>CM055828.1:29525001-29565131 GCA_029582265.1 Zoroaster sp. YZ-2022 | reverse complement strand
AAAGAGGAAGGATCAATTTAGAGTTTGGGACTTTTTCTAATAGTTCAGTTTATTTACAAATTCAACGCATAGTGATATTTTGCATAGTTTCGTTCACATTCATTTGCGTTGTATTTTATCAATTTATGTTTTCATTGAAAAACAGAGTCTTTCAGAAATAATGCTTTTGCTGTATTTTTTCGAGTCATAATCAACCCTTTTAACTAAAACATTTGCCAAAAAATTGTCATTAGGTTTTCACCACTTTTTTAACATCATGCAACATACACGGAAGGATACACAAGGCTGAATATTATTTGAAATAATGTTTGTTTGTTTTTTCAGGACTGTCGATGACTACCGTCTCTGCTGTGAATTTGTTTCAGCTTTTCCTGCTTTTAACGATTCTAATTGCAAGACCAAAGAATTAAAGTCACCATTAGACCACTGTGGCAGTCTGATGAGGAACCACGTACTCAGAGTGTTCATGTGGATTATTGGTCTTAGCGCCCTCATTGGTAATTCAATTGTTGTTATATGGAGGTGGAGGCAACGCAACGAAACACATGAGAATAAGACGCACTCGTTCTTGGTGCTCAATTTAGCTATATCTGACCTGATCATGGGGGTTTATATGCTGATCATTGCGAGTGCAGATTTGCAATTTGGAGAGAAGTACTTTAATGGAGCGGAGAGATGGAGGTCTAGTGTAGTTTGCAAGGTTGCTGGGGTGTTGTCGGTGCTATCAAGTGAGGCATCTGTCTTCTTCGTCACCATTATCAGTATTGAGTGTTTCCTCTGCGTCGTGTTTCCCTTCAGTTCAATCAAAATTCGGGAGAAAACATCCAGAGCTATCGTGTGCATTATATGGGTAGTGTCTGCATGTCTCAGTATTATTCCAACCGTCATAAGTGGGTCTGATTCGAAGGTATATGGACTATCCGATGTGTGTATCGGGCTCCCTCTAATAACACATCCAAGTAATGTTAGTCAACAAGAGAACAACATTGATGGCCAAAAATCGTGGATATCCAAAACGTCCACCCCAGTTGCTGAGGGAAGTGAACCATCTTGGTTTTACTCTATTGTCCTGTTTCTCGGCGTGAATATGTTGTGTTTTATGATCGTGCTTTGTTGTTACATCGCCATCTTCATCAGTGTCAAACACTCTGCTACGAGTGTCAGGGGGACCGCTCGCCGCCAACGGGAAATCAAGATGACGATCAAAATGGCGCTGATAGTCTGTACCGACCTCGCGTGTTGGATGCCTGTCATCATCATGGGGATTCTCTCTCAGACTGGGACGGTGCAGATCAGTCTTGATATGTATGCCTGGATTGCCGTGTTTATCCTACCTATTAACTCATCTTTTAACCCGTTTTTGTATACAGTATACAACTTTTGCTACTAAGAGTCAAACTGCCGAAGCCAACGACGGCCAAAAACGCCTAAAATTTACACCCTTACAGGGGCAAAATCGTCACGATCTGAGCAGACTTTAACAGGGCATGGAATTGGTGTCGTAGTTTGCGATGAAGACAGTGACTGAAAATAACTGGCTTAATATGACCTTATCATGTGGGATTTTTTTTCAGTCACTGAGTTTATCTAAAACTACTACTCCGATTCCATGTCCTGTTGATCGTGACGATATTGCCCATCTAAAGAAAACATGAAAACTATTCATGAAACTTCGTATGGATGTTGAGTTTAAAAAGTTTATTTATCGGAAGAGGTCAAAACAATTTTGACAGATAACACTGGTCTAAAATGCTTCCGAAACAAATGAAGTCAAATTGACTAATTATGGGTCACTGAGAATGGAAACGATGCTTTAAAAAAAATTAAAATTGTTGATTGGCTCTAGTTTTCAAGATATGGTACCGTATCATTATCTACATGTACATGTGTACACGTATGGGAATAGCGTATGATAAGTGAGTTAACAAGGGACTTGGATCTCAACTAAAATACATGGACATCTTTCACTGGATCTATGAATAAATCTATTGCTGGGTTTAGACAGTATACTTGTTCTTAGACAAAATAATGAATGATGCAATCATAAACACATGAAAAGACCTAGGTTTACAATTCATGATTAAAAATCTGCTATGTACACCATATACATAGTACGTAAAATGTAAAAACTTAAATATCTTGGAAACAGTAGCCAATCAGCAATTTTAATTGTCATATTTGAATTCAGCACATCAAAATCCATAATAAATAGCACATTTTATCTCCGAAGCAGACAACTTAAAAAAAAAATTGGACCAGTGTAATCGTTTGGGGGTGCTTTACTATTTGTTGTACATTTCGGTCAAAAACATTATTTTGAAGATTTTGACTTTAATATATCTAATTTTTTCAAAAGGTAACAAAATCCAATGTCTAAAGCACAATTTATGGTTAGTATTCATATACTGAGCAATAAAATACTCATAACCCAAAACAAGAGAAACAAATTGTCAATAAACATTTTAACGTAACGGAGGCATCATTAGCTTCACTAAATGTATTAGAAGTAGTCACATGACCACAATTTTGTTCAGATCAGTGCATGGAAGTTGACAACAACCCCCAGACAAGTATTCAATGTCTTACAGCAAGTATCTAAAAAACAATATGTTCAAGATTAACGATGCCATGGCACCCATGAACACCCCACATCGATTATTTGGGTATGAGGGGGTCCTATAGAAAAAATGAAAACGTTAGAAAATTTGATCGTGATCAGTCGAGGCATTAAGTGGATATCATTATTAAAACATTAAATTAATTGGAAGTCATTTTGTGTCCCCCTGGGTCATATAACAAGTTCGATTTATATGTTTGTTTACTTCCTCAGATCAGGAGATCAACTTGACAGTAATTTAGTTTACTTTTTTGTAATCCTACAGGGGTGCTACCTTTGTTTCTGTTTCTGTTAATTTAATGTAAATTTGTGTTTATTTGTTTTGCTACCTGTGAAATCAATAAATGAAATGAAATGAAGTGAAATGATTTATATGATTTTGTCAAGTCACTGCTTAGCGGATGTGTAATTATTTCATTGCTACACATTTCGATTGATATGATTTTGTCAAGTCACTGCTTAGAGGATGTCTAATGATTTCATTGCTACACATTTCGATTGATATGATTTTGTCAAGTCACTGCTAAGAGGATGTCTAATGATTTCATTGCTACACATTTCGATTTATATGATTTTGTCAAGTCACTGCTAAGAGGATGTCTAATGATTTCATTGCTACACATTTCAATTTATATTTAAAATACAAACTGATGATTTATATTTGACTATTAAGAATTTGATTTCCCCAACAATAAACATGGCAAATTAGACTTAGACGCAATTACAAGCGTGTATATGGTTGTTGGGCTAATTAATTGTTGCCATTGATACCTTCAATCACTTGTATGCTATTCTGTAAATAAAATATAGATTTGAATCATTTTATCATGTACTGTTTTTGAAGCGAGTATTTATTAAACTAATGTCATATTAAAAAGGTACAGTAACAACGGAAAATAACTGTTTTAAGTTTCCAATTTCAAGTTCAATATTTTGTATATCATATGTGTATAAATTATGAACAATATCTATTCAAAAGGCTACATACAAGCATACCAAATGAAGTTCCATCCTTTAGGCAGGAGTTGTTTACCCATCAGCCCTAAATGCTAGTATTTAGATGGTAATTATAATCTTTTCTTATTTTCTACATTTAATTAATGATTGTTTTGTTTTTGATTTATACATTTAGAATTCTAATTAAAGGCAGTATACACTTTTGGTCAAATGAAAGGCATCCATACATTTTACAAATTAACCCAATCAAGCCTGATTTTTGTTTTGCGTTCTCACTGGGGGGGGGGGGCACATTGTGCCTCCACCCTACGCATTTTTGATTCACAAAATGCATCGGAACTGGTCAAATTACTACAACGAATCCCAAAACACATATTCAATTATACAGTATCAAAAATCTAATATTTAGCACTACCACTAAAAAGTGGAAATTTAATTAGACCTGTTCAAAATAAACGGTGGCCATGGCAACCATGTATACTCGTTGATTTGGGTATGAGTGGGTTATTATAAAGCATATCATAGTGGGCATATTGTGCTCCAGGCTTGATATAGTTAAGATATATGTACAGAAACCAAACCGTGAAAGTTTCAGATTATTTCGTGGTGTCGAGTAGAAGATAATAGTGAACATTCAAATTATTTGTAATCATTCTGATGTGGAAATGGCTCATCATATTGGAATTTTTATTCCCGTTTCTCGTTGTATTCACGTTTTCTCGAAAATATCAGCCTGAATAATTTGAAAACCAATACATTTGAAAACCAAATAAGCTTTTACATAATAATTCACGCAGTTTCTTTTCAGGTAATTACCAATGGTAAACACACCCCTTAATACATTGATTCAATTACCACATTTGTGTGTCTCTTTATTAAAGATAGTGATTTACTTTTGCCATTGACTCTTAAAACTTATCATTATTTCATGGTATTTATCATGTTCTTCCTAGCGACATAATATTTTTCATTATCAAGTTTCAACTTTGTGTATTAATGTTGAACAGAAGGATCATCAATATACTCAGAAAGTTTATAGCGATTAATGAATCCCATAAATTATCGAGTATAAGACATGAGATATAGGCTTATTTCACAGAATGTATTGATACAAAAGTGGTTTTAGGATTAAATATGACCTTATTCATGTGGGTTAATTTAAATAAACGAATTGTTTGACAAATTCCATGATGATGTTTACCTAACGGGGAAAAACACTTGCCTAATGAGAATTTACTGGGCAGCTATCGAGAAGTATATTGATATACTACTGTTCATAACATTTTCGAGTTCAACATATTTTTGTCAGTTATGCAGTAAAGCTTTGGTAAATAAAGAATACATATGGTCTCAAAAATTCTCTGTTACTGGTCATAGGTCGGCTTCAAAATCGGTGTCGGGACGCGTTTTTTAATTTAAAAAAAAAATGTATTATTTATTTATTTATTTATTTATATATTTTTAATTTATTTTTTTGCCAACAAGCGAAATACGTGATACAATGTATACGCGGGAATTGGAACCAGATCAAATTTTCCATACACAAAGTATCGTGGCTAAGAGAAGCCTGACACATCAGGCAAACGTTCATACCCCTATGCGAACATTTGTTTTAATTGTTAGAGGTATTCCCTCATCCATTTAATTTCGTTGCATGAAATATGCGTTTTTATTTCTGTTCTTTAAAATATAAAGGTGTCTAGGCTTACCCTTTGGTAATGTTGGCAAATAAGGTTTCGGTTATAAGAATGCTTAGCCTATTTTCTTTGAATCAAGATATACATGATCGTAAATCCCGTGGGGGCGGGAGGGGGAGATGATCCTATCGATACATTTTGTAGGTCCAGTAAATAAAAAATAACTCTTTCGTAGAACTTTTTAATATCATTTTGAAAAATGGGCCTACCATTGTTATCAGTGTTGAACAATTAATTTCCCACAAAAATTATCAAGTTCCCAAATTGCTTCTCAAATTGGAAAAAAAACTTCAGAGATCTCCCTAAATTTTCCAGATTTTTTGGAAAATGTTCCTCAAATTTCAAAAAAATTCCAACACTCCAACATGTTTTATACCATCATTATCATTACACATATTAAAGGGACACTATCGTCAACTAGGACACCGATTCCATGCCTTGTTGAAAGTCTGCACTGACTGTGACGATACTGTCCCTTTAAGTCTCATGTAAATCTTTGATTAATTAACACGAGGTTGTGTTCATTATAGATTGCAGTGTTGCATAAAAATGGTATTGTCGAATACAAGTATTTGAACATTTTGGATAGAGACAGTGGCGAAACTAGGAGGGAAAGAGGGAAGGAGGGGGAAGAAACGAAATGAGGTTAAACCTATGAATATCTTCTCTCTTGGAAGGAATTGTGAGTTAAGCAATTGTTGCGGAGTAAATGAGTGAACAGGCGATGCACTCATGCTTTTGGAATATGTCAACATTGTCTGCGAATGTATTAATAAAAACAACCCGATCCGAGTTCATTGTTCGTGTACATAACAGGATTGGAACATAAAAATTAATAATATAGGGATGAACATTTTAAAAATGACAATTATGCATTTTCGTTAATCCAAATGTTTTTGGAGTTAAATTATAACTTATATCATTGCAGAATGCGATTTTAGAGAAGGATGTTTGACCCCTCCCTCATACATTCCGCTTCAATGAAAGGTAAAATGACTAATGGAGGCGGAAATGACATTCGCGTGGAATATTTTTTAGTAAGTTTCTGTTTCAGCTAGCTAGGTTGGTACTCATATGACCTTTGATCCCGTTGATGTTGCTGGTCTTATCCGATGACAGCAGCTCAATTATGGTGATTGTTTGTTTAAATTCATTTTTCAAAAAAGCCGTTGATTATCACAACCTACTTTAATTGATCAAGATATATGTAAAGAAAATAAAGATGAATATTCCGTGTGAATTCTTATTTTCCTGTCTTTCCTTGTAGAAATAAAGTAAATAATGCATTTCAAATAAACATATATGAGGAAGTATGATAAATTCATTTCTGGAGAAAAACATGCCACATTTATTGCTTCGGTCAATTATACTTTATAGTAAAAAAGTGATTTTCTTCCTTTTACAATGGAAATAAAAACGCACCGATAAAAGATAAATAAATAAAAATGTCAGTTGAACAGCAAAACAGGTGGAATGGGCCTTGGCGTATGCATCTTTAATCTAGACCGCAGAGGGCAGTATTTTAGGATGTCGGCACAGAGAGCCTCAAAATCCGACTGTGTTCAGGATGTTGGTTCAGAGCTAGACGCGATTGATCCTATGTTCAACATCACAGACGATGTGACCAATGGCATCACATGTTTCCAAAACAGCCCCATTAGTCAAACTGCGCCGGGCACAAAATGTACACTGGTCTGTGACAAGAAACTATCAAATCTGATTCTAACAAATAATCTGGCACTAACATTATATCTCAAATGTTATTAATATAAACTAAATTATTGATTTTATATGGAGTACAAACTCACAAAACAAACTGTGAACCACACTTGTTCTAGTCAACAAATAACCAGAAAACAGGTGTTTCAAGTTTTCATGATTTTTTTCATGGGAACTGTTAAAAAGTTACTCGCATTATGCTTTGTGTGATCCCTTGACATTCTCAATGTTCTGATGTTTTTACTACCGAGATTTGAAATGTCATTTCTTATATGATGGTACCTTAGATTCCAGGCTGCTAAAAACATAATAAATGATCTCGGTCTTGGATGTTGTGGTCTCGATTACAACACTATCAATTATATGTGCCTCAGTGAAATTATGATTGATGGGACACGCGATGTATACACGCTTTTATAACGAACGTTGCGCATGGAGGATGCGCTTGGTAATTCCCAGTATGTTTATACACGTAAAATTGTACTATTAATATTTGGGAAGCCGACATCTGTTAGTACAATTTTCACCATCTCTACAAAGTTTCATGAAAATCTGCTGAAGCTTAAATAGCCAGTCTAAACCATAATCATTTTGTGAACCTTCCGTAATTTTCATTGATTTTCAGTATTTGTAGTCAAAAAGATATAACCAAACCAAAGTGTGTTAACGCTCGATAAAACAGTTAAATAGGCCTATGTAAGTGTGATTAATAAAATTATTAATCACATGATGTACCTCTAGTGCCACTCTGTACATGCGCTCTGGACACTTCTACAGTATCCAAAATGACGGCTTTGTCTACGGTTATGGCTAGATCACTGTTTCTTCCTATACTTCAGCATTGTCGCTGCAGCCAATAGCCATTGATATCGCATAAAACGTACCGTAAGCTATTTTCAAGGCATCCCCCAAAATGTCCATATGTTTTAATGTTACCAAATAAAACAACTACAACATTATCCACAGTTATTTTACCATAAATATGCCACCCAATTATTTTTCTAAGTAAAATATATCGGATTTATTTGCCTTGTTTGAAAATACAGTCAAATTTGTGACACTATTGATATTTGCACCAACCTAAGTTCATAATATGATCACTCATCACGCCTGGGGCCGTAGTAAAACACAAATTATCATGACAGCATATTCTTAATTGTCATTATCATTTTCATGGTCTTAGTGATACACCGCATGAATGATGACATTCAATAACCCATTCGAAAGTCTATAATGCCATATGTACCATATGCAGGAAATATGGCAATTTAGTTAATGAATTCTAGATCAAAATGCGCACGTGCGGAACAACCTGTCGTCGCGATCCGCAGAGCAGGGCATGGAATCGGTGTTCTAGTTTAAGATGGACACAGTGCACTGTGGGGTATTATTTTCAGTCACTGAGCTGGTTAATCTAAAACTAGCACTACGATTCCATGCCCTGTTCATAGTGACGATCAGGCCGCAGAGCAGGGCATGGAATCGGTGTTCTAGTTTAAGATGGACACAGTGTACTGTGGGGTATTATTTTCAGTCACCCGAGGTGGTTAATCTAAAACTAGCACTACGATTCCGTGCCCTGTTCATAGTGACGATCAGGCCGCAGAGCAGGGCATGGAATCGGTGTTCTAGTTTAAGATGGACACAGTGCACTGTGGGTTATTATTTTCAGTCACCCGAGGTGGTTAATCTAAAACTAGCACTACGATTCCATGCCCTGTTCATAGTGACGATCCGCAGAGCAGGGCATGGAATCGGTGTTCTATTTTAAGATGGACACAGTGCACTGTGGGGTATTATTTTCAGTCACTGAACTGGTTAATCTAAAACTAGCACTACGATTCCATGCCCTGTTCATAGTGAAGATCCGCAGAGCAGGGCATGGAATCGGTGTTCTAGTTTAAGATGGACACAGTGCACTGTGGGGTATTATTTTCAGTCACCCGAGCTGGTTAATCTAAAACTAGCACTACGATTCCATGCCCTGTTCATAGTGACGATACTGTCCCTTTGATACATCTTTGAGAAGGGTGGGCGTCAAGTTGAAAAGTCCAAACACTGGTGTACATTATGGGACCGCGGACACAATGGGCCGGACATATAGGCCTTCGGACACAATGGGTCAGACATAATGGGCCTGCGAACACAATGGGTCTGCGAACACAATGGGTCAGACGTAATACAGATATCTGCAAACCCGGCAGAATCTTAATACCTTAAAATGCATTATGTTTAAACATTTACAGACACATGATTGAGGTCAGCACATAGAGATCCAGAAGAGATATTGGTCGACACACAATCGGTACCTAGTTAAATTCAACAAAACATCCAGGATTTAGATCATGACTTGCAAGTTGTTGGTACAAGTTTAAAGGGAATGACTAGTACACAGACTGTGAAATCAACAAGGGAGAGAAACGCCAAGAAATCACTGGGGTTCGATCGCAAAGATGGCACGCGTCTACGCTACATGTTATCATCCTTATCAGTAACGGTGGCTGAATGCGTTTGAAAGTTGGATGGAGGGAAGGGGGGGAGACACACAAATCCAAACCAGTGAGTGGAGCGATCCAGCGTGCAAAGCTTAAGGACCCCGGGAGAATTATGCATTCAGGAGGCTCTGTGTGGGCATTTGTGCGCTATTTCAGCTTTTAAATTTGTTTTAATTTTGTATATATAGGCCTTCAGTCCATCCAGCTACCGTGGCCGCCTTGAAATCTTGACAGAGGCCATATGCTGCAGCTACAATCACAGACAAAATTATTAGGATACATAAACCCCACTGCCCTCAAATACAACGATGAGTGCTACTTGTGTATTTAACTTTTATTTGGTAATCTTTCAATGTCCACGGTGAGCAGTATTATGCAATACACCAGATATGGTGGGGGGAGGGTTGCCCCAACGAATTTTTCCTTGATTGGAGGTGGCCAAAGCGAGCTCATAGTGTAGAGTCTGGAGCCCGCTTAGGGACCCCGGGAGAATTTTGCATTCAGGAGGCTCTGTGTGGGCATTTGTGTGCTATTTCAGCATTTACAATGTTATTTTATTTTATTTTATTTTTTTAAATTTGTTTTAATTTTGTATATATAGCCGTTCAGTCCAAGTACAATGATGAGTGCTACTTGTGTATTTAACTTTTACTTTTGAATCTTTCAATTTACGCAGGGAAACGCATGATGCGACACACTAGATAGAGGGTTGGGTGCCCCAAAGAATTTTGTCCTTGATTTTCAACCACTATTGCCCCTGTGTACATGCGATCTTGACACTTCTATGCAATTCAACAGACTCCAGTCTGGTTCTTCTGGGCCCATGATAATGTGCAGGGGACTTTATTCAGCAGTATACAAGAGAAACTTTGATGATTTTCTTAGAAGTTTGAGTTTTCAGCAGGGACACGGCCCTACATCGTGTAAACAATACATCCAATAGATTATGACATTCAATAACACATTTGAAAGTCTATAATGTCATCAGCAAGTAATATGGCACTTTTAGTTAATGAATTTCTGTTCAAATTGCGCAATTTGAGAGGAGGGAAATAAGCATGACGGCAAACACTGTTTTTGCTAGATTCTCAGAAAGAAAGAATTTTTAATTTGCATTAAATGTGTTTGTTTGATGCATTACTTTTTTGATCATAAGACAAACAAAACCTTCAATGCATTTATGATTAGGCCTACTAAGATTATATTGCAGAACATGTTAGCAAAATGAAGTTGTAAAATTATATAATAATAATAATAATAAAGATTTTTAGCGCGCACATATCCACCCTGCTGGGCGCTCAAGGCGCGGTCGCATAAAACGTTCCGTAGGCTACTTTCCAAAAAGGTCCATGTTCAATGTTACTAAATTTATTAAATTTATGAAACAACTATACAACATTATCCACAATAAATAAGTAGGATTTGGTTGTTACCTTGTTTTGAAAATAAAGCCAAATTTGTGGCATTATTGATATTTGAACCCACTGGCGTAGCCACGGGGTTGGTAGTTCAACACCCCCCCCCCCCCCATGGCCCTGCCGATTTTCTTTTATTAAAAAAAATACGAAGAGCAAATGTCGCATAGGCCTAAAGTGTTTTTTATTTTTAATGTTGTTTTCGTCATTATCATTTTCATGGTCGTGTAAACGATACACCAAATGAATTATGACATTCAATAACCCATTTGAAATTCTATAATGCCATATGTATCATATGCAAGAGATGTGGCAATTTAGTTAATGAATTTTAGATCAAAATGCGCACGTGCGGAACAACCTGTTAATGAGTCAATTTATTGAGTTCATTTTGGAAAACGATTTCTTAATCTTAACCAGTGAGCAAAGCGAGCTGATGGCGTGGAATCCCAGGGCCCTTAAGCGGTCCCCGGGAAAAGTTTGCAATCAGGAGGCTCTGTGTGAGCATTTGTGAGCTATTTTCGCTTATAAATATTTAAGTATTTAAAAAAACAAAAACTACCAAAAAGTCTCCAGAATAAATATTAAGTTGACAGTGTTACAGTACGAATCCATGTCATGTCCTACATGTAATCATCCCCCAGGCCTACCCAACTCAACCTGAGCCCAAAAAATTTATCAATAAATAAAAAATCATTTGGGTTTAAAATAATAATTTGTATACAAAAAAATCTTGAGAAATTTCAAATTTGTGAACATTAACGGAAATGTTTGAAAATTTACGTTTAGAGAATCATTAAGTCCACTGCTTACAGACAAAAATACTCAAGGCTACATGTAGAAAAGTGGTTAAAAATGTGGGGGTTCAGGTCCGTTTCAAAAGTCCCCAACACCCCCACACCCCACTTCCGCCGCCGGTGCTTCTCACGATAACCCCCATGCTCCATCCAGTCATCTTGGAAACAATATCAACATTTGCGATTCTGGGCGGTAAGGATGGACCTTTCACCCTGAATCCCCAAACCCCTCCCTCAAGACTCAGCCTATGGGGATGCAACGCAGCGCCTTGAATGCCATGAACTTCGGATGTGGAAGAAACACGTGACAATGTGTAACAGGTACACCAATTATACATAGCTTGTGACGTCAGACTATTACAGTAATGAGTTGATCGGGCACAGCACTCCATGTATCAACGTTGATTGTTAATTCTATCATAACCATTATTATATCAGTTTATCGCACCATGATCGCACGGACAACAAACTAGATCTGATTTACATGAGGGACACTATTAACTAAACCGGACATAGGATAAGCATTTTACATCTTACATCTTGGTGATTCTTGAATCAGAATATCTACAGTTTCAAGGTAAGTGGGCAATTATTAATATTTATAGATTGGTGAAATTCTTGCGTCGGGAGATAAACAATTGATTTAATTTTGCCCTGCACCGACGTGTGTATAGCACTGTATGCTCAGTGCTTTCCGAGTGTCTGTGAAAAAACTACACAGGCGACTCGGGCGGGATTCGAACCCACGACCTCCTGCTTACTAGTGCAGACGTCTTAACCTCTCGACCACCGAGCTTGCCCGACGACGATTGGCCGTCCAGAATCCTATATAGCAGCGGGTTCCGCGATATAGATTGGTGAAATTTTTGTGTCGGGAGATAAACAATTGATTTAATTTTGCCCTGCACCGACGTGTGTATAGCACTGTATGCTCAGTGCTTTCCGAGTGTATGTGGAAAAAAACTACACAGGCGACTCGGGCAGGATTCGAACCCACGACCTCCTGCTTACTAGTGCAGACGTCTTAACCTCTCGACCACCGAGCTTGACCGATGACGTGTAGTTTTTTCCTGTGTAGTGTGTAGTTTTTTTCCACAGACACTCGGAAAGCACTGAGCATACAGTGCTATACACACGTCGGTGCAGGGCAAAATTAAATCAATTATTAATATTATTTACAAGGAAATTCAAATTTGGATAATGGTCATAGTATTGTGAAAATGTTAGTACATTATTTTTTTCCTGTAATGAGCTTATACGCCATTGGCAATTACTTGCAAAGTAACTGAGTTGTTATTGATAAGCTTAATACTTGGGTTATAGATGGAAATTATTTGTATATATCTTATTCCGTCTGTCATGTTCACCAAATAATAGTCTGGGTATGAAGGTTATTTAGTTAACTTTTTCATGCCCTGGCATGTTCAATTGGTAATGCTCTGTTTTGTATATAGTCTTATGTTTGTTGTGTTTTATGCCGAATAAATAATAATAATAATAATAATATAAAAAAAATAATGACAATAAATATACGCATTATATTTCCCTGTTTTAAGTATTATTTACGGCACGAATTAGTTTTGCATTAAATTGCAGAAGTACAGAGGTATACTTTTCAAAATTCTAACAATTGTTAAAGTGTTGCGGGAGAACCTTAATTGTTCATATATTAATTTATATCAATGTTTCATATGGTGATGTATTATCAGATCATCGTAATATTTGACCTTGGTATGGGTCAATGTTAAGCTACCCCTATGTCATATGTATTTTGGAAATGGTTTTCAGAGTATAACATTGTTTGGATGATTTTGTATCGAAATTAGAACATCTCATTTTGTTACTTATTTTTGCGTTGGTGTCTACATTCGTAAGGAATATGTAACATTTGTAAGGCCACGGCATCATACAGATCAGACTACGGTATTGCCTGGCGCGTAGCCGGGGTGGGGGGGGGGGGGGTTGAAGGAGGTTGCACCCCTTGAGCCTGTGTTTTTGGTTTGTTTATGTTTTTTAATACAACAAATTGAAACTAAACATAAACTAACATACCCTTAAAAGAGAGGGAGACAGGTAGTTGTTCAGTGATCTCAATCTCAATTTCCTCGTTTTACTTTTAAAAATAAAATTATACCAGGCCCGCTGACAAACTGGCAGCTAGAGCCATCAGCGAGTAGAAAACTCTCAATGGCATTACAGATCAGTGGGTTGTGCGTTTGGGGAGGTGGGGGAGGTTTGTAGTTGTGCCAATTGTTTTTGCAGCCGGGAGGGGGGGGGGGGCACGTGCCCCTGCGCCGCAGTCGGGCACGTTTTGATACATTGTGTGGAGGTGAATTTTTTCAGCAGCACAAGAGAAACCATTATGTTTGATTTTATTAGCAATTTGAATTTTCAGCAGAGGGCACAACCCTCTAGCCAATGGAAAACATTCCCACAGGCACCCAATGGTATAGTAAAAAAAAACTAAATTCCTAGAACTTCTCATGAGAGTATTATGAAGCTAAATTGTCATTATCATTTTCATGGTTGTGTACACAATACACCATATACATTATGACACCCAATAACCCATGTTAAAGTATATTTGCAAGAAATATGGAAAGTTGTTCATGAATATCAGTTCAAAATGCGCAATTTGGGGAACAACCTGTCAGTCTAATTAATTCTGAGAACGAATGAATTATGTAGAATTATGATCCTGTTTCTGTTATTATGATTTATTTCGTGTGAAGGAGAAAACAAAAATTATTGTACAAACCTGACTGCAATTTAAATCTTTGTATATAGGGTTTATTAAACGAAATATATCATTGGCCAACAATATCATTGGTAACAACGAAAATATAGGCGCTGTGTCACATGTAAATGTAAGAGCCCCCCCCCCCACCTTAGGATTTTCGATACAAAAGGGGTTCATATAAAATTATTTAAAAAAATATTTGTTACCTTGAATCGATATAATACAATTTATGTTGTTTAGTTTCATTATGACATAACCTCTCTTAAAATGAGGAAAGATAAACTATCAATATTTGCTAGACCCTCTTTATAAACAGAAACCTCGATTGTTGTAGATGTCATAGACAGCAAACAGCCGTACCACTGATCGTTCTGTCGATGACGACATATCAAAAGCATCACTGTGGTCTTGGTCTCATTTTGAGGATTTCATTTTATTCAGATTTCTATACAATGACGAGCATACACTTATTTTAAGGGAACAAAACGTATGTTTTCAGTTTCAAATTCAGAAAAGCTTTAAACAGCCAATAATCAATGATTGTGGAGTGTTTCCTATGATAACTTACGTTTGATTAATCATTATGTTGTTTGATGTCGCAAAGTAAAAATTACCCGAGTTGCAAATTATACACGTGTGTGTACATAATCATAGAACCACAATGATAACCCACGCATCAACCCATGATGAAATGATATAGGATTCTTAGTATAATTGATCAACCTGAATTTTTTATCCAAACCTTTTGGGAAAAAAGTACAAGAGGTCAATTACAATTCTTTTTATTCTGCAATGGAGTTAAATTACTTCATTTATTCACTCTCATATCAAAGCATATACCAAAAAAACAATAACATTCAATAATTCTTACTCTGATCAATATAACATCTATTTTGATTATATTTTTCCTGAAATCAATATATAATAGGACTTATTGATTGCACATCAGATAACATTATTTCTTCTTTCGTATGATGATGAGCAGCTTAGAGTGCTAGTAGTAGTAGCTGCATACATCGGTTTGATGACATTAGTTGAAACAGGGTGGACCACGTGAAGGTTGTCATCTCCCACCCCAACATTATTTCAATAGCTGCAATCGTTGAATAGAAATTTACTGTCTATGACTAAAATCTATATATGACTATTGCATTTTTTGCAATAATTTACCGAAATGTGAGATATGTCACAATGTCGACATCTTCACTGTTCAGTATTTTCATTCAGTTTGGATGCACATAATAACATTTTATTACCAGTGTCTTTACTTACTCGTTAAACTGAAAATGAAGGAACAACATAAACATTTAGTTTCATTTTGTATGCATTTCAGATTGTAGTTCATCTCTTAAACCATCTCTGACATCAACGGGAAAGGTGGAACGAGAAACCATGGGCTACTTGGGTTTCATCATTGTAGCTCTTATTGCACAGGGATTCTGTGTCCTCATGGCACAATCAGGTAAGTTATGACAATCAGGTAAGTTATGACAATCAGGTAAGTTATGACAATCAGGTAAGTTATGACAATCAGGTAAGTTATGACAATCAGGTAAGTTATGACAATCAGGTAAGTTAATATGAGTACACAACTACTTCACTAAATCGCTTAAGCGTTATAATCTGTGTACATAAGTAGCTTAAATTTTGAGACCAATATTCTCATTGTTAATGTTAAGTAAATCTTACAGAATATCATCAACATACACATACAATACTGAATATTATGCGCACGAAACATAGATAAAAACATTCAATTGGGCTTACATTGGGCTTTCGTTAAGGTGTTTGTAGCTGATGGGATTTTGTTTGGGGGGTGTAGTCTAATAAATGGTGTGTGTACTGAAATAGGGAGGCTGTGGACTATACGCCATACTAATTTCAAATCGTACTCATTATTGCAAGTAGATATTAAATTTCGTCATAATTCTGCATTCTGTTTTCGATAAAATGATTCATTAAAACATTTACATTTACGAAACAATATTATTTATACCGATTTTGTTTATTATTTTGTAGTAACCAATCAGCGTTGCGGATTCCCACCAGGGTCTAGTATAGTGAAAACGAGGTATACCCTGGGAACGAAATTGATTCGTCCCTGGTTTGCAGCCCAAAATGCCCCAGTACCAACATTTAGATATTTTTGCGAGAAGTCACTTGTCGCGTATCGTCATTCAGAAAATAAGAACAACTCCCCATTTTTGGTCAGCAAAAATAATACAGCACCCTCTATTGACGTTATCAATTGTTTGTTGATTTTTAGTTTATAAAAAATGTAGTGACAATCTGACTATAGACGTTTACATAAACTATTTGTATTCATTCTTATTGGACATTTTACATAGGGTGTCCTTTACACAACTCAAACTGGATCTTTGTTCTCCTTTTTTAAATGACACCATATTTACTGGAATTTAGCCCCTCAAAACAATTGCATGATAACCCAATGCTGTACCAGATCTTTAATCCTGATGAATCCTTCAATCCCCACACAGACACCACTGTCATGAATCTGTGATAATTAACTGACAATTATGATTCATGTATTATACTGCACCATAGAGCTATATACACTCAAATTCTTCCAAACAAAACTGTTATTATTCAAGGTCATAATTATCTGGGTATTGTTTATCGTAAGTTTCCACTGGGTCTGAGTAGCTGCCATGGTGGAACCTTAAATATATTTTAAGCCCGTGTTTGGCTCAAAAGACCCCAAAATAGAATTTAAAAAGCGATTTTTTTTGTGGGAGGGGGGGTTGTTTTTTGTTGTTGTTGTTTTATCGGATGTCAGAAACTGTATAAAAGCGATATTTAAAACGCACTTGATTCTGATTGACAGCTGCACTGACCAATCGGAAGACTGCACACGCCCTCTTGCAAGCTGAGGATTAAAACGATGACCCATCATTTTATTAATTTGTATTTTTAATTAACTGTCACTAATTGTGGACGGATTTTTTTCGTTGAATCTCTCAAATTAAAGCTTATAGCTTCCTTAACGTCCCCCACACCCAAAAGATATATATCTTTAATAACTAATTGTCCTCATTTAACAAGTATTATGCATGTCTTCGTGCAGGGATCTTCTCATTGGTCTCCTAATGAACTATGTATGCACTATATACAATACCTGTGTTTATAATCTACTACATGAAAAGTTATACATAACATTCACTCATGTAGCGTGAGAGATCGTCCGTGTTATGTACTTAATAATTATGTAAGAGTAAAAACCGTTATGAATATGTATGAAGAAACTCAACGTCATTGACTGATACGTGTGCGTGATTGGCTGAAATAGGAGTATTCTAGTGTATATAACAAAATCGCTTCCCAGTTAGCGTGCACTACAGCAGCCTTGGTCAAGGCTGTTACTATAGTAACTGAGTATCAAACTTCACAGATATATGATGTTACAATGCCTCTTTATTTCAATCATCATATTTATCCACTCTTTACATATTTTTTTAAACAATTCCATCACCATATTATAAGCATACAGTGGCCGTTTAATTCTTTCACCAACTTAATCGTTTTAATTAGGAGGTATAATTCCAAATTTCACTTTTCATTATTTTTGCACAAGGACATTGTGGTGAGTCATTTATTATTGTATTTTCCATTTAATGTGAAGGCATCAAATGGAACAAATTCTGCTTTGTCAAAAGTCATGAGATATAAACTCATGACGTGTCTTAGCATAAAGCTTCACCAGGCTAGACAGCTAGTCTTTAATTACTCCAGTAATGTTCTCAATCTCATGTCTAATGGTCAGGGTTGAACCAAAGGAAGGGTCCACATCTATTTTTGGGTCAGACTGACCCGTACATTTGGTTAGTCAGTGAGAATTAGATTCCAGGTCATGCACTCTAATCTCAAAATGTGTCTGGCTTTTTTCTCTCTTAAGGTAAATGTGGTTTGCATCAATACTTCGTTTCGCCCGGGAATTATTCATATATGAAGTCTCCAGGTTACCCTACTCATATCAACTGTGTTTGGGAGATCATAAACCCTGATTCACAGATACTGGTGAGGATTCTTCCTTTTGAAACCGAAGAAGTACACGGCAAGGTAGAGTTTAATGGAAGTACTCTAAATGGAGGTGAGATGGTTTCTTTCAAACTTCATGGAACCACTAAAGTACGCACCATTGCGTTCAATTCCACATCAGTGTTTGTGAAGTTCACATCTGATTCCTGGGTGACGCATACTGGATTTCTCCTGCAGCTGTTGGGCAACTTCTCGGCCACAAGTAAGTGGTTTACTACATTTCCTGTACTTAAAGCACTTAACACATGCAAAATTGTAAGATCATGGCTGGATCAAGAGGGAATTGTGGGGGGTGGGTCAAGGTGTAATGGTGCCCTCACACCATAGCGATCACCAGTTGCGTATGGTTGCGAATAAAAAATAGTGGTCATAAGTTCCGAACGCAACTCACACGCAACTAATAGGTTTTATAGGTTTGAAGTACGCAACAAGCACGCAGGTGATCGCAGACACACGCAGAGTAAGTTCAGAAATTTGGAACATGTTCAATAATTCTCTGCGAATGCCTGCGATCAATTTATACGCAACAGGGACGCTACGCACGAAACACGATCGCAACACGATCGCAACAGGTACGCAACTCATAAGTTATGAACGCAGGTGATCGCAGGTCCAAATTTGAGGTATCTGGCCAGGTTTTGGTAGCGTACATGTTGCGAATGTGTTGCGTACCTGTTGCGATCATGTTGCGATCGTGTTGCGTGCCTGTTGCAATCCTGTTGCGTGTGTAGCGTACCCCCAACCTATTGTGCGTATTCCCAGCGTATCCCCAACCTATGCCCTGCGTATCCAACCTATTAGTTGCGTGTGAGTTGCGTGTTAGTTGCGTACTACATGCGTGTTGAGAAATGGTATAAATAGTGGGCCTTTTCTAGATCGGTGTCAGTTGTTGGTGGACCTCCGAGGTGACAACATGGAGCTACCTCTTGCTGTTATTGGACATCAGTTTAATCTGGTAAATTTAGCACTCCAACACATACAGAATAGGTTTTTATCACGTGACCGATACTCGCAACTAGCACGCAACTAGCACGCAGGTCCAACGCAACTTGTAAGTTTTGAACGCAACTCAAACGCAACTCGTAAGTTCTGCACGCAACTCACACGCAACTCGCACGCAACTCGTACGCAGGTGATCGCAGATATTGGGGGATCATAAGTTCAGTTCGCAACCCACACGCAACCCACACGCAAACCAAACGCAACTCACACGCAACCCATAGGTTGAATAGGTTAGAAATTGACAAAATTGTTGATTTGGGTTGCGTTTGGTGCGTATAAAAATATTTTTTACACGCAACTCATAGGTTTCAGCATACGCTATGGTGTGAGGGCACCATAAACGGGCTAAATTTCAATAAATGATGGCCCTGTCACACTGTTGCGTATCGTACTAGCGTATGCCAGCGTATGAAAATTATCACTCATACGCTGGTATACGGTGACATACGCTAGGGGTACGTTAGGCATAGGTTGTTTCAAGCACGGTGGCATACGCTGGCATACGCTGGCATACGCTGAGGCAGAAATAAATTTTTAAGCATGCTTAAAAATGTTGTGCGTATGCGGACGTATGGTTAATACGCTAAGCATACGCTAGGCATACGCTGAATACGCTAGAGGTACGATATAGGTACGTTACTCATAGGTCGAGTACGCTGGACATAAGTTGCCATACGTTGGCATGAAGGTGTACCGTACAGCTAGCGTATTGATAGCGCAATGTGGAAAGGCCGCCGATTATATAGGCACTTTGTTACGTGATAGGCGGATAGGCGGTACGCTGGGCATGCGCAGTTCATACGCTACTCATACGCTAGCCATACGCAGAGTACGCTGGCCATACGCTGGTCATACGCTGTTCATACGCAGACATACGCTGGTCATACGCTGACATTTGCTGACATTCGCTGTCCATACGCTGTCAATACGCTTGCCATACGCTACTCATACGCTACTCATAGGTTCAATACGGTAAGTATACGCACAATTCTGTATTTTCAAGGGCTTTTTGTGCGTATGAAAATTATATTATGAATTTTCATACGCACCTCTTACGTTTCTCTCATACGCAACAGTGTGACAGGGCCATGAGCAATATTTTTAAAAGTAAAACAATTCAATGTTATTGAAAATACCCTTGCTTATCCATAATTATTATTGTTTAAACAAACGGGAGAATCGAAAATTTACGAATAGCCTAACGGAGTGTTTCTTTTGAATGCTCTCAGTTGATCACAAGATTGTTATCATTGAAAAAGATCATAATAATGGATTGAAACAAAGGGTTACAAAGTCACTGGAGATAAATTCGTCCCTAATTTGCCATAGTGACTAATCACGAATTAAGTTGGCATAGTGACCAATGCGGTATTGGTCACTTTGCCAAATTAATAAAATAGCCAGTTAGAGCATTCGTCATTTGAATGCATGCTCTATCTCCAAAACTATAAGGAATACATGCATGTGGATTAGATACTCTTCCTGAATGTACTAATGGGCGGGAAAACTTAAAATTGAAAAAAGTTGGATTGGTCACTATGGCAAATTAGGGACGAATTGCCATGTAAACGAGTTGTTACTTCCATATTCATTTTAATTTATAATGCAATGTAATTAATTTGACAAAGGTTAACTCATTTAATTTGGGAGATATTTTCTTTTGAAATATTCACTTACAGACGAATCATCTTGTCCCGATGCCAGTCTGTTTGATTGTGGTGATGGCTCGTGTGTGTCACCTGACGCTATAATATGTGATGGTTTCAAAGACTGCCAGATCTCTGGATTGGATGAGGAAGAATGTGGTAAGCAATGAACTAGGGTACAACTATCAACATATCCTTATGTCCCCCAACGTCTTCTGAACGACCGTTGATTCCATATGATAGTCACCTTACTGCAGTATTGTATATTCTGGTTCTAAAAATGTCCACAACAAAAACTTAACCTAATTTTGTTCCCTTTTAAAACACTCACATTCTGCTTGACACGATACGTGTTTGTCAGTGCTCATACACCTAAATACACCCACAATACTTCAAATAAAAATACAAATTAAGTCTGGAAATGTAAAATATACTGAACAGCAAAAGAAACGCAAGTCCGAGGACAGCAAAAGAAACGCAAGTCCGAGGTCTTGTCAAGTTTTCAAACAGAAGACAAACCATTTTTATTCTAATCACTCATTTAATGAAAAATGCTTTCAATTTGTGAGCTGAAAGTGACTGTTGAAATTGCATTGCAAGATTTTCACATTCAACAGTCACTTTCAGCTCACAAATTGAAAGCATTTTTCATTAAATGAGTGATTAGAATCAAAATGGTTTGTCTTCTGTTTGAAAACTTGACAAGACCTCGGACTTGCGTTTCTTTTGCTGTTCAGTATATTATAGTGATTACTATTGTGTGGACAATAACACCAGCTTACTGCGGAGGGGGGGGGGGGAGGGGTGCTTCTCAGGACCGCCGGGGAGAAACATGTTGTACCTCCCCATCCTACCTCCTTTCTTACGAGGGTAAACAATGTTTACCCTTATGTAATTTGCTGTTATTTCCCTTCGTATTTTGATCAAATTGGATTTTTAAAATTTAACATGACGTCAAAAGGTGTCATTGACCAACGTAATTTTGAGCTCTCAACTGAAATTTTATCAGTAGCCTAATGTATTGACGACCTGAGCTGAACATTTCATATTACTTAATTTTCATTCAGTTGAATGCATGGAACAACCTCGGTCCAATGGTACCGTATAATTTATTTAGGCTGAAATGTTACAAGATTGTTCAATCTTCTCGGTCATGTCGTCCATACCTGCATATTTTTCTTTAAAATGGACATAACCCGCAGATATAGTGACTGCTTTTAAAGACTCTATAATTATGGTATTCCAGAAAAACATAAATGATCACAGTTACTTGATGTAAAGTTGATGATGGTATCAAACATCCCGTAAACAAATTATGTCTGATGATTTTCCTATTTTAGTGAAATTAATCACATTATTTCGCAAATAAATAATTGTTGTCATCTGGAGACGTAAATTCCACGTGGAATGAATACAACAAATCTGAATGCATGTTCAGTGTTATCTCATTAACGACACAATGAAATAAGCTGAAACTTTAACAGGTTGGTTTCTATACATATCTCTTGATTCTAAAGTAGGCATGTATTAACGACACAATGAAATAAGCTGCAACTTTAACAGGTTGGTTTCTGTACATATCTCTTGATTCTAAAGTATGCATGTATTAACGACACAATGAAATAAGCTGCAACTTTAACAGGTTGGTTTCTATACATATCTCTTGATTCTAAAGTAGGCATGTATTAACGACACAATGAAATAAGCTGCAACTTTAACAGGTTGGTTTCTGTACATATCTCTTGATTCTAAAGTATGCATGTATTAACGACACAATGAAATAAGCTGCAACTTTAACAGGTTGGTTTCTATACATATCTCTTGATTCTAAAGTATGCATGTATTAACGACACAATGAAATAAGCTGCAACTTTAACAGGTTGGTTTCTATACATATCTCTTGATTCTAAAGTAGGCATGTATTAACGACACAATGAAATAAGCTGGAACTTTAACAGGTTGGTTTCTATACATATCTCTTGATTCTAAAGTATGCATGTATTAACGACACAATGAAATAAGCTGGAACTTTAACAGGTTGGTTTCTATACATATCTCTTGATTCTAAAGTATGCATGTATTAACGACACAATGAAATAAGCTGGAACTTTAACAGGTTGGTTTCTATACATATCTCTTGATTCTAAAGTATGCATGTATTAACGACACAATGAAATAAGCTGGAACTTTAACAGGTTGGTTTCTATACATATCTCTTGATTCTAAAGTATGCATGTATTAACGACACAATGAAATAAGCTGGAACTTTAACAGGTTGGTTTCTATACATATCTCTTGATTCTAAAGTATGCATGTATTAACGACACAATGAAATAAGCTGGAACTTTAACAGGTTGGTTTCTATACATATCTCTTGATTCTAAAGTATGCATGTATTAACGACACAATGAAATAAGCTGCAACTTTAACAGGTTGGTTTCTGTACATATCTCTTGATTCTAAAGTATGCATGTATTAACGACACAATGAAATAAGCTGCAACTTTAACAGGTTGGTTTCTATACATATCTCTTGATTCTAAAGTATGCATGTATTAACGACACAATGAAATAAGCTGGAACTTTAACAGGTTGGTTTCTGTACATATCTCTTGATTCTAAAGTATGCATGTATTAACGACACAATGAAATAAGCTGGAACTTTAACAGGTTGGTTTCTATACATATCTCTTGATTCTAAAGTATGCATGTATTAACGACACAATGAAATAAGCTGGAACTTTAACAGGTTGGTTTCTATACATATCTCTTGATTCTAAAGTATGCATGTATTAACGACACAATGAAATAAGCTGCAACTTTAACAGGTTGGTTTCTGTACATATCTCTTGATTCTAAAGTATGCATGTATTAACGACACAATGAAATAAGCTGCAACTTTAACAGGTTGGTTTCTGTACATATCTCTTGATTCTAAAGTATGCATGTATTAACGACACAATGAAATAAGCTGCAACTTTAACAGGTTGGTTTCTGTACATATCTCTTGATTCTAAAGTATGCATGTATTAACGACACAATGAAATAAGCTGCAACTTTAACAGGTTGGTTTCTGTACATATCTCTTGATTCTAAAGTATGCATGTATTAACGACACAATGAAATAAGTTGCAACTTTAACAGGTTGGTTTCTGTACATATCTCTTGATTCTAAAGTATGCATGTATTAACGACACAATGAAATAAGCTGCAACTTTAACAGGTTGGTTTCTGTACATATCTCTTGATTCTAAAGTATGCATGTATTAACGACACAATGAAATAAGCTGCAACTTTAACAGGTTGGTTTCTGTACATATCTCTTGATTCTAAAGTATGCATGTATTAACGACACAATGAAATAAGCTGCAACTTTAACAGGTTGGTTTCTGTACATATCTCTTGATTCTAAAGTATGCATGTATTAACGACACAATGAAATAAGCTGCAACTTTAACAGGTTGGTTTCTATACATATCTCTTGATTCTAAAGTATGCATGTATTAACGACACAATGAAATAAGCTGCAACTTTAACAGGTTGGTTTCTATACATATCTCTTGATTCTAAAGTATGCATGTATTAACGACACAATGAAATAAGCTGCAACTTTAACAGGTTGGTTTCTATACATATCTCTTGATTCTAAAGTATGCATGTATTAACGACACAATGAAATAAGCTGCAACTTTAACAGGTTGGTTTCTATACATATCTCTTGATTCTAAAGTATGCATGTATTAACGACACAATGAAATAAGCTGCAACTTTAACAGGTTGGTTTCTATACATATCTCTTGATTCTAAAGTATGCATGTATTAACGACACAATGAAATAGGCTGCAACTTTAACAGGTTGGTTTCTATACATATCTCTTGATTCTAAAGTATGCATGTATTAACGACACAATGAAATAAGCTGCAACTTTAACAGGTTGGTTTCTATACATATCTCTTGATTCTAAAGTAGGCATGTATTAACGACACAATGAAATAAGCTGCAACTTTAACAGGTTGGTTTCTATACATATCTCTTGATTCTAAAGTATGCATGTATTAACGACACAATGAAATAAGCTGCAACTTTAACAGGTTGGTTTCTGTACATATCTCTTGATTCTAAAGTATGCATGTATTAACGACACAATGAAATAAGCTGCAACTTTAACAGGTTGGTTTCTATACATATCTCTTGATTCTAAAGTAGGCATGTATTAACGACACAATGAAATAAGCTGCAACTTTAACAGGTTGGTTTCTATACATATCTCTTTGATTCTAAAGTAGGCATGTATTAACGACACAATGAAATAAGCTGCAACTTTAACAGGTTGGTTTCTATACATATCTCTTGATTCTAAAGTATGCATGTATTAACGACACAATGAAATAAGCTGCAACTTTAACAGGTTGGTTTCTATACATATCTCTTGATTCTAAAGTATGCATGTATTAACGACACAATGAAATAAGCTGCAACTTTAACAGGTTGGTTTCTATACATATCTCTTGATTCTAAAGTATGCATGTATTAACGACACAATGAAATAAGCTGCAACTTTAACAGGTTGGTTTCTATACATATCTCTTGATTCTAAAGTAGGCATGTATTAACGACACAATGAAATAAGCTGCAACTTTAACAGGTTGGTTTCTATACATATCTCTTGATTCTAAAGTATGCATGTATTAATGACACAATTAAATAAGCTGCAACATTCACAGTTTGGTTTCTATACATATCTCTTGATTCTAAAGTAGGCATGTATTAACGACACAATGAAATAAGCTTCAACTTTAACAGGTTGGTTTCTATACATATCTCTTGATTCTAAAGTAGGCATGTATTAATGACACAATTAAATAAGCTGCAACATTCACAGTTTGGTTTCTATACATATCTCTTGATTCTAAAGTAGGCATGTATTAACGACACAATGAAATAAGCTGAAACTTTAACAGGTTGGTTTCTATACATATCTCTTGATTCTAAAGTAGGCATGTATTAACGACACAATGAAATAAGCTGAAACTTTAACAGGTTGGTTTCTATACATATCTCTTGATTCTAAAGTATGCATGTATTAACGACACAATGAAATAAGCTGAAACTTTAACAGGTTGGTTTCTATACATATCTCTTGATTCTAAAGTAGGCATGTATTAACATGCATTTTAACAAAAGCGTATACTGACTTTAATTTTGAATGCAGATAGTCAATATTTTAAATGGTCTTTTATTTTACGAGGTTCTTCCTTCTTATTCTCATCCATCCATGATATGCAGATCAGCGATGTCCTGATGTCTGCAATTGTTCGTGGCGGAATGATTATAGCCTCGTCAATTGCACGGATGGTTGGAACCAGTCCACTATCGATGACATCATGAACACAACGCATATACTGTAAGTACAGGGGGTCTGACTGAGCAGGGATAGAAATAACATTAATTAAACTAAATTAGATGTATGAAGCACTCTATACTCGGTGCTTTCTGAGGATCTGCGGAAAAAACTCTCCACAGGCGACTCAGGCGGGATTCGAACCCACGACTTCAATGCTTATCCGAAACGAATCCCGAGTCGCCTTTGTAGTTTTGTCGGAAAGCACCGAGTATACAGTGATTTATACATACGTCGTTGGAAGAGCAAAAATCGAATTAATTGTTTAAAACCCGAAGCAAGAATTACATCAATTAATTTTAACAGTATTTAATATATTTAAAAAAAAGTAATAATAATAATCATGGTGAGTTTTGAACGTAATTCATGTCTCTTCTTGGTCGAATTTAAAGTTAATGTCGTTATTTGGCAAAATGTGTAATAAAGCGGTTTTCTTTCTATTTTGACACCTTTTATCTGCAGTGTGTTATCGGGTGGAAATATCAACATTCTGCCAACTGGTCTTTTTAAAGACTTTCCGTTCTTACAATCATTGTAAGTGTTAACGTTCATTCTTCTTTAATTTGAAGATGGGAACGTATTGTTCGACATAAATGGGCATCTTTAAGATAGTAGTCCAGGCTGTAATGTAGTCCAGTTTTTTTGTGCTAAAAATGATTTTATGATCTAACTTGGTAAATTGTTTTATATATAATGCTATATTTGGGGATTTTGAACCACAAAATAATATTACTTATGTTTTGTTAATATGTAGAGCCAAGGCCGCCATCTTGAACTTTAAAGGGCCATCCATTATGACTTTGTTTGTTTTTCATTTAATTTGCTAACGAACTCATACAACAATTACAGAGAATAAAAGTCTACGTTAGGTTTGAAGAGGACTGTTTTGTATCATTCCCAGCATCGTGCTGTCATTCCTTAGGGAAATAAGTTAGGATACCATTCGTTTGATTGGCAGCTTTGGCCGCAAGTTTGGATTTTAAATTTGGACATATTTTGCCCGATTGTTTGACTTTCTGACCACCTAAAAGCACTGTTAATGCATTGTTAATGGAGGGTGGTATTCCACCCAACCCTTGTTGGCCTATATCGATGCAGTCAAGTGTTGTCTATCGAGATGTTGTTATTTTAAATTTGTAAAATATGTGAAGCTCAGGCAGGATAATTCTTGTTATGTGTTTCAATACAATGTTTTTAACCCTACTTAATTTTGCCATCATAGGCCCTATATGTGTGGACAATTATTAGTATACTTTCACCCATAACATTTGATGGTCTTCAAAAAAGTACTTACGCCGCTGATCAAGAGCCTAAAATTCTTCATTTAATACGTTTATTTTCCTGAAAGCATACTTGGTGAAATATTAGTGATCGGTCAAAAACTATGAATTTTTTTTCCGCCTGCAGGTCATAAGGCCTATAAAGAAAATACAATCACCAAGTAGGGTTTAAAACATCATATTAAAGCCAGTGGCGTAGCTGGCTATGTTCGCCAGGGGGGCGAATCGGATCCCAGGGGGCCCACCAATCAATGACACCGACTTTAGGTAATATCGAAGCATATCATATTCTTCAAAGTATCAACATACATGTCAATGATATGATCAATCGAGTTCCATTCTGCGCTTTTTAATTTTGGAAAACTTATCAATCACTATGCCAAAGTCTACGTTTTCTGCTATTTCTCGTTCTATACACATCATACTTAGCCAAACAATTCAACCGCTCCTCAGAAATGGCGCTCCTGAGAAAATTTTTGATGAGCTTTAATCGACTGAATGTGCGTTCTGCTTGCGCAGAGCTTACTGGTATGGTCACGAATAGTCTGTAAAGAGTACATACATTCGGAAAAGCTCTATGCATATCATTTGATATGAGAAAAGGGAGGATCTCAGTGGTTTTTAGTGTTTTTTTCTGCGAATATTTCCAGATAAAAGTCTCTGAAAGAGGCATACTCGTCGGCCAAAGCATCGCGATCAACATCTCCTATGTAGAAATTGGCAAGTCTTTTCAGTTTGTCTTGATTTTCTGGATCTGCAAAGTGTTCTGGAATTAAGCAAGCGTATTCTTTCACGATCTCATGAAGATCGGCAAACCGTTCCTCGAACTGAACTCGTACAGTATCCAGAATATTGTAGTACACTTCCCTTTTGAAAAATCCGGAAAAAGTGTTAGTGCTGCTATATACCTTCTACATGCATATTAAGCCATTGGATTTTGATTAATCGCGGGTTATAAAAAAATGACTGTACAGATTTTTAGGGCCCCCTCTTTACCTGGGGCCGTGGGCCTTCTACCCTTGCCCTTATGTAAAAGCGGCCCTGTATACAGGGCCGGATTTATAAGGGGGAAAAGGGGGCAATTGCCCCGGGCCCCCTGCCAGAGGGCCCCAGACTAAGGACTTCCTTTATAAAAAAAAATGTAATAATTATAAAATTAGTTTTATATTTTTTTCGAAGAAATGCAGTTTATCATTCATTTTAGTTCATTTTATTTGTCATGTAATTTAATTTCTATGTCGAGGGGCCCCCGAACCTGAAGTGCCCCGGGCCCCTCAAGGTCTAAATCTGGCCCTGCCTGTATAGTCCTGCCTGCTGGTGGGCCCGTCAGTCAGTCCCATAAGCATGTGAAAAAAATTCGCATGTGTTAGGGGGAGCCCACTTATTCTGGAACTGGAGCCAGGGGGCGGGGCGGCCGCCCCCCTGCCCCCCCCCCCCCGCTAGCTACGCCACTGATTAAAGCAGATATAGACCTACATCAGTAACGGGGGTATATATCCATTAATGTTCTCAGATTTTCCTTTATGAAACGTTGTCATGTATCCAACAAGTTCAGAAAATGTACTGCCTGAGGTTCACTCATTTTAGAAAATTTAATTTACAAATAAATCTCGATAGACAACACTTGAGTGCATCGAATTTTGTTTTTACATGTGTTGTCTGCCATACAATAATGATAACTTAATTTACACCAACTTTATGACAAATCAGTACGTTTTTGTAGACATCAAATGTTCTTGGTGAAAGTATACTAATATTGTTAGACTAAACATCTAAGATGGGAAAACGAACTAGGGTTAAAAACACTGTATTTAAACACAACAGTTTATCCTGCCTGAGGTTCACATATTTTTGAAATTTAAAATAAAATTAAGTGTTCACAATAAATAAAACTTTAAAATGTTGATGACTTTTTAAAAATCTTTCGGAAATTAGGCATTGGTTTCTACCAGTGGCCCAATTTCCATACAGATGAAAAAGTCGTTTTGCAATCGGTTTCTACTGATGGTCCAATTTCAAGACGAAACAAAAATGGACGAAATATTTTTGAATACCAATGTAATTTTTGAAAAGTATCAGTCATTAGTAATTCATTTTTGTTTTGTTTCTTTGTGATATCCAGTGTTGAAATGTAAAGATTGTAATTATTCGTCGCTGTAATATACTACACACTAAAACATAATACTAATAGACATAAATCATGTATGCAACGTTAGGGCCAACGATCGGGCGCTGCATATTTGTGCCTTTCGAAACCGTTGGAGTTGGAGTGTGGTCAAACTTGATTTAACTGGCTTTAATGATATTTGTTTTAACCCTACGTTGGTGAAAATAACCATAATTATTAATGGGAGTTAATGATCTTTTTTAAACCTCACTTTGATTTTCTATCATAGATTACGGTACAGCACAACAACAAAATCAGTGCAATTGCTCCAGGAACATTTGATGATATACAAACAAATCTCAACACATTATAAGTATTCATGTCACAAATTTCAATCATGCAGCATCGAGCCACCGATTACTCCTGACTGAAATGTATATCTCATTGCAAACACATTAGACGAAGTGCGTATAGTTCATGTTTGCCGATCGAAATATATGTGTGCTAACTATTTTCTTTGCGCGATACAATGTAATCATCAACATTTGTACATATGATCTTTTAATGTACGGTCTATATCTGATTTTAACAAAATACACACATGTCCAATACTATAACACTTGTTAATGGAGGGTGGTATTCCACCCAACCCTTTTTATTTATATCGATGCAGTCAAGTGATGTATATCGAGATTCATTTCGTTATTTTAAATTTCTAAAATATGTGAACCTCTTTCAATGTGAACTTCTTTCAATCAAGCTTTACTAATTTTTTACTTAATTTACCCCTAACGATGAAACAAAATTCGAGGGAGTACGAAGTGCGTGTTTCGTGCCGATGGAAATATTTGTATGCATTTTCACTTTTTTCTCTTTAACGAAACAGAGTAATGGGGTACATTTTTTCACTGACGATGTTAGATATTTCACCAAGTATGCTTTCAGGAAAATCTAAGAATATTGGCGAAAATAACCATATTAAAGGGATTTAATGATCTTTGTTTTAACCCTCATTCCCATCTTAGACGGCTGTCCAACAACAACATCAGTGAAATTGCTCCAGGAACATTTGATGGTCTTCAAAATCTAAAAATATTGTAAGTATACCTGTCATGAATATCAATCACTCCGCATCGAGCCACCGATTTCTCTTAAAATGAAGTTACCTCTTATTGCAACAATTTAGATGAAGTGCGTAGTTCATGTTTGCCGATCAAATAATGTATGTATTTTCACTATTTTCTACGTATTTAAATGGTTATAGTTTATGTGAACATTTGGAGAAACAAATTCAAACAAATAATGAACATGTCCAATACTATAACACTTGTTAATGGAGGGTGGTATTCCACCCAACCCTTGTTGTTTAGGCCTATATCGATGCACTCAAGTGTTGTCTAGCGAGATTTTGTTATTTTAAATGTCTAAAATATGTGAACCTCAGGCAGGATAATTCTTGTTATGTGTTTCAATATAATGTTTTAAACCCTACTTCATTTTGCCATCATATATGTCTGGAGTCCTGGACAACAACAATATTAGTATACTTTCACCCAGAACATTTGATTGTCTACAAAAATTTACTTACTTGTCATCAATTTCAATCAAGCAGGAACCTGTGTTTCGTGCCGATCGAAATATTTGTATGCATTTTCAATAATTTATCTTTAGCGAAAAAAGTAATGAGGTACATTTTTCACGGCTCAGTTGGCTAAACATACTCATAATAATATATGTCTCTAATGAGGAAATTTTGTATTGTTCGTTTTCAATTTATTTACAAATTCTCACACTATATCACACTTATTAATTGGAGGGCTATAGGACAACGAACTGTTATTTTGTATGTTTTAAATTTAATTTTCTAAAATGCGTGACCCTCGGGTAGGACAATTGCTCAACTTGTTTATGGATACAATGACAATGTTTCATAAATTGTGTATTTTGGATGTTCACTGAATTTGTGACTTCCTCCGTAATAGACACCAATGTGTCCGTTATAATAACGTTCTCTCTGATTATGTTGGTCTTCAAGGGAGGATACCTCAAATGATACCTAAGTTTGGTCTGATAGGATTTTGAATACCGGTACTTATCAATGATGCGGCTCAAGATTCGTAATCAAAATAATGGATATCATGTTGATGACCTGACATTTGCAGAGAACTGAAAGATTAACAGTCATGGTCACATGCAGGACGATCTAGATAATTTCAAGGTGTGGTCTGATGATAATCATGTGTAGTTAAATCCCTCCAAGTGCCTGGCCCTCCAAGTGTATTTTAATAAATCTCATCATGGTGTCACCGCAATTAGTCTTACTTATCATCAACTCTGTAATTTAACAATTTGGTGATGAACCTATTTCTTTTGCTCCGGAGGCAAAAGTTCTGGGTCTTTGGATTCAAAACAACCTCTGGTGGGGCACACATATTAACAATATGGTTAAAAAAAACCAACATGAACCATTCTATGTTGCGTACACTTAAACGGTTTGGATTTAGTCGTGAGGAGTTAAGAATTTATTTTATTGGGTATGTCAGACCAATCTTAGAATACGGAAATGTTATCTGGCACTCTAGCATCACGGGACAACAATCTCATAACACTGAATCCATTCAAAAACGGGCTTGTAAAACTATTTTAGGCAATAAATACACCTCATCTGACCAATCTGTTATGTCACTCGGGCTTAACACCCTTGCTGGTAGGAGGGAAGCTCATTGTCGCAGCTTCGCCGATGGATTTGCTGACAACCCCCGTACAAAACCTCTCCTCTCCCTACTAATCTTGAGTGTCATGGTAGAAACCTACGTAATTGTCACAACATTTCCGATTTTCCTAACAGAACTAGTCGATTTAAAAATAGCCCTACTTGGTTATTTTATTTTTCTAAAATATGTAAACCTCAGTCAGGATAATTGTTGTTTTAACACAATGTTTTCAACCCTACTTCGTTTTCCCATCATAGATGTCTGGACAACAACAATATTAGTATACTTTCACCCAGAACATTTGGTCTACAAAAGCGTACTTACTTGTCATAAATTTTAATCATGATACCATGCAATGTTTCATAAAGTATGATTTCAGGAAAATCTGAGAACATTGATGGATATATACCAATGTAGGCATATATCTGCTTTAACATGATGTTTTAACTCTACTTGGTGATTGTATTTTCTATATAGGCCTCATGAGCTGCAGGCGGAAACATTTTTCATAGTTTTTGACCGGTCACTAATATTTCACCAAGTATGCTTTCAGGAAAATAAACGTATTAACTGGCTTTAATGATATTTGTTTTAACCCTACTTTGTTTTCCCATCTTAGATGGCTGGAAAACAACAAAATCAGTGCAATTGCTCCAGGAACATTTGATGGTCTACAAACTCTCAACACATTGTAAGTATTCATATCACAAATTTTAATCATGCAGCATCGAGCCACAGATTACTGTTCATAATCTCATTGCAAACAAATTAGATGAAGTGCGTAGTTCATGTTTGCTGTGTGCATTTTAACCTATTTTCTAAGTGCGATACAATGTAATCATCAACATTTGTACATATGATCTTTTAATGTAGGGTCTATATCTGATTTTAACAAAATACACACATGTCCAATACTATAACACTTGTGAAGGATGGTATTCCACTGAGCCGTTTTTATTTATATCGATGCAGTCAAGTGATGTATATCGAGATTCATTTTGTTATTTTAAATTTCTAAAATATGTGAACCTCAGGCAAGATAATTCTTGTTATGTGTTTCAATACAATGTTTTTAACCCTACTTAATTTTGCCATCATAGATGTCTGGACAACAACAATATTAGTATACTTTTACCCGTAACATTTGATGTTCTACAAAAATGTACTTATTTGTATCAATTTCAATTAAGCTTTACTAATTTTTTACTTAATTTACACCTGACGACGAAACAAAATTCGAGGGAGTACGAAGTTCGTGTTCCGTGCCAATCGAAATATTTGTATGCATTTTCACTTTTTTATCTTTAATGAAAAAAGTAATGAGGTACATTTTTCACGGATCAGTTGGCTAAACATACTCATAATAATATATGTCTCTAATGAGGAAATTTTTTGTTTTCAATTTATTTACAAATTCTCACACTATATCACACTTATTAATTGGAGGGATATAGGACAACAAACTGTTATTTGTATGTTTTAAATTTCGATGCACGCAACTGTTGTCTATCGAGAATCATTTGTAAATTTAATTTTCTAAAATGCGTGACACTCAGGTAGGATAATTCTTGTTATGTTTTTCAATACAATGTTTTTAACCCTATACTTAATTTTCCCATCATAGATGTCTGGACAACAACAATATTTGTACACTTTCACCCATAACATTTGATGGTCTACAAAAATGTACTTACTTGTCATCAATTTCAATCAAACAGGAACCTGCTACACATAATTTGTTTTATTTAATTTACACCTGAGAAGAAAACAAAATTAGAGGGAGTACAAAGTTCGTGTTTCGTGCCAATCGAAATATTTGTATTCCTTACTTTGTTCGATCATAAGACAAACAAAACCTTCAATACATTTATGATTACTAAGATTATATTGCAGAACATGTCAGCAAAATAATGTTATGAAATGATATCGCATAAAACGTAGGCTACTTTCAAGTTATCCCCCAACAATGAAAATATTTTTTAATGTTACCAAATTAAACAACTACAACATTATCCACAATGATTTTACCATAAATATATTACCCAATTCTTTTTCAAAAATGAGTAAACCACGGGCAGGAAAATTGTTCAACTTGTTCGATACCATGACAACGTTTCATAAATTTCCGTAAAATCTGAGAACATTGATGGATTTATACCGATGTAGGCCTATATCTGCTTTACCTTGTAATTTTATTTTCTATATAGGCTTAATGAGCTGCAGGCGGAGTATGAGTATACATTGAGAAAAATCTAAGAATATTGGTGAAAATAACCATATTAACGGGATTTAATGATATTTGTTTTAACCCTACTTTGTTTTCCCATCTTAGATCGCTGAGCAGCAACAAAATCAGTGAAATTGCTCCAGGAACATTTGATGATCTACAAAATCTCAGAATCTTGTAAGTATTCATGTCATGAATTTCAATCACGCAGCATCCAGCCACCGGTTTCACTCGATTGAAGTTACGTTTCACTGCAAACAAATTAGATAAAATGTTTGTCGATCAAATATATGTTTACTTTTTTAACTATCTGGAGAAACACTTGTAAATGGAGGGTAGCATTCCACTGAACCGTATTCTGTATATCGATGCGCTCAAGTGTTGTCTATCGAGACTAATTTGTTATTGAAATTTTCAAAAATAATTATATGAATCTCAGGCAGTGTTGCAATGTGTTTTAACCCCACTTGGTTTCCCCATCATATGTTTTAACAAGAACAATAGTATACGTTCACCCAGAACATTTGATGGTCTACAAAAGTGTACTTACTTGTCATCAATTTCAATCAAGCAGGAACCTGCCATACATGAATGTTAACTTAAGTTACCCCTGAAGACGAAACAAAATTAGAGGGAGTACAAAGTTCGTGTTTTGTGTCAATCGAAATATTTGTATGCATTTTCACTTTTTTTTCTTCTTTAACGAAACAAAGTAATGGGCTACATTTTCACGGGTCAGTTCTTTAGTGTATATTTTCAATCATAAAAGTTAAACAAACTCATAATAAATTGTCTCTAATGAGGAAATTTGCATTGTTCGTTTTAAGTTAATTTACAAATCGTCACACTATATCACACTTATTCATTGGATGGCTATAGGGCAACGAACTGTTAGTTATATGGTTTATATTTCGATGCACTCAACTGCTGTCAATCAAGAATCATTTGTAAATTAAATTTTCTAAAATGACTGAACCTCAGGCAGGTAAATTGTTCAACTTGTTTGATACCATGACAACGTTTCATAAAGTATGATTTCAGGAAAATCTGAGAACATTGATGGATATATACCGATGTAGGCCTATATCTGCTTTAACATAATTTTTTTAACCCTACTTTGTGATTTTATTTTCTGTATAGGCCTAATGAGCTGCAGGCGGAAATATTATTCATAGTTTTTGGCCGATCACTAACATTTCGCTAAGAACGTTGGTGAAGATAACCATATTAATGGGATTTAATGATCTTTGTTTTATTTAACATTTTCTCATTTTAGATCGCTGTCCAACAACAAAATCAGTGAAATTGCTCGAAGAGCATTTAATGGTCTACAAAATCTCAACACCTTGTAAGTATTCATGTCATGAATTTCAATCACACAGCATCGAGCCACCGATTTCTCTTGACTGAAGTTACGTATCTGTGCAAACAAAAATTAGATGAAGTTAAGCTTGGGCGATATCGATTTTTCCATCACGATATATCGGTAAACATATATCGCGATTTTCGATAGTATCGCTTGATTATTTTATTTCATTCATGCATGATTGCTTTAGAGCCGATAACCACAGGTATGTACCCCTCTACAAGCGTCACAATAAATCGTAAATTCTTTTGCACAGCGTGTATGTACTTATGAAGTAGTTTGCTTTTGTTTCTCACTTCCAAAAGCTGAAAAGACCGTCCTAATTTTGTTTCCATGGAATTTCTGACTTGATTCACAATGGTGATTTTATTTAATCACGATATATTTTTTTTAATCGCGATTTGCCGATATCTCGATAACTAAAAAAGGTTCTCGATATCGTAATCGAATAAAACAGGTATCGCGATATTCGATATTATCGTGTTACCGCCAAAGCTTAGATGAACTGCTTAGTTCATGTTTGCCGATCGAAATATTTGTTTGCATTTTCACTTTTTTCTCTTTAACGAAACAAAGTATTGGAGCACATTTTTTCACAATCTGTTGTTTAATGTATATCTTCAATCATAAAGTTAAACCGCATATAATAAATTGTCTCGGGGAAATTTGTATTGTTCGTTTTAAACTTATTTACAAATGGTCACACTAGATCACATGTATTCATTGGAGGGCTGTAGGACAACGAACTGATACTTTTTATATTTCGATGCACTCAACTGTTGTCTATATATCGAGATTCATTTGTATTTTTTTCTAAAATGCTTGAACCTTAGGCAGGAAATGTGTTTATAGATACCACAACTATTTGACTACATCACACTTATTCATTGGAGGGCTATAGGACAACGAACTGATACGTTTATGTTTTATATCGAGATTCATTTGTATTTTTTTTCTCTAAAATACATGAACCTTAGGCAGGAAAATTGTTCAATTCGTTTATAGATACCATGACAACGTTTCATAAAGTATGATTTCAGGAAAATCTGAGATCATTGATGGATATATACCGATGTAGGCCTATATCTGCTTTAACACGATGTTTTTAACTCTATATAGGCCCAATGAGCTGCAGGCGGAAACATTTTTCATAGTTTTTGACCGATCACTAATATTTCAAGGAAAATCTAAGCCATTGGTGATATTAACGGGGTTTAATGATATTTGTTTCAACCCTACATTGTTTTCCCGTCTTAGATCGCTGGGAATATTTGTTGTGTTGCAAGAAAAACGGTTGGCTACTCATCAGTAGTCAGGATGGGCTAATATATTTATTTATTTTGTATTTATTTATGAGCCATCACAAAGTGTGGGGGACATTTGATATACTGTCCCCCACTCTAAAAAAGTGGCGGGACATATAATAATGTTAACTTATTAAATTACCCCTGACGACGAAACAAAATTAAATTAGAAGTTCATGTTTCACCGATCGAAATATTTGTATGCATTTTCACTTTTTTATCTTCAACAAAACAAAGTAATGATCTACATTTTTCATGGATTCTTTGTTTATTGTATAGGCCTATCTTCATCAATCTAAACATAATCTAAATATAATTATAATAAATTGTCTCTAATGTTGAAATTTTATATTGTTTGTTTTAAACTTATTTACAAATCGTCTCACTATATCACACTTACTCATTGGAGGGCTATAGGACAACGAACCGATATTTGTATATTTTATATTTCGATGTACTCAACTGTTATCTATCGACATTCGTTTGATACCATGACAACGTTTCACAAAATATGATTTCAGGCAAATCTGAGAACATTGATGGATAACCAATGTAGGCCTATAACTGCTTTAACACCATGTTATAACCCTACGTGATTTTATTTTCTATAAAAGAATCATAGTTTGTGACCGATCAGTAATATTTCACCAAGTCAGGAAAATATAAGAACATTGGTGAAAAAAAACATATTAGCGGGATTTAATGATTTTTTTTAACCCTGCATTGTTTTCTCATCTTAGATCGCTGGAAAACAACAACGTCAGTGATATTGTTCCAGGAACATTTAATGGTCTACAAAATCTCAGACAATTGTAAGTATTAGCTGTGAATTTCAATCACTTGCATCGAGGCACCGATTTCTCTTGATTGAAGTTACGTCTCACCGGAAACAAATTAAATGAAGAGCATGCGTAGTTCATTTTTGCCAATAGAAATATATGTATGCATGATTAACTATTTTCTACGGACGACACAACGTCATCATCGACTTTATGCAGATCATTTTGTAATGTAAATCTTATTTTAACCGCAAATATCAGACTGATATAAATGGTTATATGTAATGAGAACATTTGGAGAAACAAATTAAAATGAAACAAGTGAAAACAGATCATCTGTTTAATGTAGGGTCTATATCTGATTTTAACCAACAATCATACGAAGTTTTTGTTGTGTGCCGATTGAAATATTTGTATTTATTTTCACTTGTTTTCTTTAACGAAACAAAGTAATGAGGTACATATTTCACGGATCAGCTGTTTAATGTATATCTTCAATCATTAAGTTAAACATAGGCCCACTCATATAATAAATTATCTCTAATGAGGAAATTTGTATTGTTTATATTTCCATGCTCTCAACTGTTGTTCAACTTGTTCGATACCATGACAATATTTCACGATGTTTTAACCCTACTTCCTGATTTTATTTCCTGTATAATCCTAATGAGCTGCAGGTGGAAATATTTTTCTGTTTTTGACCGAGCATTAATATTTCAAGAAGTATGCTTTGAATAAAATCTAAGAATCTTAGTGAAAATAACCACATTAACGGGCTTTAACAATATTTGTTTTCCAATCTTATATGGCTGAAAAACAACACAATCTGTTTTCTATGTACGACACGACGTAATCATCCACTCTTGTACAAATCAATTGTTTAATGAATATCTTGACTCATATACATAAAAAAACACTCATAAAGTAATTAAAATAAATAAAAGCGTTTAAAACTAATTTACAATTAATCACACTATGTCACAGGACAACACATTTTTAAAAGTTCGATGCCCCAACTGTTGTCTATCGATGTTTATTGTAATTTTATTTGTCAAAATAAGTGAATATCGGTCAGGATAAATGTTAAGATTGTCTGATACCATTACAAAGTATGCTTTCAGGAAAACTTAAGAACATCGATATATCTATTTTACAAACTTAGAGGGAGTACGAAGTTTGTGTTTTCATATCGAAATATTTGTATGCATTTGAACTATTTTATTTCGCTATTTCGAAACAAAGTAATGAGCTACTTTGTTTTCCTATCTCAGATAGCTGCAGAACAACAATTTAGGTAAAATTGCCCCAGGAACGTTTGAAGGTCTACAAAAGCTCACTCACTTATGGCCCTGTCACACTGTTGCGTATGAGAGAAACGTAAGAGTTGCGTATGAAAATTCATAATATAATTTTCATACGCACAAAAAGCCCTTGAAAATACAGAATTGTGCGTATACTTACCGTATTGAACCTATGAGTAGCGTATGAGTAGCGTATGGCAAGCGTATTGACAGCGTATGGACAGCGAATGTCAGCAAATGTCAGCGTACGACCAGCGTATGTCAGCGTATGAACAGCGTATGACCAGCGTATGGACAGCGTACTCTGCGTATGGCTAGCGTATGAGTAGCGTATGAACTGCGCATGCCCAGCGTACCGCCTATCCGTCTATCACGTGACAAAGTGCCTATATAATCGGCGGCCTTTCAATGCGCTATCAATACTGTAGCTGTACGGTACACCTTCATGCCAACGTATGGCAACTTATGTCCAGCGTACTCGACCTATGAGTAACGTACCCTATCTACCTC
>CM055828.1:29444853-29524501 GCA_029582265.1 Zoroaster sp. YZ-2022 | reverse complement strand
CCCCAAAAACCCAGAGCCCTGTGCAAAATTTTCCCCTGGGTCTAGTTTTGCCCCTGGATCGCCCCACCACTGGTTGGTTTTCCCCCCCCCCTTCTTCATCAACTTTCAAACGCATTCAGCCACCGTTACTGATAAGGATGAAAATGCCCCTTTCCCACTTACACGATTTTGCTACGGTAGGCACGATTTCATTATTTACAATCGCAACGGCGTCTGGCCATGTTCGTGGTCAATCGTGGTCCACCGTCCCACCGTAGCGCACCGTGTATACACCTCACAAAAGAAAGTCCCCACCTGTATGTTTTAAAATATTTTAAATTTTGAGACTTATGAGCATAAACATGATATGACGATTTGCCTGATCATCGACACACATGTTGCAAGCAAGATTTTGCGGATAACGTTCCCATCAGTGCAACAACTCGGTTGATTGTGGGGGGGTACCTGTTCATTTCTCAAACTTTGCATTGTGGCTCAAAATAACGCCCCTGAACTCAAGCAAAAGGGGTTATCCCTTTGTCATCAGCTTTTTTGTCTGTAACATAATGTCTTGGGCACTTTTAAACTAAAGACTCATTATTGGAATGTTCATTGCCAAGTGGTCATACAGGTGGGACTTTTTTTTTGTGAGGTGTTTGATCTTATGAACTGGAGTAGCACGATTTTTTTGGAATGTTCAAAAAATCTTGTCTACCGTAGCAGGGGAAAAAAATCGTGGTCCACCGCAGCAGCATCGTATTAGAGTCGTATCGTTGTCTTGACGTTGTCGTGGTTGTCGTGACGGCGTCTTGTTCGTCGTACTCATTCGTGGGGGCCCCGCAACACCTACGGTGGGCCCAAAGACTTCCACTATGCTGATACGATGCCGTTTGATGGTGCTGCGACCTAGCAAGACTTAAAAAAAGACGCCAACAAGACGCCAGAAGAACATGTTTTTTTACCCGTTCTCTGCTGATAGTTTGTTTTTATCACATGTCTTTGTCTTTTGTTAAAAAATTATGACGACAACGACAACACCCAAATAATTATAAATTCACCAATTGCCCTTTTCCGTCATGTGATTAATTAAATCGTACAGGCGTCTTGTGAAATCATACTGGCGTCGCACTGGCGTCTTGTGAAATCTACTGACGCCGTAGTGACGTCTAGTACAATCTTGGCATTTCTTGGTACGCCGTGACAAATCTTGACGATGTCGTAACTCTACCGTAACACTGTCTGGCACTACCTTTCTGCCGTACCAATCTTGACGGGGTCTTGATAGCGTCTTGACAAGACGTAGAATTCGATAACTTGAACTTTTGAGTGTGATTGCTAGGTTTGGATTGAGCACGATTTTTCAACTTGAAAATCGTGCTCTACTCATCAAAAATCGTTTAAGTGGAAAGGGGCTTAACATGTAGCGTGAAAGCGTGCCATCTTTGCGATCGAATCCCCGTGTTTCTTGGCTTTCTCTCTGTGATTTCATAGTCTGTGTACTTGTCATTTCTTAAACTTGTATCCAACAACTTGCAAGCCATGATCAAATCCTGGATGTTGTTGAATTAACTAGGTACGTTGTATGTCGACCAATATCTCTTCTGGATCTCTATGTTCGACCTCATCATGTGTCTGTAATGTTAAAATAATGCATTTAGTATACACTTTTAAAATTTGCGACACGTAAGAAGATTCTCGGGTTTTCAGATATCTGATTGTCTGACCTTTTGTTCAAAGGCCATTTTCGACCCAGGTCCGAAGGCCCAGTATGTCCGCCCATTTTGTCCGCGGTCCCATAATGTAAAATGCAGTGTTTGGACTTTTCAACGGCGCCCCCCCTTTTCAAAAATGTATCAAGGGGCGTATCGTCACTATGAACAGGGGATGGAATCGTGGGGCGGTTTTGATTAACCGCTCGGTGACTGAAATAATCCCACAGTGCACTGTCCATCTTAACTAGAACACCGATTCCTGCCCTCTCGGGTCGTCACTGTGAACGGGCATGGAATCGTAATGTGTTTTAGATTAATTAACCAGCTCAGTGACGAAAATAATACACAGTCTGTTCCCTCTTAACTAGAACACCGATTCCGCCTTTGCTCTCGGATCTCACTTGACGGGCATGGAATCGAATGCTTTTTTGATTAACCAACTCGGGTGACTGAAAAAAATACCCACAGTGCACTGTGTCCATCTTAACTGAACGATTCCCTGCCCTCTCGGATCGTCACTATGAACGGGGCATGGAATCGTAATGCTAGTTTAGATTAATCAGCTCAGTGACTGAAAATAATACCCACAGATTAGGTCACATTACTGTTTCTGCTGCAAAATGAGCCAGTAATTTTCATGCACTGTGTCCCTCTTAAACACGCGCATTTTGATATAAAATTCTTTAACTAAATTGCCATATTTCCTGCATATGGTACATAGGCATTATAGACTCTCGAATGGGTTATTGAATGTCATATTCTTTGTGTATCACTACGACCATCAAAGTAATGACAATAAGAATATTGTCAGATAATTTGTTTTTTACTACGACCTCGGGGCTGATGGTGATCATAATTATGAACTTGGGTGGTCAAATATCAACAGTTTTACAAATTTGACTGTATTTTCAAACAAGGCAAATAAATCGATATTTTTTACCTAGAAAATAATTGGGTGCATATTTATGGTAAAATAATTGTGGACAATGTTGTAGTTGTTTAATTTGGTAATTAAACAAAAGTGAATAATTTGCGGTGACACATGGAAAATTGGTAGATTGGTTCTAAAAAGAACTGGAGGTACAACTCGACGTTTCGTCAGTACTCCATTTTCTTTCAAAACAATTACTCAATTGAATCACGGGGTGTCACCATATCTTACTTATCATCACCATAAAGCTACAAGTTTTAACATTAAACATATTTTCATTGTTGGGGATACCTTGAAAGTAGCCTACGTTATAGCGATATCATTTCATAACATTTTTCTAACATGTTCTGCAAATAATCTAATAATCATAAATTTTTGAAGGTTTTGTTTGTCTTTTGATCAAAAAAGTAATGCATCGAAAAACAGTTAATCATTAAAATTGAAATAAAACATTCTACAAATTCTTTCTTTCGAGAATCAACAAAAATGCCGTCATGCCGTGTTTGCCGTCATGCTTTTTTCGCTCCTCTTATTGACGGCTGTTCCCAATTGCGCAATTTGAACGAAATTCATTAACTAAGTGCCATATTTCTTGCTAATGACATTATAGACTTCAAATGGGTTATTGAATGTCAAAACTATTGGATTTAAAATTTACCCATCATGACAATGATAATGAATTATTAAGACTATATGCTTTCACTATAGTAGTATAGTAGTTCAATATTTGTTTACCTACGGCCTTAAGGGGCCTGCAGAACGTCCCCACTCACTGGGTGTTGCCCTCTTTTTTCTCTTGTATTGTTCTCTTGTCCCCCATCATGTGCCTATAAGAAAGGGGAGTTGATAAATAAGACTAATATTGCGGTGACACCATGTGAACTCAATTGAGTAGTAATTAGTTCTGAAAGATGGGCTTTAAAATGGCTTTTCCGAATTAAGAGTTTTTTGCTACGCTATGACGCTGTGTGCAGCGACAATGCTGATATATGAAGAAACATGATCACCATAGCCAGCCAAACCGCCATTTGGATACTGTAAGTCCAGGCGCATGCAAAGTGGCACTGTGGCTGCAAATTGGCGGGCCACCAGGTTCATGTAGCTGATTGACTATAAAAATTTTAAATCCCCACATTTAACTGTTTTATCGAGGATAACACACTTTGGTCTGGTTATATCTTTTCGACTACAAATAATCTCTCTGAAAATGACAGTTAGGTTCACAAAATTATTGTGGACTGGCTAATTAAGTTTGCATGAAACTTTGCAGGTGGTGAAAATTGTACTAACAGATGTTGGCTTCCCAAATATTAATAGGACGATTTTACGTATGACCAAAGCATCATTCCATGTGGTCCATGCGCAACATTCGTTATAAAAACGTGTATTGATCGTTCCCATCAATCATAATTTCACTGAGGCACATATAATTGACAGTGTTGTAATCGAGACCACAACGTCCGAGACCGAGACCATTTATTATGTTTTTTTTACAATGTAGTAGCAGCCTGGAATCTAAGGTACCATTATGTAGAAATTCAATTCAAATCTCAGTCGTAAAACATCAGAGCAATGAGAATGTGAAGGATCACACAAAGCATAATGAGTCGAGGAGGAGGCGGAGACGGTCTGGAGACCTCCAGCACTAACAAAATGAAGTAATTAGACCTGTTCAAAATAAACGGATGCCATGACAACAGAATACCCATCATCGCTGATTTGGGTGTGAGGAGGCAGAATCATAAAGAATTGTTAGGATAGTCAGAAAATGTGAACGTGATCAGTCGAATCGTTCTGGAGATATTATACAAAATATCATAATGGGGTACATTGTCCTCTGGCCTGCACCAGGCTAGATAAGCTTTACAAACAAATAAAGTCTTAATACAATCCTTACAAATATAATGGAACGACATATAGGCTATAACGACAGAATAACAAAACATACCCTCATTAGCAAAACTGAGATTGAAACTGAAATGAATAAATGGAGTTTTAACAACTCCACTGAAGAATTTGTTTTAAATTAAATATATCTTAAGTCTCGCGTTGCATCCATTGTTCTATTCAGGGTAAAGTAATGTTTGAAGTTTCTAATTTTGAATGCCGTGACCATGTGACCATATGACTGTGACTTTTACACTTTGCGTGACCTTTGTACCAGGGCCAGGGATACGCCGGACACAAGTGTGTTTAGTTTGTATGCAAATTTGTACTGACTTTTGTACTTCTCAAATAACATCAAGAATTTTTATCATTTCAGATGAATAAGATTTGAGATGTAATGTTCGTGCCTTATTAAAATATCTCAAAATATCAAATTTGATAGTTTCTTGCCCAGACCTAGTGTACATTTTGTTCCCAGCGCAGGTAAGTTTGACCTTTGGGGCTCTTTGTAAACATGTGATGTCATCGGTCACATCGTCTGAAGAATAATACGCCTCTGAACCAACACAGTTGGATTTTTGAGGTTCTCTGAGCCGACATCCTGAATACTGCCCTCTATTGGCCTGTTGAGTAAGACGTGTTTAATGTTTGTTTTGTTTTTTTTGTTTCAAATGTTGCAGTATAGAGATTAAATATGCATACGAGGATGCACATCTGTTTTCTGTATAACATACATTTATATATTTATTTTTATCTGCGTTATTATTTTCCTGGTAAAGAGAGTTAATCATATTTGTTTAATTATAAAGTGTCATTGACCGTTAATGACCAAAGCAATAAATGATCGAATATTTTTTCTCCGGAAATTAATTTATCACTCTTAAGCTTCCTCAAGGCCTAATTTACTTTATTTCTACTAGAAATAGGAAAATAAGAATTCACACGGAATATTCATCTTTATTTTCTTTGCATATAAAATAAATAGGAATTAGCTGTTGCAAACTGTTTACCAACCTAAAGGATCCGAAATCTTTGACTCGCATTGAGAAAGACCCTGCTAGGTTCGAAACGTAAGGCCAATAAAATGTATTTTGCTTATATTTTGATCTAATAAAGTGATAAAAATTGTTGGTGATAATCAACGGCTTTGAAAAAAAAACAATTTAAACAAACAATCATCATCATAATTGAGCCGCTGTCATCGGATAAGACCAGCAACATCAACGGGATCAAAGGTCATATGAGTACCAACCTAGCTAGCTGAAACAGAAACTCACTAAAATATTCCACACGAATGTCATTTCCGCTCCATTAGTCATTTTACCTTTCATTGAAGCGGAATGTATGAGGGAGGGCTCAAACATCCCTCTCTAAAATAAAACTGCATTCTGCAATGATATAAGTTATAATTTAACTCCCAAAACATTTGGATTAACAAATGCGAAATTGTCATTTTTAAATTTCCATCCCTATATTATTATTAATTTTTATGTTCCAATCCTGTTATGTAAACGAACAATGAACTCGGATCGGTTGTTTTGTTAATACATTCGCAGACAATGTTGACACTTCAAAGAATGAGTGCATCGCCTGTTCACTCATTTACTCCGCAAAATTTTGTTAACTCACAATTCCATCCCAGAGAAGATATTCATATGTTTAAATAATAAAGTGAGATGTATACTTTGGACATTTTACATTAAAGTTAGATTATACCGGGTTTTATTTTAAAGTCAATGTATTATCTGAATTTTAGTCTTGTTGGGAACTACTTTCTTCGCGTAGTAAATCTGAATTGATTGATTGACGGGTGACCTGGCCAGCGTTTTTATCATTGCATTCAATACTCCATCTTTGATTTGTGTGCGACGGCGGTTTGAGACTGCAAGTACCTTCAATTTACAGTGTGAAAACAGCCAGTTTAAAGCAGTTGTGAGTTATATTGAGGCCGGAACGGGTTTATTAAAGCCCGTGACTATCCGGTAAGTATACTATACTGTATGTAATTGCGAGGAATATCAGGATAAAGTCAACGAAACGAAATTGCATGCCCTTAGTTTTACCCATTATTACCGCCTTACCGGCCGTTTTGTGTTAACCAGTGTGTTTGTATAGGGGCCGATACTGGAGAAGCAAATGCACGCAAGGTCCGAATACACAGCATATATTGTGATTCTTTCATGGACTTATCAATCAAAATACATGAACCTTGTTATAAACATAGAAAGAGGAAATGCAGTCATTATGTGGATGCTTCAATTATGAAGGATATACCTGGCTGGCACTGACTAACGATAGGCGGTATCAGTCAAAACGTCCACTGGTCAAAACGTCCACGCCGTCCACAGTCAAAACGTCCACATGTCAAAACGTCCACTTGGCAAGCTTTGTTCTCATCGTAAACTTTGTGAAATCGAAACCCAAACCTAAGAAAATCCTAATTACTGGCATTGTACATAAAGAACAAACACCGTATAGGCGGCGCCTCTGGCAAGGCCCACGGCCGTCGATTCCGCACATTCACGCAACTGCTGTCCGTTCATGCATTCGTAAACAGTGTTTATGAATCACTGTCTTTTTGTTTTTTTTTTATTTTACAAATGATCCATTTTATTAATAGGAATATCAATAAACCTACATGTAAAACAGCCAAAAATAACAAGTAACCAACATCACAAAAACAAAGATAATTCAAGAAATACAATTAAAGATTTATTAAACTTGGATAGCTATGAATACAGCGATAGTCTATGAATACAGCAGTGCATTTGCACACACATACAGTGTGGCATTCACGGATTAGCGACATCAGGTATTAAAACTCACTTTTATTTTAATCATGAAATAGATCTATGTTTATTTTCTTTACAATACACTAATTATTGTGAAATTAAACTTTAAACCAATATTTTAAAGCAAGGAAAGGCATATCTGATTAAATGATTATGACCATGACGTGGCGTTTTGTCATGTGGACGTTTTGTCACATGGACGTTATGACTGGGTCTGTGGGCGTTTTGACTGTGTGGACGTTCTGACTGGTAACCCGATAGGCTACACATGTTTTAATTTGCTGGCCTTTATTTAATAAATACTAAAATACTGCGTTAGCCATTGTGTGCCTAACGTTATGTTTTTAAATAACATTTAACTTAAGTTTTAACTGAACATTAAACATGGCTATGCTAACAGTATTATTAATAATATTTGGGCATTTAAGCAAAAAACATGTATTGGTGGCTAATTAATCAGCCCATGATCCCTGGCCTGGTGTGAGGGTAGAATGTAGATCTGGCGCCACTATTTTCATTAAATATAACAATAATGTAATCTTACCTACCTGGTAAGGTGGAGAACATATGGATGATGATGGACATATACTTCAAATTATTCCAGGGTATTTATTTCATGAAAAATCAGGCATTTTGGTATATGATGACTTCCTCAGTCATGTCAGTCTGATCTTAAACTCCACATTGATACCAACAGTCATTGTACATGCGTGGGCAACTATAATAGATCCTTCTATTTTCTAAGGAGGAGGATTTTTAGAAAATCAAGTCCGAAAACCATCATAAAAGTGGATTTTAAGATAGTTTTCGCTTTGTACCTGCAAAATCGATGAATGATTTTTTAACTGGTTGGGTTGCGAAAAAAAATCCAAAAAGCCCTTAAACAGTGGCGGCGGATACGACATTCTTTCGGTGTGAGTTATTCTAATGGTCCTACTAAAAGCGCCAGGGCGGTTCGTGGCATCAAGGGCTGGATTCAGTGTCGTCAAGGGCTGAATTCGATGTCGAGCCGACATCTCAAGGTGTCAAGGTTTTTAGTAGAAATACGTCTACATCTCTCTGTGATAGCACCATTTAAAATCGGATGGCGAGTGCACAAATACTTCTTCAGCTGTCCATCGATTTCGATGATGACAGTGTTTGAGAGGTTTAGTTTTGACAGGCTGGCTTGTGGCCCTAAGCCAGCTTTGGATTGACAGTGTGTCCACTGGTCATGAGATATATATTGACTGGTCTGGCATGCAATGTCTCTGCGTTCATGAGCCATTTCATACTCTTTCTGCTCCTCTTCAATACCTGTGATTGAAATCTTCACAATCCCACCATCTTTTTAGGTCCATGGCATCTCTTTCCCAGGTGTTTACGAAAACATGTTGAAGAGACGATGACTTTTGCGAGCAAAAAGTACCCGATAAAAGAAATTTGAATGTAAATGAAGAGTTACACTAATGGCCAATAATTGAAGATTATTGTAGTAAGTTGAAAGTGGAAGGATTTTCTTGAAGGGAAATCATGGGTTTCTGAGTTAGAGAATTTGCTTAACATGTTATTTAGCGTGTGGGGTGGGTGCCATGTTCTGGCGTTCACAGAGACAAATTAAATTATTCTAAAATACATGTGAGGAGACTGTGAACAAGAAGCATTCAGACTAATATGAAATATGGCCAAATACCTAGAGGAAGCGTTAATGTAAATAATTTGGGGAATTTCTAAGTCTTTTACCATGAAAAAATGTGAAATTAATTTGACAAGCGTTAACATTTTATGGCTGCCATTTTGTCTTTTCCCTGTTTGGTCATGCGCATAGGACTGTACCATTTCTCGCGGCCGAGACTGAAAAACAAAATAACCTCTAAAATGTTAGCGTTTCAGCAATCATTTTTCAAGGTAAGACTTTAAAATACACAAAATATATATCACGTGCGCTTCCTCTAGATACTTCACATGTTGTTAACTCATTTTTACTCATTGTGGTCGTAGAAAAACCCTTGCGGCGTGAGATGTAGGCCTTGCGCGAATCCAGCCCTTGAGCTGCGGCGCTTTTAATAGGACCCATTCAAAGATGTCTTCTGACTGTAAATTCCTGCTACCGAGGGGCGCAAGGGATGTGTTTGTGTGAATTTTTGTTAATTTACCAATAGAATTATTAAAAGAACATGATTGGTAAGTTGTAAGGCTGTGTGTTTTGGAACGGATACCCGTTGAAATCTTCAGAAACCTAGGTACCTGTGAACAATTTTGTAAAAAACATGTAAATATTCCCGAATGTATAAAATAATCAATATGAACACAAGTTTCTCGTATTTGATTGGAGTCGTAATAAAATGTGAACTTACTGTAATAATTTCCCGCCCTCTACATGTATATTAAAAATGACTAGTAGCATCCCCATTCCCCACACACATTTTGTTTACAAAAAATCTGAGACTTCCATTTGTGTGGATTAAATGTTCAGTCAAAATATTAAATATTCGATTACGGGTAATTGGAACCGAAAAATAGAACCGGGTAATGAGTTTCCATCGGTATCCGGATACCTGATGGAATGGTGATTTCAGCTTATTTTATCCATTGTTATTCCAAGAAATGTTAGGAAAGAGTACTTTTCTAAATTCAAACAGGAAAATATCCTTCTCTTAAATGACAGCACCTCGGAAAAACATTTCTTTGGAAGATTGAAAAAATTTCACTAAGTGTTCTGGACCTGCTATATACTTCAAAGGGACATGTAAAAATTTTTTTTTACCCTCAAGGTTGTCAACTAGTATATTTATATAGAATCATTCAGTAACTCTACATGATAATGTTGAGTTATGATAATACTAGAGCAACTAGTGTCAGGCTGGTAAAATATCTGTTGGGCTGGTAGAAATGAATAACCTGTCCAAAAACAAGTTTCAGCTATGAAACTTAAGCCCTTTCACCGAGCACCGATAACAAGGTCCTGTAATGGTGCGCTAGTTGTCTGTCGCCCGGTCGTTTGCGATTTTTAAAACAAATTTCACGACTTCCCTCACGCCAAAACTAACGTCCAGCGTTTTCCATGGAGGGTCATAGGTCATCATTGTGCAATCAATATTTCACTGGTACGCCATGAGCTTATTCACTGAGCGCTTTCTTTACAGGGTTTTCCGAAGATATGGCGTTGCAGTCAAACATTACTTTCTCCCACATTTTGTTTCGTTTCCACCATTTCCTGACAATTTATTATCGTTTTTGGATATCGAATCAAGTATACTTGCAAAATTCCGACAGATTCACAGAGCTAATTTCTAGTAAGGCCATCCAATGAGAAAATAAACATGGCGGGCCAGAAAGTCTCTTGAGTTCGATGAAACCATTCATTCACTGATCAACTTGGCGTGATGGGATGTACAAGTTGTTTACACACACATCGGGATTGTTGCAAGATGATCTAGTGGCGTTCTCGCATGCAAATGATACATGTAGTCTGTCAAAATCACAAACCCTGCTGTTGGAGTTTGAATTGTTTAGGGTGGTTAGGGTTAAATTTGATCAACATGCAGATGTCTTAGCGTTTACATGGACTTTTGTAAACTTACCGAGACGATGGTCTTTCCCATTTAAGTCCACTGCGGACAGCCTGGGACATTTTCCTCTCAGTTACTTTCCTGGGTCCAGCAGTTACTCTACTGGCCAATGCTGCCCAGGAAAACTAACCAGTAACTTTCCGAGCGATAAGTCCAGTGCGGACAGTGCGAGTCAGATGCGGCTTAGAACCGTACATCCGGCCCGAGCACAGGTCGTGCTACAGGGACACCTACGCTTGCATTGTTTCGCCCGGTAGGGTGAGGCGGGCAGGTGCATTTAATGCATGTGCATGTGCAAGTTTTCTGTGCGTTGTTGGGTCAATCGGTCAGCGTGAAAGGTCCATAAGCGCCTCTGAGTCATTATACTGACAGCTCGTTACTTCTACCGCGGTCTCGGTAAAATTTTCCGTGTCGAAGAGTCCAAGTGCGGACAGAGGTCACGTTTGACCATTTTTCATTTTACCATCGTCTCGGTAAAACCTTCCAAAAAGTCCAGTCGAACAGCGCAGGATGTTAATAAGATGATTTCAAACAACTAAACATAATTTTAAAAACAACCCAACATGTTGTACATTTGTACTTCTGACTTTTGTAACACCATTTTATTTTAGTTTACCCTCTTGGTGCTATGTATAGTTCTTGTCACACATTGTCACGGATTATTGTTCTGTGGTCCTATCTGACCTAAATGTTTACAATGGCATTGGGTATTATGGTTGAGTATGCGCATTCATTGGGCCAGCCAACCTTCCTATGAAGCAATCTTTAGAATACACAGCTCATTCAGCTAGCTCACCAGCCATTGTGTTGGCATTACACTATGCAAATTCATTGGTTACCCATGGTGGCCTTTTTTGTACAAACCTGAATGTATGCCTTTCAATTAGCATGAATGGCAGGTTGTTCACTTTGAATGACAGTGGATGGCTTGATGGGATGGTGCCTTGGAGGTGCAGTGGTCTGGTCAACAATAACATCATTTGTTGTTAAAAAAAAGATTGTCACAGAACTAACACATGTTAATGTATGTAATTTCAATGGCTAATGAGATTTAAAGAAGGTACACTTGTTGGTTATGTTGGCAAAACTATGAGTCTTTGATTAGATACATTTAAAACCATCCTGTAAAGTTTCAGCTAATTGTAATTTTGTCTGGATTTTGGATTCAGTTGGGATGGTAATGGGATGCCATCCTATCGGAGGTGTCCTCACTTGTTGAATCTGTACATCAGATGGTGTAGTTGCGATACGCATCCATTTTGGACCATGGAAATTTTAAAGTATTGCTGAGCGAATTTGGTATGCAGTACATTACCTGTTCGTACATATAAGAGTCTTCATGAAGTCTAAATACTGCAATTATATCGCATTTCTCGTGTCCATTTTTGTGTTTTAACCACAGATTTGCAGCAATTTATGTTTCTCAAAGTCTGATATTTTTTGATGGTGAGTCTTTAATCCAAGTTTTTTAAAGGCCTAACGTTGTGCGTTAATAAGAAAATGTTAAAATCATTCAGAATTAATGTATTTATTCTAATGTTGGAATTTAGGAAGAAAACTTGAAATATTTTACTTTACTTAAAATATGGCACCTTAGGTGAAACTATCACCTGTTTTTGATCATTTATTTCTTGAAAACTGGTTGAAATGAATACCTTCCTTTAAACCATATTACTCAGCCTATATACTAATCCACCACTGTTTTCTGCCATTACTGCGGTGTTACCACTGTCATGCATCCATCACACCATATGGCGCCAGTTAACTGGTCAATAGATTAGTCTATAGCCAATATTCAACATAAACTACTGTCTGCTTTAGAACACAATTAATGAATAATTTAGTTTGACTGAACTTGACCCTTATCTATTATTCTGTGATTCACTAAAATAAGCCACCTAAAATGAACACTGTCTCATGCTGTTGCTGCAGCTTTGGTCACTGAACTCAGTGAGACTTATTGGTCAGAAGTGTCACATTTTAGGACAGTATAGTCATGATCAGAGCAGACTTTCAACAGGGCAGGATTGGTGCTAGTTTAAGATGAACACAGTGACTGAAATTTTCTGGCTTATTATGCAGTACTCACAACGGTGATATGACCTTATCATGTGTTTTTTCTTTCTTTTTCAGTCACTGGTTAATCTAAAACTAGCACTCCGATTCCATGCTCTGATGATAACGATACCGTCCTTTAAGTAAGACTAATTGGTGACACCATGTAGATTCTCAATTAGTATTGTTCTGAAAAGAACTGGGTTCTTTTATTTCCTTTAATTTGTCCTTTAATTTAATACTGACATCAAGATAATGCTGAGGCCAATAACTGGTGGTAAAGACATGTACGTACATACATGTAGGACTAATTATCAGGATTAGTCTATATGAATCGACCTTGGACCCCCAGTGCTGATGAAATTTGAGAGCCCCAAAAGTTTTTCACCTTTTCCATTCACCCTTCTTGGGGGGAAAGGGGTCGCTGGGATCAAAAAGCCCTCGGGGAAACACCACACCAAAACCCAACATTAGAAATGAATATCAGCCCTTTTGTCAGTGGTTGGTTGCCCCATGGTGACCTTTGAGTAGGTTTTTGGGGATGCCTGTCAAGTGGTTAAAAACAGTGAAAAGACTTGATGGTTTATCACAAGGGAGGATCTTGGGGTAGAAATTGTTGTTCTTTGGGTTATAAATTTGGGTTCATTTTTTTTTAAAGTTAGTATATCAGTGTCCCAATTGCCGCTCGTTTTGTTTGGACATTTTTTTATTTTTTAATTTTATTACGTCGTTGTTCCTGCCGAAACATAATGCGCATTTGATTGAATGAACAATGAGTAATAACAAAGACAGTTTGGGGTTTTTTAAAATTTTGTTTTGTTGGTATAAAATAAGGGTAAACCCCCTGAATTTTCATTAGAATGCAATCTATTGCCCATAATGTTATTTAAAAAAAAAAACACAACTTTTTCCCCGGAAAATTCCCTTTTTTTGTTTACCCCAAAATTGTTTTTTGTCTTTGGATGTCATTTTAACCCCTAAATGTACTGTAAGCAAAATTTGACAAATAACACTGGTAAAACCCAAAAGTTTCAAAAAATAAGTCAAACGACAAATTATGGGCCCTGAAATGGAAATGATGCAAAAATTGTTGATTGGCTCTGAATCTACATACAGGGTTACGGGGGAATAGTATGATAATTGTTAAAAAAATCTGCTATGTCCCCCATATACTAAATGAAAAAACAAATATCTTAAAAAAAAAGCCCAAACACAATTTTAATTTCTTTAATTCACACATAAAATCCAAAAAAAAGCACATTTTATCTCAAGAAAATTTAAAAAAAAATTTTTGACCCGTGTAATTTTCCTTAGAGTTCATTATGGGGTTTTTTTATTTTTGTTATTGAACATACTGTATATTGTACCATTTGGGAAATTTATAATTTTTACTCAATTACTGGCCTATTTTTCAAGTTAATACATTATAATTTGGTTAAAATTGTGATAACACTGTAAATTGAAAATACAGTGATGTGTTGTCCATGGGGGTAAAATGTGCTATGTATTAAATTACATGATTTGAAATATATTTCCCAAAAACACTATCACAAAAAATTCGCCTTGTTTTTGCGGGAAAAAAATTGTTTTCAAATAAAATTGCCATCTCATCCGATAACCAGCCAGTCGTGTTTAAAATTAGCGCTCCCGAAAAAAATAAAAGGGTTTTTAAAGACCCGGCTAAAGTGAATTTCAGGCTGGACTGATGTAAGTTTAATTGGGTATAAATTGTTTGTGATTAAAGGAGAAAAATTTTAAAAAAAATTAATAAAAAAAAAAAAATAAAAAAAGGGGGTTTTGTTTTTCAGTTAAAGGGCCCTTCGGGGATTGTTTTGTTAACCCTGAGATGCGAAGAATTGCTTTAAAAAAGGAAAGGATAAAAAATTTTTATGATGAACCAACGGGGCGGAACCCTTGAAGGACAGTTTTACAGAAAATTTTCTTATAGTAATTGCAGGGGGGGATCAATTAAACTTTTTGGTACAGGGAATTTAAAATGAGTCTGAGGGCAAAAGAGGTCCTTTTGTGGGGTTGGGTTGAATAAAAGGTGGTTTTGGCCCCATAGCTTTTTTGCTGGGGCTCAATGACCAAATAATGCAGATCGTACATGCCATTGCGTTAGTATTTTTTATGGGAAAAAAACTGTGGGTTTGGGAAGGGGATCATTTTTCCCATTTTTTTTTGCGCTTTTTTATCTGGTTTTTTTTTGGTTTTCTTTTTGTATGGTGTAAATGTTGAAGTTAACAATACATGTATGTAAAATGAAACTTTGTCATAGATACATGTAAACTCTAGCATTGTTTCTGCAGAAACTGTGCAGTTTATGGAGCACTCTTAAAACTTAAGAGATTTGTTTTCATTTTTATCTGCTAGTCATGCTTTTGTCCTAAAGGTGGCTTGTTATGTCGTGAATTTATCAATTGTGCTAAAATAATGAAACTAGAAAATTTAAACACATAGGAGATGGAATCATCATTGAGTAATTGTGTTCTATGTTTTTAACAGGTTTTCACACAACAGTAAACAAGCACAGTAATATTATCAACATGGAAACACAGAGGGTAAGTATCTCAATCAACCACTTGGCCAACTTGCCAACAATATGTGTATTTCTCTGTAAATAACTGACCAGATGTGTATTTTCTTTGTAAACACCTGACTGGTGCAATCAGCAGTTGTCATGTCTATCATCAATATTAATCCAATATTTATAATAACATTCTGACAACCATCTAGGGTAACATTGTGAAAGAAACGGCTTTCCTCTTTGAACAGTAAACTACCTGAACGATTTTTCTTATAATTTAATTCTTCCACATGAATATAAGTTGTTTCGATGAAACTACAAGCAACAATTGCTATCAGCGTCAACACCTTCTTTTTTCTTTTTTTTGTCTGCTTTCCCGCCCGGCAAATTTTATTCTGTCTCAAATATTCATACGTGATTATTCAAGCAGAAATACTACATACTGTAAGTGGGACTCTCAAAGTCTCAATTGAAATTATGTAATCTCTTGCAATTTATTACATTTCGGAATATAAGCCCAAAAGAAACCACTTTTCATTGCCCACGGGAAAAATAATAATAAATTGGTACAAATAACTTCTACTTAGCAGGTTTTGTGTGACTGGTTATATTATACAGCATTTATCAACATCAGTCAGTTGTCTAAGTTCGGAATGTATAAATATTTGTTAAGCAGGTTTCTTTGCTCAGTGGCTCTTCGGGAAATTTGCCCGCGTAGTGATATCTGCACAGCTTATGTGGATATTTTCAAGCGGCAACGTGTTGTTGTCAATCAAGCTTCAGATCATTGTGGGTCATCTGTGTCGTTAACTTTTTGATGAATTTTGATAAGGTCGCATGATTGAAGCCCGCCCCTACAGGCACATTTCAACAAATTTAGCGTTCCTGGCTGAATTTTAATTCATATGGACCTTATGATCAGTGTAAACTTGTAACTGAAACTGCTCTGAAAATATTTGCACCTGAGCTACATGTAATCAATTAATTTAAAAATTGTTTTCACAAGAACCGTGAAATGAAGTGTATTCTTAACAAACCTTAGGACTTTTTTCATAATCTTATTATTGTGAACCTGTGAAATTGGTCCTGTAGCAAAGGTAAAGATGAATAAACTTATAATCCTCTTCATCTGTCACAGCAAAAGAAGTTTATCACCAGCCCGCTGGCCAGAGTTGCCTATGGTGCCCAGCACTCGGACCTGCCCAAGCAGGATCCAATGCAACAGACGTTGGACTGGCAGCACTGTGGCTATGGGATGGACTCTGGGATACAGAGTGGTGTCACCACACAGGTGTGTTGAAAATTTGTTATTTTTTGGATGATTGAATTTTTATAATTTTTTATTTATTGTAAAACCAATGAGCATATAGACATTTTGCAGTTGATGTCAATAAATGCAAATTGGTCATTTGAAATTGGCAATGTCACGCACACGAATGTGCAACTATGCAACAGAAGTATGAGCCAGGATATGGCATTAGTGTTCAGATTTATTATTCTTTGAAAAAGAGGATGTCCAAAATTTAATCTCATAATACTTTTTGCATACATGTATTTACAAATAAAACAAGGTGTCCATTTAGTAAACAGGTAAACTAAAAGATTCCCAAAGGTTTTTCTATTAATATTATGCGCGCAATGCATGTAAGTTACATTCATTATTTGTAGGTGGAGCGACACTGTTAAAAAAAATATTAACACTTGATGCAGCATTAACTAAGCCCAATCAAAGTTAACCAGAATGGAGTCGTTTAGAAGCTCTATATTCCATGATGAATGTCATGCATTGTGTACCACAGTGAGTAATAAGATTGCAAACCTACTGCCACAAGCTGAAACACATGATAAGAACTGAACAACCCATCTCCCTCACTCATCACTCATCACATTATTTACTATTATTAATGGATAATACATCATCATTGGACATAAGTATTGCAAACATCCCCAAAGTTCAGTTTGGAGAACTGTGTTACAATGATTTATTTTATTTTATTTACACTACTTAAGACTCTTGAAAGTTCCTGTGTTTTGAAGTCAATGTTCTTTTTACTGTTCTTGCTCTGAAATTATGTACACACCGATCGATGAAATCAGATTTTAAATGATCATCTCACCTGTTACTTGTAAAGTGCTATTTTGAGCATGTTGGCAAATACTTTTGGCCAATGAGTGTATAATGTATGGATGGGTGAACATTTTTCCAAGGCCTTTCACCGTAAGTTTTTTGCCAACAACAGTTAATCTTTCTACTTTTTTTTTCTCTGTAAAGGCTCCATCAGTGAGCAGCAAGAGTCACCATGAAGAGGAGTCTGAAATGAGCGCCGGGCAAGGCATGTTTGACTGGGGATACCAACTATGGCACAGGCTTACACAGGAAATCAAGTGGATGGTACAATACATAAGAAATGGTCAGCCTGTAACCATTGAGGGGTTGAAAATCACCCTCAATTATGAAATGAGAGATTGTCTTGTATGGAAATAAAGAGCACTGATCGATTCTTGTTTTGGTAATAATAATAATAAATAATAACTGGATTTATAGAGCCTCAAATTGCCAAAGGATTACAAAGGCACTTTTACATTATTATCCCTGGTCATTAGCCAGTATCAATCCTCAAACTTTCTCGGGTCCCGGGCAGTATACAGCCCCGAGCCACCATAGCGCATCAGAAGTTTATATTCTCTTGACAGTGTGGTTCTGAGAAGAGAACTGAATGCTCTGAAAAGTACATTTACAGGTCAAAATGAGCTTCCACCATTTTGACTGTGTAAAAGCATTGTCTCTGGTATTGCCTTCAGCATGGTCAAAAATGACAGTAAAACCAGTCAAAATGCCCCTGTGTACACATATTGGGTCAACAGTCAAAACGGGCAGCGTTGTCTGGTTTTGACTCTATAGCAACTTCCCCACTAAAGAGCAGCAGTAGTGGAGGTTAAGCACATATAGTGAACTGTAGGCATTCGTTTTGAAAAGTGGTGGGCCAGAATGGAAATATTTACATCAATTTTCTCAAACACCATTTATCTGCAGAAATGAACCAGCAGTTGAACCAGACCCGATCACAGCGCAGCGCCGCCATGTTTCCAAACACTGGAAGAGGGTGTGCAGATTCCATCTACCCAGTTCGACCTTAACCACCAGACTTCCGCAGCGGTTAGCTGAGAGTCACAGCAGATGCTGAAGCACGCCGTGGTGAATTTGATCAACTATCAGGATGATGCCGACCATGACCCGTACATCCCTGCGAACTCACGTTTTCAAACTGCTGATGATACGAAGATCAGGTAAAGATTTTTTTCCAAAATATTATTCAAAACAAAATTTGGGGGGTATCTTTGTTTAATTATCAACTTTGTAGTTGTATCGAATAAATAGGCTGGACGACTATTCTGACGATTTGGTCAAGATTTCTCCAATTTTTAAAATAAACATAGCTCCAACAGTTTTAGTTTCAATTAGCCTTCTAAGTTTCTCTTCATAAATATCACCACTTAACTACTGAACAGTTGATATGATTTTTGCCTTTCACTAATGTGGCTCAGCACTATATAATATATAGCATTGCATAAGTTTTCGAGTGTTCGCAGAACAAAATCAGACATCTTGGGGTACTTCTGACATCCTGCAAGCATTGCATCAAATAATGAAATACTTCCTGTCTGGTTGATAGGTTGTTGTCATTGCTGCAATGATGGTGCACCAATCTCTCCAAGAAGCGAGGCCAGCCACACGCCCATCATGAACTCCCCACAGGTTGTGGCGGCTTTCGTCCGTGCAAGCATGTCCAACTCCAACCCACTTGGAGACAACCAGGTGTGCAGTGGGTACACTGCACAATCTCTCACACCACCGCCCGGTCTGCAGTCCATCTTTCATCTTTGAGTGGGGGCATCCCTGCACTTGTCAAACTGCTCAGGTTAGTTGGATTGTTTACTTGGAATAATTTCAAAAGATCTTGCTCATTATCTGCAAGCGGGTGTTAAAAGTTTACAGTGGCAACTTACATTAAATTTGTTCTGTTCACTTAGCACAGAAGAATTGCTTACTGTGCTGCCACCTTGAATTGTAATGCATGAACCAAAATTGCTTGAAAAAAATGCATATAAAATTAATCAATTTTTTTTCTTTTGTACTTTTTCAGTTCACTGTTGGAGTCGGTTCTCTTCTATGCCATCACCACCTTACACAACTCTCCTACTCCATCAAGAAGGTTCTAAGATGGCGGTGCCGCCTTGCCGGTGGCCTTCAGAAGATGGTTATGCTGCTGGCACGTAAACAATGTCAAGTTTCTGGCCATCTGCACGACTGCTTGCAGATTCTTGCCTTTGGAAACCAGGAGAGCAAGGTATATGGAACTCAAAGTGAAAATCCCACTTCCCAGACATGATTAAAAACCCTTCTACTATAGACCTTTATCACGCTATCGCCATCTTTTGTCTGATTCCCTGCATACCCATATGCCAGATTAAAGTGTAAAATCTCATTAGATAATAAAGGACCAGACTATTTTCCCATCCAGCCTCGGTTTGGTAATGTGGACCTGAAGAAAACAACAATATGGCTGCAATGTGATTAACCCTCCCACACATGGAGGCCACCCGATCCACTATTTTTCAGTATTGTTTCACCAACCTTTAGTACATAAAAGCCTGCTGTCCTTTCCAAGTAATCTTACAAATCAACTGTGTGGCCACCCAAGGCCACTGTAAACATGCTTTGAACATATTAGTATGGGCCCCTGCAATGTATCGATGGGAGACCACTCTTTACCCTGCAATCTCAGTGGTGGACAGTGCGCATGAAGGGTAGAACTATAGGAGGTCATCACTGGCAACAGCTAATGGCTTGGAGTGGCCTGAATGGGTTGTTTCAAAATTGCAAATTGATTGTTGGAGGGTTAAAGGTCTATAGCTTAACCCTTAGTGGCAAGTTGTTACAGTGGTCAAAGTCAGTCAACTGGAATGTTTTGACTGTTGAAACCAAATGTGCACACGGCCATTTTTGACTGATTTTACTGTCATTTTGACCACCCTGAACAATACAAGACAGTGCTTTTATCAGTCAAAACGGTAAGGACTCCATTTTGACCTGTAAATGTAATTACTACACTTAATGGGTTTCCTGACAGTGTTCAACTTTTAAGTAGCGTTAGGATACCACTTGCAAATATTTTGACCCCGACGTTAACAGAAGGGTTTTAAAAAGTAGATCACCTGTAGCTAGGAACATTTTAAGTCTTGTTGTTTTATTTGCTTCATAGGTATCTTTTACCTGTTCAAACATATTCATTTACATGCTACAGATCAAATGTTTCAATGAGACTCACTTTATTATAAAATAAAAAAAATTGTGAATGTTGTGATTTGATCTATTATGAGTTTTAAGGTTCTTGAAGTACCATTGCTTTTACCAAGTATTTTACCAAGCAAATTCAAATATACTTTTATCATGGTTATTCACCATCTGACTCCTGTTAAATCACCCTTGACAAATATCTGATGTTTCTTGGTTAGTTGATCGATTTCTCATTTGCAAGCCGGAGGTCCAGCCAATCTTGTTCGTATCATCGCATTACCAATTTACTACTGATGAAGAAACACTCTGGACAACAAAATGCGGTCGTAACTCAAGGTTCTGTCAGTCTGCCCCAGCAACAAGCCAGCCATTGTAGAAGCGGTAGGTTCACAAGGATGAGATTTTTTACCAACCTTATATCCAAATATTTTGATGCGCCTATGAACGATCCGCGTAAAAGCAACAAAAACTTTATTGGGATGGACTTGGGGTTGAATGGACTCATTTAAAGGTCACATTTTAAACTTGTTTTCACACAAATGTGCGAGGAGCGAACATAAAACATTTTTACCAAATAACAATTTTAGGGCAAATTTTTGTGTGGATGGATAATACTAATTTTGAATAGCCAAATTACAGATTTTTTGATCAACAAATACTGCATTGTGTAGTAGCATTTGCTGCTGCAGGCTGCTAGTACAAGTACAAACGGTAGTTCACTAATGAGGTTTGAAGTTATGTTTGAATTCGCAGGCAAAGCACATTATCTTTATCTTCCAGTACACGACAAATTGGTACAATTTACAAACGATGCCTTATATTTTTTAAAACAAATCATTAAGAACTTTAAATTTTCGTGCCTTGCTCGATATAAAATGGTCTACTAGGTAACCAATTTTTGACTTGTTTACACCATCAGCGGCATGCAGGCTTTCTGGGTATGCAGCGGCTTGGTCATCAGACAAACAGACTGGTGCAAACTGTCTTCTTGGACCCTCCGTAATCTGTCAGGCGCTGCTGTCAGAATGGTGAGTTAATACTTCTTTATCCGTCCCTACTTTTACTGACTTGACTTGTATTTTCCAAGTTGCTGTGGTTTAGATGATGACCGAGGCAATTGCCGCCTGATTATTCAGTGATGGTTTTAGTTCAATCCAACCTTGATCACAGCAGAAAATGATTGGTAACAACTCGATTCGTACATATTTTTATAGTTTAATAGGGTGTGCTTTAACCCTTCAATTTGGCTATTATGCGACTTTCTCTACAGCATTTCTACCACGCTTTACTAATCGCCGACTTTTCCGACGGAGCTTTAGGTCGTGAGCAGCAGTGCCGGATGTTCAAGAGAGGTCCACTAAATTTATTTGCTGCCCTGCTGTTAATTGGGTACTATACAGTTGAAAAAACACATCATAAGCTTTCCAATGATGTATAGAACAATAGGGGTCACCATGACTTCCTGACCTTTTGAGAAAAAAACTTCTCTGATCAAAGTTTTCACATCGCTAATTTTTCCGAAAGTTTTTCCAACATTTTGTTGTCACTATGGATGGCGAAATGCTCCAGTTACTGATGAGCTGAGCTTTGCTGATAGTGAATCTGGAGAATGAATCAAATGATTAAATTCCGAGGAAGATTTGAATCCATTAGATATTTTCGAATCTGTAGCACATTGCCCGGGCCAAGCAGTGCAAGATAGGGCTACCGCTACGGGGAATGGCGTGCATGAAGGATGCGTGTGTGGTGAGGAGTCCGTGGTGGTGTGTCGCGCTGCGTGGGAGGTGGTTACCCGTCGGTCAGTTTGTTACAGTATACTCCACAAATTGTATGTGTGCCTGCCCTGAATATATCTTTATATTTGATGTATTCGAGTTCTTTTCTGTGAAAAAAAAATATTGTTCTTGCCATAAACAAAAAACAATAAATTGAGTATATTCATAATCATGTAATTATGATGCAAAGTGTCTTGTGTTCATATTTTTTTATAAACCTTGATTTGAAAGTACAGAATATGGACATACAGTTATGTTTTATCCATTATTTGGATTGTGTAACCATAAGCTTTTCAGGACAGGAATACTTGTGACAGCAAACAGATTGAAAGAGCTGAGATTCCACACATTACTGTGTATTCAATCAGCATGGTCCTGCGACATGTAGTTTATATCCACTATACAATGTAACACATGTACATGTATTATTAGCTGTGCATGTACAAAGGTATGTGTAATCTCACATCAATAGTTTCACACACAGTGTATTACAATGGAGGGCTATGCAGTGCATTTTACATTGTGTGTGGGAGTCATTAGGCTCACTGACAGATAGGAAACTGCAACTCTCTGGAAAAGAATTGTAATAAGTTGCTTGTTTTTATACCAAAAACAAGCAATTGATTTGATGTTACCTGAAAGAGTATACAATGAGTGAAAAATGTCACGCACGTAAACCTGTTTCATTTATCTAAGTCTTCATAATGAAAATCAAGGTTTGAAAAAGTGCATGAGTAGTCAAGTTATAACATATAAAATTCTAGATTCAAATATTTTTGAACTCAACAAATTTAGAGAAATTATAATATAATCAACCAAAATTGCATTGAAATATATTTTGTTGTAACCATTTGAAAAGTAATTATATATGTAACAAAAGGTACATGCACAAAATTTTTCTCTGACTTACTGTCTTCACTATGAAAGAAAACTGAGCTTGAAAAGTGGGGTCTTCAGAACTGCCGCGGGTTGCCAAAACAATTCCGGTTCTGGACTGTACACCGGTTACAAACAATGTGGTCCCTCAGTGGGCTGGGCGTGGTCAAAACAATTCGGGTATTGAAAGGGTTAAAGATTTGTCACCTGTGTGTCACCCTATATTTAACAGCAACCTTTTTCTACCAGAAATGTTCTTTTTCATCGAACTGCTGCTTTGCACTTGTCAAAGGAAAACAAATCTTTAAAAATGGGTACAATTCTCAAACATAATCAGAAGTGAATATTTATTGTGGATCCTCACACATAATTATTGTTTGTGTTTTCTTTCTAAGAGGTTATTATCAATGTTATGATGAAACGCATAATTTTGTGGTAGAATAGTGAAATCACTTGGGCGAGAGATCTTCGATGTATCAAAATGCGAACAAGACATTTGTTTGAAAGTTTTTACAAAAAATATGTTGGTCTCTTGACAAAAGCTAGTTGAAATGTCCGTTGTTTTCACTCTAAAAACCTCCTTGGCTTTGTTCTTGTTCTGGGATGACTTGAAGGTCTTCTTCAGATGCTGTTCAGCTGCACTCTAATGATATCTGGCAGGCATCACCCATGCCTGGCATCCTCTCTAATCTGACCTGCAACAGCACGCCCGTAATAAGATCACCGTGGGCCAAGTGGGCTGGCATCGAGGCCCTTGCGGTGCGGTCGTTATCCGTGCTGAGACCACGTAGGAGAATCACAGAACCCGGGAGTAAAGGATGGATGAGTGAAAACAAAATTTGGAATTGGGTTTTTTTTTTGTGTTGTTTGCAACATTATTTTATGATGAAATATTTCTTGAAAATATTCTTGCTTGAAACGGGGCCTGTGATTTCCTCATGATTTTCCCTGATTTCAGGATTTTTACAAATTCCTCCTTGCTTTAAATAAAATTTCTTGAAAGAGAAGTAGCACACCAAGGAAAGAAAAGAAGTAGCCTGTATTGTGTCCAAACCCTCTGGTTTCTTGTTTGTGGGGATGTGGAAGTCTGTAAATCCTCCAAAAGTAAACATCCAGGAGGGTTCAGGGGCTTTTGTCCTCGAGACCAAGGAGCAAATCAGGCACCCAGGATTTTTTTTTCCTTGTCAAATCACACCTCAGATGAATGTCAGTATTATACTTGTCTGACGGGCTCACTCAATTTCCTGAGATAATATCCATTGATTTGGGGTCAGAAATTTAAAACACAAAATGATCCAGTAAGGTCATGTGATCTAGTGAGGTTGAAATATTTCATACTTAAGTTTCTTCAGTCATTCTTAGTGTATAAATCCTTCCTATTCTCAAAGCCATTAGTTTTCAGAAGTGGTTGCTTTGAGGGATCAAATTATACAAGGGTTTTAATATATGCATGTGCAAATACGTGTATATAATAATAATAAATAATGTCAGGCATTTTAAGCACTCTTAAACAAGGTATCAGAGCTGCTGTTACATTACACCCTGCTCATCAGGCATAAATCATTCTAAACCATATCTCAGCTCCTGGGGAGTATACAGCTCAATTATAACGCCATTTCCGGCATGTGGCTAATCAAACACAACCACCAACTCTTGCACTCACAGGTACCCTATTTACTCCTGGGTGGAAGAAGCAATTATGGTAAAAGTGTCTTGCTCAAGGACACAAAATTACCACGGTGTCACACAAAGTACCACGTCACGTCTGAATGATGAACATTTAATTTTCCCATATACTTATAGAAGCTTCAATATAGTCCTCAATGAGAAGCCAACATGCTGTCATTACAAATTTACATATACAAGTCTATGGGGAATATTTAATCAATGTTTGTTGCTGAAACAAGAATTGATTAAGCAAATGTCCATATGATGAATACATTTACAAACCCTCAATTTATTAATTATCATATATAATTCTCAATTAACATCATTCAATTCCTTTTTTATTTATTTATTTTGTTGTGTGCCTCAAGGTCATTTAACCAGTCGGGCCCAGAAGCCGGATGGCTCCCAGAACTCAAGTACACGCACTTCTCGGTATCCCAGCAGCTGCCAAGCTCTCCCAGGCACCGCCTCTCTTGGCCTCTGAGATTACAAGGTCAACACTCAATTTTTAAAAACCCCCCAATACACTTGGTATCGTATAATCAGATTTACTTGGAAACGCATACTTGAGTGAAGATGGTGATGGAATCAATTTTAGCAATCCTGAGAAATTATGCTACTTGAGTGTTCCCGATTTAGAGATATAAAATTAAATCATGGAATAAATCATAAAAATTGGGATGCGTTTAAGAGTACTATGTCTTGCTATGGGGGAAAAATTATCTGCTCCCCTCTAATGAATGAATGAATGATTAAGGCAATTTTTATTTGAAAAAAATTGTCAGAAAAGCAGACCAATCTGTGTGAGATTAGTATGATTTGCCTATTTAGTTTGTGTTTAATAAAAAAAAAATTAAAATTCTTTACAAAATATGACCACAAATAATAATTTTATACAAACAGTGCGATATGGGTCTTAAAAATGACATTTTGCAATAAGAATACCTTACAGTTGGATCATGTATTTCAATGTATGCATGTAATAGCAAAGAGGATATTACTATACAATGAAGCACGGTACCTCTTCAATGGAGTGTCGTGACCGAGCGGTTGACCATTGGATTCAAGTTCACAGGTGGCATCCGGAGATGTGGGGTCAATCCCGGGCCCGGCTGGCGATCATGACTTTGTGTCTCTCAGGCGACACCTTGACCAATTATGCTTGTCGTCCTCGGATGGGGCTAAGTTGTCGTGGAGTCCTGTGTACTATAAGAACATCAGGGAATTAAAGAACCCATAATGAAGCACTTATCGTGCAAGAGTATGGGTTTACCCCTGTCTCTGGTATGTATTGATCCCTAGGCCTCATGGAAGAACAGAGGATTACTTGTATAGCTATCCACTGAATGAGTTACCCAGGTTAAGAAGAAATAAACAAACAAACAAGTACTACAGCTTTAGCTCGGCCTGTGATATAATTTTCAGGATTTTACAAATCTCCCTTTGTTTCAAAATATTCTTGAAGAGAATAGCCACCATGGAAAGAAAAGTAGCCTATATTGTGTCCACAAACCCCTAATTTTCTTGTTTGTGGTGATGTGAAAGCGAGTTTAGGAGTGCCTGCCTACCCACCTTTTCCCAGATTTTTTTCTTTGTCAAATCCACCCCTGTCAACATGTTTTTATTGTTCATTTTGATGACAGGCTACGGGTGGTAGTGCGAGCGAAACTCACGGCTTGCCCAGCCAATCATGCACTCCCCTAGTGAACATGGTGGTGTCATCCCCTCGTGCTTGTACCAGCTTCCTGATGCGCAGCCAATCCAGGATTCACAAAGGGTAAGCAGCAAAAGTCGATTATCGATCAAATGGGATTGAAATTTCAAACTCAAGTTTCAAACTCAAAATCAAATCTTGTAAATTACTTTTTTTTCAAAACTGTCAGGTAATTCTTCAAAAACTTGTTTTTCTGGATGCAGAGAAACAAATTATTGGAAAATGTACCCTAATTTTATCCTTTATACATGTATATGTGATATGGGGTTTTGCCCAGTATAAACAAATTGTTGAATGTTGATTTTGTTTTCCCCATATACTTTATTACTTATTATGAAGTAATACCATTCTTGAATAAAAACCTGTTTAGAATCATTGACAATATTCACTTCAAACAACAGGTCTCTGATCAAGAACATCTGATTTAACAAATGTATACTTTTAAAAAGGAAAAGGATGTATTTGATTTCAAATATTTCATATTACTATTGAGGCTAAAAAAGTCTCTGATTCTGGTCTCCACACGTGATACTTTCGGGCCCCGGATCAGCATTTTAGTTTGTTTTTTTGTGTTTTTGAAACAATGTCCAATTGCAGCCATACTTGCTGGATCGATTGGAATTCATAACATATGTTTAGTAAAAGACTTTCACATAGGCATATGATTTGTCGCGGCCTCTTGCCACCATAATTTGGCCATGGAGAAATTTTGGTCTGGTTCCAAAACATGCACGCACATGTATCCACAACTTCCTCACTTCATTGGCAATGTGCAAATACAAAATTTTAAAAATAAAGCCGCGTGTCACTGCACCCCATTTTGAAGCCGACCGATGACCGGCTACAAACTGGAGACCTTTTATTTTTGGCCTACGTCGCCCTAAAACAAAATTGATTGATGGTAACCAGTGAGTTATAAATATTCTTTCTTATTATTCTACAGAGACAGTCTAATTGGGTGCCAATGGTGACACCACTGATGGTCCGTCCGCATGGAGGAGATAATTGAAGGAACACGGTGGGGCTCACCACATACTAGCAAGAGACATGCATAACAGGATGCTCTATTAGAAACCTGAGCACAGTGCCTCTGTTTAGTGCAGGTATGGTATTCATGTATTTCATATTCATTTCTATAAGCCATAGTCAGTCAAAGAGGACTTCTTTTTTTAGACACCAGTTAGTTTTATTTTCCCTTGTTTTCTTTTGGCATTGTAGATTGTAATTCTGTACCCCAGAATGAAATAAATCCATCCTTCCTTTTTTTCTTGTAAAAAAGCATGCAGGATATAGCACAAAGGTAGCCTCGGGATGATTTGTTTCTAAATATATGTGCAAAGTGAAATTTGAATATGCAAAATTTTAATTTTGATGAGCTGACTTTGCATTTTGATGGGCAGACCTTGAATTTGATGGAGCAAATTTGCAAATTTTGTGTAGCATTTTGCAAATTTACATGTGTAACATTTGCAAAAGCAATATACGCAGAATCGTGAAGCATTATCAATTGAATCAATGATCAAGACAAGCATGACAAACAACACAACCATTCCCTAAAGCCGTAGCCTGTTACAAATAATTTTAAAGTTGCTTGAAAAGCGTGTATGCGTCTGGAATGCACACTGCCCAATAACTTATTCCATGCAAAACACTGATGAAACACAAGAAGACTACAAGTTATAAACACAGGCCTTGGAAATTTCACGAGGCCACTGCCTCTGTTTGCCCCAGTCTTGGGCCTTTGGTGCCACTTGAAAAATGTTCCCATAAACATTCCAATGTGATAAATTGCTGCCTTTACTTGGGGAAAAGTGGCCTTGCTCAGTAGAGAAGATTAAATTCTAAGCCTTGTAAACTTATCAACTGGTCTGATCACATTTGTTTCGTGCCAGCTTCTGTACTCCAACATTGGAGAACATACGGCGTGTGACTGCAGGCGACTCTGTGAGCTGTTGCCCAGGACAAGGAAGGAGCCGAGACTCATTGAGCAGGAAGGAGCAACTGCTCCACTCACTGAGCTACTTGCTCCGTAACGTAGTGAGTCGTGAAGAGAAAACCACCAATTTGATCTCATTTTCTTAAATGATGGCCCAGTGCAAAGAAATAAGTGAATTCAGTATCTCTAATTAATATCAAATAATAGTTTTGAAAGGTTTAAGTCTACTGACTAGCAACTAGAGCAGGCTTAATCAAAAATGTAAGAAGACAAGAACCAGAATCTGTGTGATAGTTGAGATAACCCACGTGGCATTTTTTTTTTTAATGCACGTTACATGCGGCGCTCATGCAGTTTGGAGAAACAGCAACAATATTTAAAATATATGCATCAAATGTATTGCCTTAGTATTTTGGGTTCGAATATGATTGTGTGTTTGCAACAGTTGATTGGTGTACCTCATCAAAAGCTGAAAGAGTCTTAAAATCAAAATACATGAAAATGTTCTCACTTTTAATGAACACTATTTAACAAACAATCTTTGGACGAAAGAAGTTAGTCCCTCTACCCAAGCCACCTGTATGGTTTTTCAACATTCATTGGCATACCCTTCCGCAGATGAGCATTTGCCCATCACTAACAGTTATTCAATTCTTGACACCAATCTCATTTACCTTATCCTCAACTAGCCACCTATGCTGCTGCAGTGTTGCACCGCATGTCAGAGGACCAAACCACAGGACTACAAGAAGCGTTTATCTCGGTTGAGCTGTCCAACTCATCATTGTTCAGGCAGATACTGCGCCATGAGGGGAGAGGTAATGGTTGTTTAACTATAGACATTGGAGAATATTTCAAATTTCCTTCAACTGATGACTACATACTATGTATGTGATTAGCTCAAAACATGCTCAATGTAACAAGATGCCAGAGCAAGGAGCTGTAAGGAAATATTAATAATTGACATGTTTCCATTTTGTGAGAGGTTATATCATAAAGGGAAACCTCACCATAGTGCTGTAATTCGGTCTTAACTTAAAATATATTCTAAAATATTGTCTCTGGGGTAAAACAAATGGCCCTTACGTTCAAAACGCTTTCCTGGTTTTGCCCTTCTGCAAAAGTCGCAGCCTTCAGTAGGCAAAATCACACCAAGAATATTTATTGGCGATGTACATGTGTGCATCTGTGGAGTGCTGCCCAGTTTCAGCAAGTTTCCTTTGTTCACTGGATAGTCCAATGTTCTTGTCTCTCCATAGCCAATGGATATGCCAGATCGTGCCCCATGATGCAACAAGACTTTTCCCATCATAGCAGTGGTAGCAGCTACACAGTGACTACAGACATCAGGCAACAAGGAGCCATCGGCCATGGGCAAGGTAGAACCCTCCCCCCATCCTGACTCTTTAAAAATGCTTGAAAAAAAATTGTAGATTTGATTTTGGAAACGAATAAGAAATATTTGTTGCCATTGCAATGACAGTGTTAGCTTCAGATGTTGTGCTTTTAAATCTCTGGTGTTGTAATTAAAAAGGTGTTGAACATACCTACCCTACTCGTAGGATGGAGACAAATCATTGTAATCAAGTTTCATTGTGAACATGTGAACATAAGGTTTGACCAAAGCTCTCTGCAGATAAAAAATAAAATTGGCGATCGCTACTGCTTCATAAACTAATAGTTGAAAGTTGAAAAGTGTCCTAATTATTCTACCGTGAACTTTGTCTATGTATTTTTGTGTTTTTCTCAATTTCTCCTTTCTGTTGACAGGTGCGCATAATGAACCAATGTCGCTGGAGCCCATGATGCAAGACTTGGATTTAGGTGGGCCCCAATCGACTACGGCATGGACTCCAACTTAGCCAACCTAGGCCCACCTCGGGAGACCTGAATCTGGATGGACTCCCACCACAGACAGCAGTGGTCTGGCCTTCTTGATACAGACCTGTGAGACAGTGAGGGTGTTCCATTGACAAAAGGAGGCTCACAAATGCCCAAGTTTTGGATACACCCAAAGTAATAAAAAAAAAAAAGATACTGAATTAGCACAAAAATATTGCGTTTTTAACCAGTGCTATCATTGTTCTTGGGGAAGTTACCAACAAATTACTAGTTTCAGAAATTGTTGCTGGCAACACGGCGATGCTTCATGGTCATTTTAGTAACGGAAACTATTACCTAATCACTAAAACAACCTTCTGAAACTTGTTCCTGATAGAAGTGTCCTTGTCAGGACAAAATCATTAACATGAGCACCAAATTTTGCTGGAAATAAAAAAGATTGTTGATTTCTATTTTGATATGCTGTTAATTAAAGTTCCAGCATGGCGATGATTCTCGTATAATTTTCTTCCCAAACCAAATTTGCATTTACAGTGCTGTTTTAAATGAATGTTGCTTCCAATAGTTTTTATTTTAGTAATTTTGTGTTGCACTTTTAACATATTTTTTACCAGATATTTCCAGTAGTTTTATTACTTTTGTGCTACATAGACAACTTAAATTCTTTTTAGTTATTACTATTTTTAAGATTCCAAAAGAATTGATATCTGCTTGTAAGGCTAGCACTGCTTTATTTTTAAGTCGACCAATTAGAGTGAGAAATGATGATCAGATGTTTTTATTCAGCCAATCACAGTAAAGGTGCATGATAATTGGCAACCAACACAAGAAAAACAGTTTGGCATTGTCAATTTGAATAGGGCAGTAGTGAGATTGGTTATAGATGTTGTGTTTTGCTCCAAAAGTTTAGAGGTTTTCAACAGAAATAAAAAGCAACAAACCGAATTATTTGAACAAAGCAAAAGATGCCAGATGCCAAAATGTTAATATAAATAAAGAAGGTACTATAGACTTTATACTAGTAATGAAACACTGCTACATATTTTGCAGGAGCTATAAAGAACGAGGGAATCGCCACTGAATATCTGTACAGTTGGGGATAGTAAAATATCTGAGAGAATTCCTTGTGTGGGATTGTCATAGTGGCGGTTTTAACTGAGCTTAAAGGGTGAGCTATGCAGGGATTGTAATTCATGACTATTTACCTTTTTTTTCAGAAAGTAATTATGTACTGAAGCTTGAAAATGTACTTGGATTGTAAGTTGGTCCCTGTAAGCTTTTAGCACAGTAATTAATACACGTGCTTCTAGTTGAGATAAGGTTGTACATGTACTGGAACCTGCACTGGATGGGAAAAAGTCAAATGAAATAATACAGTTACGATGGTATGCTTTGCACAGTGACTGCTTGTACAGTGTATCAGCATCAAAATGCATGAAATTTAGGGAGGAGGACCGACGTCGTGGTGCAGCCAAGTCTTTGAGAAACCAGGCCAGGCCCAGGCTACCTGGCCACCTAAACTAAACGGTCTTTTGTGAGTCCTAATCGTGTAACAATACAGTTCCTGAGCTATGTGAGATCTATTCATTAGTAGAGGGTCTTTTGTGCTCGGATAGGGGATTTATATAGGACCAGAGGCCTGGGCAAAGCCTTCTCAAAGGCTTGGTTGTACCATGACTTTGGCCATCCTCCTTTACTTTGTCTGCTCTAACCAGGGTTAGCATGCATACACAGAGCCAAAATTTCCCAATAATAAAAAAAATGTATCTCTCCTTGTTTTGGGTGTGCATCTGTTAATTTGTTTTTTAATTAAATTTTGAGTATTTAACCTAGTCAGTGACAGATTGGTGAGCTTGTAAATATGTGGCATAACTATTTTGTAACCTCAACATGCCGATTTAATGAACCAGTGAGGAATTCAGTCAGTTTTGAAAAATTGCATTTTTTAAAATTAAATGTAAAAATTGTTTTTCTTTTCCTCATGCATAATGTATCAATCATATGGTTATAAAATGTAGAGGAGAATAGTATGAAGTACCTCATAATTTTTAGTATTGAATTTCGATGTATTAAAATTTTAGATGTACTATTGAAAGCTGTGGAGAGCTAGTTTAAATCTGTGACAGGTGGATTGAATTATTTTGTATTCTTTACACTTTTAATGTACATGCAATATATCCTTGACTCAATCGTTTTTATTTTTATTTGTTTTGTTTGTAGGGGGGACCAGAAACTGCTCTTATATTACAGTACATTACTTTAGATTTGGAGTCTCTCTCATATAGCCAGCTAAAAAAATGTAGCTTTGCAAATATTTTTGTTCAGCAAAATATAATGGGTAAGCAACCAAAAGTGATTAAGGCTTTATTTAGCAAAAACACATCTCTTTAGGTCTTGGTGCTGTCAATATTACTATCCTGACTAGAAGATAGTTTTATCGTCATTTGAACCCTATTCTCCCAATTAGTATACAAAAGGAAACCAATTGGGAAACCCTTGTGTGACAACTATACTGTCTCTGTTTGGAGATACTTTTATCATCTTTGGAACCCTATTCTCCAAATTGGGATACAATAAACTCCAATCAGGAAACCTGTTGACATGTATACTTCCTGCATATGGTGTTGTTGGCAATTATAATATCCCAATTGGTGGTACTTTTATCATCTTTGGAACCCTATTCTCCCAATGAGGATACAATAAACTCCAATCAGGAAACCTGTCGACATGTATACTTCCTGCATATGGTGTTGTTGGCAATTATAATATCCCAATTGGTGGTACTTTTATCCTCTTTGGAACCCTATTCTCCCAATGAGGATACATAGACACCAATCAGGAAACCCTTGGTGTCAACAACACCCTCATTACTAAGCTTTCAATTTATTACATGATGCATCGATCTAATGGGGATGGAGGGGCTACTGTGGTCATATTTAAATTATTCGATTGAGGTTATTGGAAATTGTCAGTTCACAGTGCAGTAGTTATTTAGTGTCGTTCTTTGATTTCATTCCGCCCATTTAGTTCTAATTTTGAATATTAACTTGGTGTGTTGCATTGTATATTTTATTTCTGCTCTTCCTGTTGACATGTTCCTGTTGCAAGGTTTCTTTTTTAATTGTAGTTATTGCACTTGGAAACTATGGCCTTAGTTTGTACAAATCATGCAGATCAATGAACCTTACCCGCAACAATATTATTCAGAATTGTTGAATAATTAAAAAGAAAAATACTGTTTTTATGCTGACTAAATACCGACTATATTAATTCATACCAACATTCATGAAAGTTATAGTCATGCATAAGTATTCAGTTGTCACTTGTACAATTTTTAAAATTAGTCTCAAGTTAATTGAAGTTGTTGCCGACAAGTAATTGTAAAAAGAAAAATGAGCAATGCCTGTATTAATTATTGGGGATTCCCCTTTTCAACATTGCCCTTTTCAACATTGGTCAGTGATTTTGTCAAGGTCGAAGGTTACTAATCTTTGCTAAATGATTGAGATAATATTTTGTATTTCAGCTACACTAAACACAAAAGGGGACAATGAATTCCCCCTCCCCTTGTTGAGGGCAACTACATTATAATGATAAATTTTTATGTTACATTAGATGAACAGCTTAACCACTTAATGATGATCGTCGTATGACCCAAATTGAGAGACCTATAATCGGTTTTTAATTTGTATATATCAACCACACAAAGAGCTTAGACCCCTGCGTATCAATTGCATTGATAAATGTTGGGACGCAAAAAGTCATCAGTACAATTTACCTGCAAGTCCGTGTGGTGGACCACATCACGTTGGTCCAATAGCATGGATTAACCAACCAGTATGGTTGAGCCTTTCTGTGACGACTGTCAGTTAAGAGCTTTGTCTTTTATGTAGATTGTGTTCTCAGTATTGTTAATGGTCAGACAATGACCATAACTGGATGGGTATATTGTACAACTGTAGACCAATTGATGAATTTTCGTTCAGTAGTAGTCATGCCTGGTGGAATTATAATACACATGTTGTTGCAGGCAGGCATTTCTCGTACCACTTTTGGTTCCAAGTTATTGAAATACATCGAGCATGTTGTTGTTTTTTTTAGAGGCAACTGTCTCCTTACCATTTTTTTATAATGCAGTTTGTTAGATGCTTATTTTGTTTAATGTGTTGAGATTTTGAAGCCCTGTGTCCTTATGTAGAAAATAAATGCAATAGCATGCCCAAGAATAAGTACAACTTGAACTTTGCAAGGGTTTTCATTTCATGCATTACAATGTATCGTTTGCTTGTTCGTTGACATCCGTAGGTTCGAGTGTTCGGGCGGGCATTGCGCCTGGGGAATCCACCGAGGGAAATCCATCACATTTTTAAATTTAGGAGTAGAGGGGTGAGCAAAGAGTCTTAGAAGCCATCAACACCCCAGCATGGTAGATCCATCGTTTGAATGGAACATTTATTATACATCCTTATATTTAAACAAATAAAGTACTTTCAAGTGCATATTCCACAAAGTGTGTCGAAAAAATATTTTAAATATAATTTATTATGTGTCTAAATGAATTTATGACGGGACCCACAATTAATTCGTTTGGGAGATAATTTGAAAAATTTTGAGAAATGTAAAATGACATTGCATTGTTTTCCTGTCCTCAAGTAAAATAGCATTTGTTCCGATCAAAATAAATGTTCAGAAATGTGCCGAGCGAAAACACGGGCGATATAGGCCCTACATCCTTAAATTATTTATTCAGATTTGCTGGAGCTGGTGAAGAAACACTAACCCCATAACTCTGACTCTGAGAAGTATTTACTGTATTTGGGGCTACATACATTGTGATCAACTGGAGCAGAACATATTTTTTGAAGAATTCATTGTTAAAGGTACACACCGCCCTAAAAGTGCAAAAAATGGGCTTGATAGAATGATAGATAATCATTTTTGGAAGGTTTTCTTCAAAACACAAAATCCAGGTATCGTGTAATTACCGAGAAATTTCCAAAAAACAACAATAAGGTCAAAGGTCACGTATACTCATTTCCAGTTGTCTACACGACCGTGAAACCTGTATGGCAATTGCCGATTGTATTTAGACTGGTACCTCTGCATTGCACACCGTTGTGATTGTAACAAGAGGAACAAGATTCCAGTCTGTACATTTTGTATCTGTTGTAAACACTCGAACGATCACAGAATTCCTGGATTCGATTGCAACCAGGTGCACGTCGACGTCCAAGATCATCCAAAAAGAGATGAAAATGCCTAGTAGGCTTGATAGACATTGGATCAACTATGGAGAAAGGCATAGACTGAACAAAACCAGTACTTAGCAGCATCTGTCTGGACATACTGGATTCTGGGATGAGCATCTCAATCATGATCAATATTATTATTAGTTTGCATTGCTATTGGTAGATATACATGTACATGATGTACAGGACTGTACATGATGAACACAATCATGACAATGTCCCCTGGCAATTATGTGAAATTGCCCTAACCCCTGATTACATTACATTACATATGAAAGGGAAGCTTCAATTTTGGTTCAGAAATTAGATTCTCATATTCTCAAAATATTATCAAACATTTTTATTTGGGTCAGGACATATGCTCTTATGACCAAATTAATTTGTCCAAGTGCTTTTTATCTAGTTAGAGAGTGAGAAAAAATAATTATGTAAAAATACAAGAAGTTACCAGATATAACTTTGTGAAACACGAGGGGAGCACCTTTTTAAATAAATTTTCACAGGTTAGTTGTTATGCTATTTTTCGTGAGATCTAATTAACATTAGTTGACGTGTTACAGGGTTGAAGTTAATGTTCATTATCAACACCAATGATGAACATTTCATTTAGTTTTAATGGTTGTTTATTTAAAAACAAAAAGTTTTAGTATAATTTGTTATTATTTTTTGCAACATGTATAGACTATAGCAGTACTGGCATTATTTTCAGTCCAAGAGAAAGGGTCTATCTGATAACCACCTTTTCCATTCCATATCAGTTAAACAATGTTTTACCTTATTTCACAGTGATTGTTGATAATGTTGATAAATTTATTTAAATCTAACCCTTACTCTTTTCAATTTAAAATCTTTTTTCAGAAAGAGGACAGAAACATCTTGCTACTTCAGCTGTGCAGAATTGATGCTGGGTGTGATTCTCGATAATGCAGCACCAGTCTTTGGTCAATGGAATTGGTAATTTGGAATCAAGCATATGTCTGGGCTCCCTTACTTTTTATTGCATGTTTGCCTCCCCTCCCTAGTTCTTGGATTCTATAGTGCTGCAATGATTGTTCAAATAATTTAAGAAATCAAATGTTTTGGTTCATCACCAGTGCCAGTGGCAGGACATGCCATTACCGAGAACTTGGGGGCAAGCATTTTATTCCAAAAATTACGATTCCAATGACAGCCCCCTGAATGTCACCCATTCTGAACTGTCACTAAATCGTAAATACAGAGCTACATTTATTATGCAGATTGATTTTGTTTTCTTGTCTACAAAGGATCATGGTTGGGTTCATTTACACTGAAGTCATTTCACTTATTACATGTGTAAGGGCCATGTACACTCATTGTTAGATTCTTTATAATAGGTTAAACAGGTCAGCAAAGTGGTTTCAATTGATTATGGGGGTGGGGGGAGTATTGTAACCACAAAAGTCAAGTCATGAAACCAAATGGACAAATAAAATAAATATGTATTTCATTATTTTATTAGCAATTTACAAGCACCCATACATCTTGATTATTTCAATTTCTAAACATTTATGTACAAAATGGCATCTTATCTTTAGCTTGTAATTTTATATATTGGATGCAGCTACAGAAATTTTGACAAAATGTGTACAACCTTGAAAATGTAAATAGCAATGTAGAATTTGTTTTCAAATTTTATAAAATGATTTTAATTATTTGCAGTATAGGTGAAAACAAAGACAATTTATACATGTCACAATAAGGAGATGCTTGATTACTATCATTGTCAATTTATCATTATATTTTTGTTCATTATAAACTTGAGTTGAAAGTGAAGTATATTATAAATAAAGATCACCGGTATATAAACATGCAGTCCATCTATTAAATTTATTTTTGTACAAGACTTAATACCAAGACATAAATACAATGTTGGCTTCATCTAAATCTGCAATTTGAAGGTTTTTCCATAAACAAAATGAAAAGGGCAAGCAATTATTAGATTTGGTAAAAGTGGATGTAATTACATTTAATTTTTGTTTGAATTGTCAATTGGCTAAATACAATTTGTGGCCTTACTCTTCTGCTGTTGGCAGGGAAGAGGGAAAGCACTGATGCAAGCTTTCTTGCAACTTTATCATGTAGTATTTATGTTTGTTTTCTAATGAATTACAAATTAGCTGATATCCATACAAGCTTTGAAGACTGCATACATTAGCTATTTGACATAAGCTGCATTGTTTCTTCTCCACCCAACTATTATACGGCTGTGCTTTGAGTAGACTCTGTGGTACCCGATACATGAACATGGATGAAATGCACAATTATTAGCCAACTTTCTATTATGTTCCATGTAGCGAAAATTATTGACAGCCTTGAAATGGAAATATCAAGAGTGTAAAGACTCTTCTCTCACAGGGTAACTTTTCCTTGGTAAAGAAAAACAGTGTCTTCAGCAACCCCCAGCCCCCAATCAATTTAACCCCCCACTTCCTGTCCTTTGAATTTGAAGCCAAGTTTAATCCAGTTACTACCATAAATCAACTTCAGTTTGTGACTTTATGCCCATAATAACGCTGAATAAGTTGATCTGGCTACCTACAACCCTGGCAAACTATTTTCATAGGTGTTTTTACATGTTGATTTATCATCTGGCATGATTTTTGAAAAGCATGTGTTGGGCTAGTGTCAATATCATTATGCATATAATGAGGTTTGTGGTAGCACCATGTAACTATCTCTACAGTTTAATCAGTGTTGGCTCTTAGAAGAACCTGTGGTGAGAAAACTTGAAGTTTCCATCGGTATACTCTGATCATCTTCATCCCCGTGAAGATCAATCCAGAGTATACTGATTGAAACATAAAGTAATGTCACTGCCAGTTCTTCTCAGAACCAATGCTATTTACTACTCTTGAAAGATAATTACTCTTAGTCCTACTGTTCTTCAACCATGTGAAGCTTCAAAATATTTCAACATTTTCAAGGAAGTACAGAATACTAATAGAGTAATTGTTTGGGTGGGTGTGTGTGTGTGGGGGGGGGGGGGTGGAGGGCTGTCAGTTGCCTTGAAACATTTTCATGTTATATCTGCAATTTTTGAGGGTCTTGAAAGTAGGACATGTCCTCTATACTTCCTAGAAACTTTTGATTGGATGGCACCAGTAACAAACCTGAAGTTGATATAGTAGGTAATCTTCTTGAGAAAACTCTTATTCAGTGGAATGTCTGCTAGTAAGTGGGATGTTGTAGGCTTCCGTTTACTGACCCCCATTCACATACGTAGGTGACATGGTGAACTGAGTATTCGTCTCTGTCTCCATCTCCCTTCATCTCATCTATGGACCAAACATGAACAAACATAATGTATATAATATTACAAAAGAAAGATTACCTTGAACTGATTACTCTAGCAGTTGAGAAATGAAACTGACCACAAAGACATAAATAACACAATAGCCAGCCATGAATAACACACGTAAAGCTACTTTGACTAATTATTAGTGCTACAGTACACTTATCATTCACACACACACACTTCAAATTATAACCAATGTACTTTCCCTTTAAGAGGACAATGGTCCTGATCAACAGGGCATGGAATCAGAGTGCTAGTTTTAGATTATCTTGGTGACTGAAAATAATATCCCACATGATAAGGTCATACTAACTATCATTGCTGCTGCATAAATGAGCCAGTAAGTTTCAGTCACTGTGTTCATCTTAAACCAGGACACTGATTCCATGCCCTGTCGAGTCTGCTCTGATCGTGATATTGTCCCTTTAATATAGACAAGTTAACATTAAGCATGCACAAGGGGAAAACCTGAATGCACAACTTCATTTTTCTAAATGAGAAATTGTTTCTGTAAATCTGATTTTGTTTGATAGAAAACAAATATTTACATCAACCAAGTTTCTATATATACACAAAAATTATGGGATAAAAAAAATTATCTGAATCAATCCAAAATTTACTCTACCTTGGCACTGCTTTGGAGCTGAATACTGGAAATGGAATCAGGTGAACTCTACATGGTGTTGATGCAAGTGAAAATACTGGCAGTGATGTTTTCTCATACTATAAAACAAAACATAACAGCTAATGAAATAATGGTGGATATGATGGACATGGTGCATATTAAAAATCCAATTAAATATAACTCGTACTCGTACGTTTAGGGGAATAATGGTACCTGATGCTATTTCCTCCAGTCCATGTTTGAATTTTCACCATGACCCCTTTTGACCATCTTCCCCGTAAAATATCGATCGGGCATCGATGGTGGAAATTACAACTAATTCACTGGAAATTGTTCTGCTTTCTACTCATAATTATCATGTCTGTGTTGTAAAAATCATCACAATATCATTGGGCCTGGGCTATAGGAACTATCAAAAATAATGTGATGGCTAACAGAAATTCATCATAAGAGTTCAGCATAGGGCTTATACAGCCACACAAAAAGCCCTACGAGTATTATATTATCAAACATTATATTATATTATCAAACAATATTTCTCTTTTATTACTCTTACCTGTCCAACAATAATCCTACAAATGCGACACTATTCATGGTATCATCATGGTCACCATCACGTTCAACAATCAAATCCCTGAGTGTTTCAAGGGCGCAACCACTGGGGGAGGGGTCACGACCCCCCTACTTTTATGTGGATCTCCCCAACTTCTGGAACATTTTGGTATTTTATGTATACATGATCCTAGTAATATCATTCATGACATCACAATGGCTGCTTGGGACCCCCCCCCCAACTTTCAACACGTGGTTGCGCCCTTGGAGTGTTTGCTATCATTTGAGGTTGGCTGGCCCGCCAATGGTCGCCAGGCATGCGTCGTTTTTTTTGCCGTAGACGCGGTGAGCCTTTCGCCCAGCCCGCTCGGTCGAAATTCTGGCGTTGATTTTGACGGATGGCCTTCCAAACTGAACAGTTTTTGTCACTTTATTGGTGTTGATATGATGAAGGGGCTGTGACGATGTTCCGAATGAATGCGCCATTGTTGTTTCCAAAACTAAACTCGCTGGCAGTATCATAATTCAAAATACTAGTACCCGACACGAAAAGCACCACAGTGGTCGAGACCCTGCTTTACGCTTCCACGCAAAAGTGTTTATATATTTATGGCTCAACCAGTGGGCTCACGCCTCGGACGCTTTGCCGCGCTGGCGCCCATGGCTGTACCTGGTACAGTCTTGGTTCGGTTCCCGGTGTCTCGGGAAAAGTGCCAAGACTTTCGTCTTTTGTCGATTTTGACAATTTCACCCAATTGTTTCAAAATAATTTCACATTTGCCATGTATCAATGAACTATAAAAATAATTATTCTTGAATTTGGTTCAGTAATAAACTTTAAACGTCTGAAAGTGCGACTATAACTTTGTCCTCGTGAGTTTTCTGGACAAATTTTGTTCAAGAAAGTCACATGACATTGGTTTTTGTACAATAACAGAAAAACGACGCATTTTTCAGGGGACTTGGGGACAATTATATTCTACTTTTGAAAGATCTTTCCAACCATGTATGTAAAACAATGAAACGTTGAGGGGCGTTTTTTATCGCCCAATTTCGCGCGACAAAGGCGGTGTGTATCTATTGGCCGTTTATTTGATAAAAAACACTCAACCTTTTCAAAACACGTCACGGCCACTGACCTGACCTGACCTCTACTGCGCAGCCGTCATCAGATTGTCATAACTCCACCTACCTAGCACTAGGCCCTGTCTTCGTCACTGTTGCTTCGTTGTTCCCACCATATATTTCAAGCACATGATTATTGATATTTAATACCAGGGGAGAGAGCTGCGAGGTCGATCACCTTGAGAACGAGTTGCAATATTGAATGTGCACTATGTGTACAAAATATTATTATGTTGGATCGCACGTAAACATATGGGCCGGGCCGGCGAAGTGTATATAGTATAAACAACGAGTACGAGTATGACTAGCTCATTAGCCTACTACTAGTACTAGAACTTGCTCCAGACATTGTAAGTTTGAGACTTTACCGTTACGTAACATGAGTATCTTTTGTTTAATAAAATAGTAGTTAGTTCATGTCACGATGGGTCATAGTATGATAGAACAAGGACCTTGGCCTATGTGCCTGTGTGTAACGTTATCATTTTAGGTTAGGCCAAATAAAAATTGCTGAGTTGCCCTCCATGAAAATATTTGAAGGGTCGGTCGGGATTTTTTTTTTTAATTTTTTTTTCTCCTTGACTGTCATTTTAAGATTGAAATGCATTGGAACCGAAACCACATACCATGTTTTTCATTTGTATACCTATCAGCAAGGAATTTTGCTTCAGAATAAAAGTATCTCAAAGCAGTTTTGTTGTACTTTTGCTGTGATTGACACAGCAAATTCATCCATATTGCGTGCAATGCTCAACATGCAACATGTGAGTGGCCATTCGATTGGAAAACGTAGATTTGAGTCGCAATCGTTGGCACACAGTGCGAAGGCAGTGCACCATGTCATGTGAGGGGCCAAATATCTGATTTGAAAACATGTGTAGATTGAGTTCTTGGGTACCGGTAAATTTACCGGGAAAAAAAAAAGTGGAAAATTTCACAAATCAAACGTATTATGTTTTATACAAAGAAAATTGGTAAGTTTCATTAATAAATAGGCCTATGAATGACGGGGAAAAAGAAAAAAAACCCAGGACCCGAGATTTCAGCACTTTTGGGTCGGGTCGGTGGAGGGCAACTCAACATCTTTTTTTTTTGGCCCTATGATCATAGTCATACCGCACGTCCATGGTCATGGTGGAGGTAGAATTAATTTACCCATGGTCATACCATATCACCATCATCTACATCTACATCTACGCTGGTACTCAGCTGGTAACTCACTTCTGGATGTTAATGCTAAGGTGAAGCTTAAGGACATGTGAAGCAGGGGGAAGATTGTGCAAAAAGAAAATAAAATAAGTGCAAGTAAAACCCAATCTTGGAGCTTAGCTAGTTGGCAGAGATGTATGCTCTGAACTTACTGAAGACGTCCATTGATGGAGCTGTAATGACGTCTGCAGGAAGGGCATTCCAGAGCCGGACTGCTATAGGCATGAAGGAGAATTTGTAGATGTCCTTGGAAGTTGGAAGAATGGGTTGTGAGAAGCTGGTATCTTGCCGGATGGTAGTTTCTTAGTCTGGTATCTGTCGAGGGGGTCAGGAACTGATCTTTGTTAATTGCAATGAGGTTGTGGGATATTTTGTACAGCATGGTTTTAATAGCTGCTTCTGCCTGGATTGAAGTGAAGCCCAATGCAGGTTTGTAGCATTGTACCCACCAGTGATGTAGTGCCTTGATGCTGAGCCTTGGCCTTAAGGCCTGATTTTAGGGCCTTAAGGCTTGAGGGCAAAAGCATTGGCCTTGAGGGTCAAAGCCTTGCAATTTTAGGGCCTTGCTCTTCAAGGCCCATCGATTTTTGAATTTTCCAGGTAAATTTGTTTGAAATTTTGCTTTTCTGCAAACATACAACTTGGGGTCAGTTGTCTGCAGTATCTAATTTAATCATGTTTTACCATGGAGGAGGGAAAACACCCGAGATTTGTGTGTTGACACACTTTCACTTTTATAGCATCACATTTTGTTACCATGATAGCCTAGTACATTTTGCTGCTTCCCCCAAAACAAAGCTATAATAATTTTCTGTATACATGTACTTGTGGGGCCAGGGAGATATAATTATACTTAACTTGCATACAGTTATATGGGGTAGATAGAACATCATCTGATCTGTGCTGTGGACTACTGATCATGCTCTGAGTATACTGCCCTCATTATTTATGCTAATTAGAAGGTCAAATTATTGTGGACCTCTACAGTTCTGGGCTGACAACAGGCTCCATTATCCCAGTCTCTATCCCCTTGCAGTCAAGGTGTTGAGGGTACCAGCTTCCAGTGCTCCTGTGGAGCGCATCTTCAGTCAAGGAGGCATCATAATGCGCCCTCATAGAGCACGACTGTCTGCAGCTATGCTTTCCACCATTACATGTATGTTTCTTAAGTGCAATGAGCACATTATTAAATGTTTAACGTCACAAACAACCAAACAAAAACCAAAAAAACCAAGAAAAGAAAAGCAAGAATTTCTACTTTATGGTCTTTATTCAGTCATTTGAGATATTTGTAGAGGATTATAAGTAAAGCCACACAAAGTCTTAGTAAGCTACTTTTTGATGGATCAATCTGATTAGTTTTATGTGTAAGCCTGATAAACCGCTTGAGGATTTGCATACTCTGTTTTAGGTAATGCTAATATTTCTAACCATGTTGGCCCAGAAAATAAAATTACTTCCATGTTACATAATAACGAGGTAAAATCAGTTAAAAACAGCCGTTCTTAGATCCCCCTTTTGTTATGCTCGGTTTAGATTAATGTGCATCAGTATGGAAGCAAACCATTCTTTTTGTTATATTTAAATGGTATCCACGAAGACCTGAACTTCTACTCAGTCATATATTTGTACGTGAATACTTTGATTGCAAATAAAGATAAGTTTTTATTCTTACTATGAGCGATTCGACATGTTTTATATTAGTAGTAATTTTATACTAGAGGGCCTTGGCCTTGAGGGTAAAGCCTTGGCCTTAGCCTTAAGGCTTGAGGGTCAAAGCCTTGGCCTTGAGGATCAAAGCCTTTGCTCCAACACTGACTCACACTTTCAGTACGCTGGTAGATGTTCTGCACAAACCTAGCTGCTCTGTTCTGGATGTCTTCAACCTGGTTGATAATAGTTTGATGATGGGGATTTCAAACAGTGGAGCAGTATTCTAGATGTGGCCTGACCAGAGAGATGTAAGCCTGTTGTTTCAACCGTGCAGTGCTCGGATTTCTTTAATAAGCCTAGCATCCGTTAGTTTTCAAGGTGATGTTTGATATGTGAGTCTTCCAGGAGAGCTTGATGTGAAAGTTAGACCCAGGTATGGATGTTCCTTAATGGACGCCAGTATGTCATCACCCAGGTGGTAGTCAAAGCTGATGTTGTTTATGCGGTGGGAGACTTGCATCACATGGCATTTGTCTGAATTGAACTTCATCTACCAGTTGGCTGTCCAAGAGTGCAGTGTATCAAGATCTTTCTGAAGAGCTCTGCAGTCATCCACGGTAGACCGGTACATGAAACAATCATCAGCGAGTAGGCGTAAAGACGATGTGATGGAGTCTGATATGTCGTTAATGAATGTGAAGAATAGCAGTGGCCCTAGTATTGTGCCTTGGGGCACTCCAGAAAGAACTGTCCACCCGAGGTTACGCCATCCACCACAACTCGTTGGGATCTTTTGGTAAGGAAGTTGTTGAACCACTTCAAAAGAGAGCCATGAACTCCGTAATGATGTAATTTGAGGAGGAGCCTTTGGTGGGTACTCGATCGATAGCTTTGGAAGTCAAGGATAATGGAATCTGTTTGCATTCTGTCATCCAGGGCTTTGGCAAAATTATGGGCTACGGCGATGAGCTGTGATTCACGTTCAGCCATGGTGGAAGCCATGTTGACTTTCGATGAAGATTGCATGAGTGTCATAATGGCCCATCACGTGGCTAAAGATGATATGCTCAAGGATTTTGCTTGATACTGATGTGAGCGATACTGGTCGGTAGTTAGCGTACACATCATATCCCCTTTTTATATATGGGTGCTATGTTTGCAATCCTCAGTCATGGGGAATTTCACCAGTATCCAATGACTGCTGAAATATGGATGCCAAAATAGTAGTTTACAACACACCATCCACTGAGATCTTTATGTGGACTTCAGGAAAAGGAGACTTACCCATTGATGGCAGATCCGACACATTTTCAGAGGTGAAGATTTATTTGAATGCATGATTCAAGATCCTGGCTTTGCCTTTGTTGTCGGAGATCGCCCTGTTATTGTATGTCAGGGGTGAGATACCAGAACTATCTAGCCGCTTGGCTTTGTTGAAGGCCTGAAGTTTTTCTTGTGCTTGTCATCGCCATCATTTAACATGCGGTTGGTAAGACCAGTAGGAGGCTCGGATCTTTTTCTGCACAGTCTCTGAATGACTTGAAATGATCCCAGTCATTTCTAGAGTTAGAAGTTTTTGCCTTCTTGCACATTCTAGCCTTCTCTTCTAATCATACGACGTTTAAGGAAAGGTGTAATCCAAGGCCGGCTGCCACGAGATCTTGAAATCTTGTTGGGGATGTTTTTCCAGGATATAGGAGATTGTGGGTGACTCTGTTATACACTGTTATACACTCTGTTTATACATTCTGTTATACATTATGTTATACACTGTTATACACTGTTATACACTGTTATACACTGTTACCAAGTGTGTCGAGGTGGCTCCATGTGCCGCCCTGGATACGGGTTAAGGCCAAGGCTTGTTAACCAAATCCCTCGACAGCTGTGCGCTGCGGCCCTGCAGAGCCTGGGCATCAGGACAGTTCTGGGAGAGGAGTTGCGTTACACCACCCAGATCCTATCTTTGCATATGAAAAGCCAGAACATGAGTATGGCAACTACAGCAAATCGATACTGCCAGCAGCCGGGTATGCAGGAGAACAAATGAGGGTGACACGCGCATGCTCGCTTGGCGAGCAGCATGACGGCCCCCTTTAAATCCTGAGGTCTCCTCTCGCCACCATGAACGCTCCGGACGATCAGGGAGGTCTCGAGAGCCAAGGAGCTAGTCGAGGTGATGAGGAAGCAGGAGTGGTGTGGGGTGCAGGAGCACAGGAGGGTGCATGAAGATGACAAGAAGGGGGAGTTAGAGATCACAATGGTCGTGAGTACCAACTCATCACGGCATCAGCATGGAGGAACGAGCAGGCAGCGACTGGTGGGGTCGGACTCATGCTAAACAAGGGAGGCACAGAAGACGCATCATCTGCATAACTCGGACATCCGACCGGGCCATCACTGCTTCCTTCAAAAGCAACCCAATCCTGACCACCATGGTTGCTCACGCACCAACACTGAAGCGGTGGTGAGGAGAAGGAGAAGTTCTACAGCGACCAGACATGCAGTAGAGGCACCCAGTCCACAATTTCCGTCCATTCTCGTGATTTCAACGCAAGACTCAGACAGGAGGACGCTGTATTCACCTATCATCAAGGAAAACAATGGCAACGGGCACGACTGCTAGAACTGATGGAGGACTCCTTCCTCACAAGCAACACGATGTTCGAGAAGAGAAGGGGCATTCAGGGACGTGGCTGTCGCCAAACGGAACGAAGGCACAGATCGACTTTGTCATGACCAGGCGGAAGTGGCGGAGCAGCGTGGTCGACTCGGGCACACATTACCTTCGTAAGATCTGTGGGTTCTGATCACCGGTGGTGGCAATGAAGGTGTTCTTGCCTCCCGAGCGCCTCCTAAGGAAACCAAGGAAGGCCACGGTGGTGGAGGCTCAGGGACAACAGCGAAGCTGCAAGAGAGGTACGCTGTGGAAGTCCCAGAACCGGGTTCCAGGCTCTGATAGAGGAGGGGGAGTCAACAACAGAACACTACGGCAAGTTCGCGAAAGCAAATGAGGATGCAGCAGAGGTGTGCAGCGGACCCGCGAGTCATCAGAGCCAGGGAAGAGATGGTAGCAGCGTACAGTATGCTACTCAAACACCGCAGTGACACCAACCGGGAAGAGTACAACAACAGGAAGAAGGTTTTATACCAAAACCCTACGATGTTATCGAAGAGGAGGAGCTACCAATAAGATCAGAGAAGTGGAGGAAGTCCATCTCAACCAGAAGCACAGCATGAGCTGGAAGCTGATCAATGAGATCGCTTAGTAGAAGTTCCAGACCCTCTCAAATCAAGGGAGAGTCCGAGAGGAGCGAAGTCAAGGCATGGTACAACCACTTCAAAACCTTCTCGGGCTGAACCCAAAGGTGCTGGACGACAGTCTAAGGTAGAGAGAGTGTTCGAGATCTGGACATCGTGGACGGGCCATTCGAGAAGGAGTACAACAAAGCAAAGAGGTCACTGAAGGGAGGAAAGAGCTGCAGTGAGGATGGAGTCATCTCGAAGTACTCAAGTATGTCCATCGACGACATTGTGCTCGGCTTCATCAACAGCGATAAGAGAAGGGGAACTACCAGATCAATGGAGCACCCTCAACATCATCCTGTTCCAAAATCCGGTGACCTCATGCACAGACAACTACTGGGCATCAGCCTGAGCTCTATTCCGCAAAACATTCAACCGGATGGTGCTCAACCGCATCCGCCCAGCACTGGACCCCTCCTAAGAACAACAGCTCAAAATGGTTTCGCGAAAAGGACAACTGCAGGTCAAGTCATTTACGCCGGAGGATCATCCAAAGAGGTGTCAAGAACAAAATCTCCTGCTGTGATGACATTCATAGACTTCAAAAAGGCTTTTGACTCAATCCAGGGAGAAAGATGCTGGATATCCTCAGTGCATACGGGATACCCAAGAAACTCGTGGAACAGTGGCAGTCCCACGCACATGGGCCAGGGTCACCACGCCCGATGGAACCACTGAACCGCTCAACATCTTGGTGGAGTGCTACAGGCGACACTCTCGCCCATACCTCTTCATCATCGCGGATTATTATGCACTGAGGAGGGCCATTGATGGAGAGAGGGGAGCTAGGTTTCACCATAACACCACGCAAGAGTCGGCGAGTGCCTCCAGTGACAATCACCGACCTGGACTTCGCATGACATCGCACTGGTCTCAAACACTGTGGAGCAGGCTCGTACCCTTCTACTGTCAGTGGAGGAAGAGTGTCTGAGGACTACATCTCAACGCTGGAAGACCAAGGTGCATACATGACAAACGACGCCACTGTCCCACCAGAGACGGCACGCTGCTCAAAAATCGTGGTTCGACTTCAAATATCTCGGGGCTTATATCGACTCCAGCGAAAAAGACCTTTAGGACCAGATTTAGGACTGACGTGGTTCGCGCTCCACAATATGAAGAAAGTGTGGACGTCGCCTCAGTACAAGCCTCAAAGGTCGCTGTTCATCTCCACGATTGAGTCCATCCTACTCTATAACAGCATGCAGAGAGTGACGGATAAGATCAGGGAGCATCGCCTGAATTCGCTGGCCACACAAGCGTCCGCCACCCCGAGCTTGCCGCCCACCTGACCATACTGTGGGAGCCCACCCAGGGCACCGCCTCAAGGGGAGAAGAAGCTGACCTTTGTGGACCAGCTGAAGAGGGACACCGACCACATCCGCTGAGGAGCCGCCCTGCATGGTGGACCGAGACAACTGGAGGAAGAGGACTTGTGGTCTGCCTGTGATGTCACACCACTCAGGCGGCCCCCGACAGGATGATAGGAGATCCCTCAGTCTGGGATGGAGGGTGGTTGACTTGAGATATAGGAGATCCCTCAGTCTGGGGTGGCTGTGAACTTTGGATATAGAACATCCTTCTGTCCGTAGTAGTGGTCACCAAATATTGCTGATGTAGAAACCATGTCCTGTGGAACAGTATCATGTTTAACAATCATATGGCCTCTGATGCGTCTGGGGTGCTATGTGTTAATGGGTGTGATGAGTTGAGCTGCCTGCCAGTCGATTTGGTGGTCCTTGATGTGGGTGTGTTTGACGATCGTGACAAAATCTCCTCTGTGGCTGGAGAACGATCAGAGCATACTGATCGAAATGTTGAGTTGAAATCCTCCAGTTCTTTTCAGAACTAATTACTACTCAATAGAGAATTTCACATGGTGTCACTGCAATTAGTCTGTCTTACATCAACAAATGCCCAGACAGGTTTATCCCCACAGATAAATAGTGTTCAGTGAAATAGAGAATTTTAAACAGTATACTTCCTGCATAACATCTACAGTACGGAGACCAATGACTACATAATATTTACAACCGGTACTGCCTGTCATCTCAATGTATAAATGATTTTGAGAGCATTTTCAGTACTTCCTTGCTCTCAATGATAAATATCCATTAGGCCAACAAAAAAGTCTCCAGTTTCTGGTCTCTGTGCGCGTCAGCCCGGACCTGCGCATCAGCATTTTTTTTTTTCAATTTTTTTTATCCAGTTGCAGACAAAAATGCTGGATCGATTGGGAATTCTGTCCACTGTGTTTTAAACAACTTTTCACATCTTATGAATGATTTGAGAGGCCTCTCTTAGCCGCCATACATGTACATGTACTTTGTATATGGGAAATTTGGTCTCGGTGTGTACAGATGTATCACATATTTCTATTTGGCCCCCAAAAGGGAAAAAGCCTTCATCACCGCACTGATTTTGAAGCCCGACCTATGACCAGAAACTGAGACTTTTTTGGGGCCTTAAATGATTGGCCCTAATTTTCACTATAAAAAATCCAAATAATTCCACTCATTCTATCTATTGATATAAGGTTGCAAAATCAACAACAAGTTAATATATTGGATGTTTAGTTTCAAGTTTAACGCAAAGGTTCACCATTAGTAATGTTGAGAAACAAAGAGTTTGATAGCTCTTTGAATCAAGATAAACATTAACAATCATCCTGTGAAAGTTTCAGGTTTTGTTCACAAGAAAATTGTGAAAATGCATTTAAACAGAGATTTCTTGTATTCATTCTATAAATGTGGAATTTAGGCAGCACAATTTCCTGAATTTTAACTAGAAAACTCATTTCTTTGATATAACATCACTTCAGTCAACACTATTTCTTTCTTATACCATAATTACCTTTACACCAAGCAAGTTTCACATTCAAAATGGACCATTTGGTAGTTTTGAAACCATTCTTAAACCTTTTCATTATTAGTAATAAAGGCTGTGCATTTTCAGATTTTCTGATACCCAAAATTTACGATACCCGGTTGTTCCTGTAAACAATTTTGTAAAACACATAAAATAACCAATATGTTTCTCTTGTTTTATTAGACTCATAAAAAATGTGGACTTACTGTAATAATTTCACACCTCTATACTAAAAACGACGAAGCATCCCCATTCCCCACACACATTTTGTCAACAAAAAATCTTCTGTTTGTGTGACTTAAATGTCCAGACAAAATTTTCAAAAGTCGATGCACGGGTAATTTGGAACCCAAAAAATGGAACTGAAAAATGGAATGGGTACTGACATCTTCGGTACCTTGTAATTCGACACCGCACACAGTCTTTTACCTTTTAAGCTCATTGATGGGAACAATGTGTACCCTGTTCAGGACCAAGGTGTTAGCCAGCATTTAGAAATAGGGTGTCCAAATTTCTGTCAGAAATTTTAAAACCGGGTGTTCACTACTACAATACATGTACTTTTTATATGTAAATGACAGATGAAATAGGGTATTCCATTTTAGGGTGTCCAAAAGACACCAGACACCCCTCCGGCTAACAGCACTATCAGCTAGGTAAGTACTTTGCATAGATTTGTGTAAACATTGATGTGTTTGAACTACACACAGTGAGGACCCACAGACCAGACTCTGGAACTCAGCAATCACCATAATCTATTGGACAAAGCTCATACGTACAACCTCCTGGTTGCCTGTTTCACAGCATGAGTTGTCCTCACTTTTAGTATATTACATAGTAACCAGCAGAGGCTGCCTCAGGTGTTATTCACACACCTCTGGTGTTTGGAGCACAGAGAATTTCTTTTTCCAAATCAGACTATATAACCCAATGAAGTATCTGTGATTTCTTTTAACCATTGCTGTGATAGTTGCTCACCAGACTTTGAGCCAGAACATTGGAACGTGAAGATGGGTGATTCAAGTTGGAGACTATTCCAGTCATTCGACTTTGTAGGTGTGTTATGGTCTGTCACGGACAGACCAGATCAAAGCAGTGATGTCTTTCAAACTCTGGTCACTATGATGTCAACCGCCCGTGCCTTATCCTCCATTGCTCTTTCTTTATCATCAATACTGATTTCCCCTGAACAACAAAAGGTCAGTTTAAAACCCCTTAAGTTTCCTTTTGAAAAGTAATGTAACATGCTGTTTACAGTACATAACTCTATTTATATAATAATAATAATAATACTGTGGACTATATAGCGCACGCATCCACCAAACTCAAGGTGCGTTGTATTATTATCCTGCTCATCAGGCTCATAAATCATTCCCTGAAAACCATCTCAGCTCCCTCGGGGGAGTATACAGCTCAATTGCTGCCATTACAGTGATTTAGGGCTAATCAAACAACCAACTCTGCCCTCACAGGTACCCATTTACCCCTGGGTGGAGAGAAGCAATTATGGTAAAGTGTCTTGTTGAAGGACACAAGCACCTGTCACAAGTTGGGATTCAAACCCCACATTCCTGACGACTCAGCCATCAGAACACAACCGATAAAGCAAACCGCCGACCATGGCACTCCATATTCATCATGGTGCAGGCAAAAATGAGGTGTGTTTCATTTCCACAATTTTACAATGTTGTCAGGCCTCATTTCTCAGGGATTTTTCCTGATTTCTGGATTTTACAAAGCTCCCCTTGCCTCTGCTAAAATATTCTTGGGAAGAAGAGTAGTAGCCACCATGGGAAAGGTGTCCAAACCTCGAAGCTTTTGTTTGTGGGGATGTGGAGAGTCTGTAAACCTCCAAAATTAAACATCCAGGAGGTTCATAGGGTGCGTCCTCTAAACCAAGACCTGCTACCCATTTTTCAGGAAGTTTTAGTTTTGTCAAATCACACCACTGATGTACTGTAGCAATACTAGCCATAGTATCCAAAATCATTTACAATCAGCAGTGAAATAGTCACTTAAATCCCTGTATGACCAACCCAAATGTTCTTAATCTAATAATATGACCAAGATTTGCTAAAAACCCCTCAAGAAAGTCGTTGAACTCAAATCCAAGATACAGCTAATTTTCAATTAATGGGTGTTATAATGCCTTTTGGGTTTTACTGATTATAGTTCCCAGATGTTTATTTCACAATTTCCCGTAAAACAAAATTACTGAAATCGATTTATAAGTGTGTGAAAATACGAAATTCGGAAGCAATTATTTTATGTTAGTTAGCGTTTTTTTTCAAAACATCTCATATTTCTCGAAATCGTACTCTCATTGTTTTTCTAATTTTCAAAGTCCATAACTTTCCAACAGAATGCATGCGGATATAATTTTTTCACCATTGAAAAGCTAAAGAGCGTCCTTTCATATGATACCAAATAACTCATATTTTTTATTTCTGGGACGTTTTTTGTGGGTTTTGGTCAGTGTTCATGAGCGCTGTTCATTAAAAACCCCAACCCCTAGGTATTCCTGGCTAGGAACCTTCCTGAACTCTCTAAAATCTATCAGTGCACTTTTGGAAACATGCCTTCAAACATCTTCAAAATGCACCATGCATTTTCATTGATCTTTCATATTCAGCACTTATATTGTACTTTTTGCCAGGTAGTACTTCGCCTATTTGAAGAGGTGAAAGTACCAGTTTCAACAGTGCTTGAATTTTTCCATAAAGTTCCTTGGAGGATTTTGCAGGATTTGGGATGGTTAAAGGGTTTAAATGGTCAATTTAATGATTTCTGTTGTAATACTTCACTTTTCAATTGTAACAACTATTTTCAGGACATTTCCATATGTTACTGAGATAAGAGTTGGACACATATGTTATTGAATGAATTAGATTCTAAGAAACTCATGGACATCTCCTCAAAATAGAAGACCACTTTGCTTGTTTCTGCCACAGTTTGACCGGGAGGGTGCTATTCTTGTAAACAAGTGATGTCATCATCTATAAATAGCTTATTGTTTTTCAATTATTGTATGCTGGCTAACTTTCCATGAAAACACATACACAATTTGTCTTGTTTTATTTATTTGTCCTGTATTTTAAAGCAGAACCAGATGTGGAAAGTGTCCCAGGATTTTCATCTGCCAGCTGATCGCCAGAACAAGTATCCGCGTTAACCCCAAATGAGAATCATGGACATGCACGACTGGAACGTGAAAAGTAAGAAATGTATACTTATATGTATGTTGATACTAATATCACTTATGCATGGAGAAACAAGTAATTGTATTTATAAAAAAAAAAAATTACGTGTTAAATTTCCAATGATCTGATTTCTTTTTCCAGAGAAAACTGGCAACCATTTGCAATATCTCTCAGCAGTTTATGTGGATGGCAGTGATCTTTCCTGCAGACCTTTATCACACCGCGTGCCATCTTTTGTCATATATTCCCTGTATACCCATTGGACAATGATAGTACTAATTTCATAACATAGAAAGGTGCCAGACTATTTTCCCCTTTCCAGCCTCGGTTTGGTTAACTGCTTGAATGGCAAGATAGCTGACCCTGATAAAGGTCTGTTGCAGTAGTACTGTCCAAACTCCAAAGTTAATGGGTGATGACTTATTGGAAAACTGAACATTTGGGTATATCTGTTTTTCCCGCCAGGAGATCACCATGGACTAGGGAGTAATTTTTCCTGGTTTGATATTACCAGGTGACAACTGAATACCAACTAATTTTTTGTTTGTAGGTCCGTTGTAGTGACCAATAAGTGAATTTTCCGAGCAATTTCATGTTAATGAGTCACAGGTTGGTTTTTATGCCCCCAAACTGGACACTAAAAAACAGTGATTAAAAAATCGTTTTGGACTGGGTGCAGACTAAAGTCAGTACTATATTGGAACATTAACATTGACTAGCTATATAGGGTTCTGCGCCAATCATCGGGGAAGCTCGGTGGTCGAGAGGTTATTACGCCTGCACTAGTAAGCAGGAGGTCGGGTTCGAACTGCCCGAGTCGCCGTGTAGTTTTCCAGACACTGAAAGTACGAGTATAGGTCAAGCTAACACACGCCGGGGTAGGGCAAAATTAAATCAATTGACCAGCTTGGTCATTGATTTGGAACTATATAAGCATTCAGTAGGCATGTTTTGTGCCAGGCTGGGGTAAAGTGCAAACTGTATTGTATAGTAATTTTATATACGCCCAACAGTAGTCATTGAAATGGATTGATAATAGAAGTTTGGAATTGGGAAACCCAAAAATTCCGCTCGTTGCTCATGCACTGGTCTTCGGCATGTTTGTGCCAGGTTAGGGGAAGAAGTGGTATAATTATTGTGGGTACTAACTGATCCATAGTGGATTGACATGTTTGTGCCTGGTCAGCGATTGTAACAAGCCTTGGTATGATTGCTGGCTTCACTGGTCCTCAAAGCCATGTCACGTGTGAACTATAATAAGCTCTATGACTTATTGACCGGGAAAATTGAGATTGTCAAGCTCTGTCCGTGAATTGGTTGATGTCAATTTGTAACCAGCATGTGGTTTTGGTTCGTCCTGGTTGCATAATGGCTATTGAGGGCCAGTGAAACATAAACCATGTTTTGTCAAACGTTCGGAAAGCATATGGCACAGAACCCAGTTGAAATATCTGTTTATCGACCATCATCGTGAAGCTTGAAAGTTCACTTTTGTGTTTGACTTTTTTGCGGCGGTTGATAACAATTAAACTTTGCCCTACGCCGATGTATAGCACTGATACTGGGGCTTTCAGTGTCTGTGAAAATTCACAGGCGACCAGGCAAGATTGAACCCAACCTCCTGCTTATAGTGCAGGACGCTCTTAACCCCAACCACCGAGCTTGACCGGCGACAATGTCCAGAATAATATATAGCAGTGGTGTAGGAAAAAAAATTTTAAACAAATTGTTTATCACCTGATGCAAGAATTTCATCAACCCACTGTCGCAAGGCACTGTCATTTAAGAAGTGTGTAGTCATTCAATAAGTTTAAAGGGAGAGAACCTTTCCTAAATTTCACATCAGAATTCAATACAAAAAATTTCCCAAAGCATTTTCACCATCTTCTTGTAAATGACAACATTCACATATCCAGGTTGTTTGGGTTTATCATATTTTTTCAGAGATTTACACTTTGATCGTTTTATTTGAATAAGACTAATTAAAATGATCTTTTCTCCTGTTAAACAAGATCTTTTCTCCTGTTGTTAAACAATGATCTGTACCCAAGATAATCCATTGACCCCTCCTTTGTGTTACTTTTAGTCTAAATCCAGAACGCCCCTATGGTGATCTGAAAGAACTGTTCAACTCCCAATGACCGCTGAAAAAAAAGTGTAAGCCAATTATAGATAATTTTGGGAATCCTGATTTTTATTTGTTTTAACAAAAAAGTCTCTGGTTTCTGGTCATAGGTCAGCTTCAAAATCGTCGGTGACAGCCGGGTGCTTTTTTTTCCCTGAAGATGATCAGAGCGATCGGTTGGGCCGAGCGGGTTTAGCGATTAGATTCAAGTTCTGGTGGCGCGAATGGGTTCAACCCGCCTGGCCGGTCGCGGGACCTTTTGTCCTGAGCAAGACACATAACCATAATTGCTTCGCCCTTCGGGTGGGATTAATTGTAGGTCCCGTGACTAGAAACATCAGTGCAGCCAAAGAACCCATAATGACATTTATCGCAAGAGTAGGGTTTGCCCCAGTGTTTCTGGTACCCAATTGATAGCCCATTGAAAATCATCTATAGGTGACATGGTTACCATCAAAAAAAAGCTTTATTATTATATATTATACAGATAAAAACGAGTTGAAAACCCAGTTCTTTCAAAACCCAATTTACTACCAATTGAGAATTTCACATGGTGTCACGAAACAGTTTTTACTTTTTTTTTGGTAATCTTTTTACCATCCAGTGAAATCGTGAAAATGTACGGTTATTGGAACCAGCCCAAAATTTCCATACACAACGGTGGTGGCTGGAAAAAAACAAGTATCCGGTTTCTGGTCCCCGCACGTGCCTTCAGACCCGCACTGCATTTTTAATTTTCTTTTTTTTTCCCTATAAAACGATGTCCAATTACACCCAAAAATTGCGGGATCGATTGGAATTCTGTTGGATGTGTTTTTAAATGATTTTTTCACATAGAGGTATGAACGGTTGCCCATTTTGTGAGGCCTCTCTAGCACCATACTTTGATATGGAATGTAGTCTCGGTATACAATGTATCATGATTTCTTGAATAATGGCGGGAAAGTGATCACCACCAATTTGAAACCACCATGACCAGAAACCGAGACTTTTGGGGGGGGGTGCTCTGAGAGAACGCGGAGAAAACATCTTGGTGGAAAACGGGAAAATGAAATTTTTGCAGGGATGGAAAACTAATTTGTTTTTCATTGTTTTTTCAAAAACATGAGCATTGTCATGAAACTGTTTAATGGGTTAGTATACTATTTTGAAAAACTAGAGATTTGAAATGAATGTACATACATGTAACCAAATATAAATGTCATGTAATTTAATAATGGTCACTTGCTGTTTAGTCTGCATTGCAAAATTGTGGTAAATTCTTTTGTTAAATAACCTTAACTTTCCAAATCCTCCAAAAAACCTCTTTTCTAAAGTGAAGGGTTTTAAGGATTGAGGGTTTCATGCTACTGTTTCTAAAGTGAAGGATTTTGGGGATTGAGGTTTGAGGCATACTTGTTTTTTACATGGTACATGACATCCGTGTTTGTTGTAGGATTGTGGTCAGTGCTTGGACAGTGGGCACTGTTTATTGCTCCATGCATGCAGGAGGGTCCCTGCCATGCATGTATCACAGATTAGAAACACATATGTCATACATGTCATGTGCTTGTTTACTAAAGGATTTTGGGGGATTCAGGTTATGTAAGCAAATGGGCCTAGGGAGTTAGGGGTTAAATGAATATATCCAGAGAATTGAAAGGTATAAGTAAACTGGTTCTCACTTACCCCAAATCAACAAATTGAGAGGTTGTGAATATTTACTTACTTTTGATTTATTTATTTTATATTTATTTTTTTTTTTATTTTTTTATTTATTTGTTTATTTTTTTCTTCTTCTTTTTTTTTTTTTTTTTTTGGGGGTTTCTGTTTTGCCCAGGTTTTTTTTTTCCAAAGGGAATTTAACCCTAACCCACTTCTGGGACCCCTCTTTGTTGATGATAGCTTGGGTCAGGGGCCGGCCTTCAACTAGAGGTCATATATTAAAATGAATCATAAAATCAGACTTTTTAAAATGTAAAAAGGGCATGATATTTGAATGAAAATGTTTGTTTTTCTTCCAAAAATATTTAACGGGTTTTTATTATTAGGTACTGAGAAATTTCGTTACTTGCAAAACCTTTTTCCAACCAGTGTCTATAATAATGGGAAGGGAGATAGCCTGGGGATGATTGCCCTTATGTATTGAACACAAAAGGGACGATTTTTGTGGGAAAATATAGTGGTAAAACCAGTCAACGTTTTTTTGACTGTTAAACCAATTGTCCCGGGCTTTTGTGACTTTTTTGGTTTTTACTATTTTGATTAAATGTACTTTTTAACCGGGTTTGAAGTGTTATTTTATGCACTAGAAAACCTTCCCAAATTAAAATTTTTGACTGTTTTTTGCCCCCTTGCAGCTAGGAGGTTTTGATAAAGGTGTTACAAATTGATAAGTTACCAAATTTCTAAAGCTAGGGTGTGAACTTGTACAATCATTCGGGAAGTATGTTTTCTGAAATACCCCCGACATTTCAGAGAAAATACAATAAAAATGACATTTAAAAAAATTTCATACAACTTTACATATTTTTGGGGCCCCCACATGTTGAGAGGTGATTCTAACATCGTTTTAAACTGTGGGCCCTTATTCATGAATTAACCGAGAACGGTTTGGGTTTGGGAATGGATCGTGTGTGGCTAAAGCTCAAATGGCCCCAATGAAACGAGATTTTATCAACACCGGGAGTAATATTTTTTTTTTCCCAAAATTTTTTCTTTAATATTTCCCCAGGATCCATTGTGTTTTGGGAAACACCTTCAAACATGAAAAAAGTGGACACCCTAAATTTTACACCCCGGCCCCTCAGATGTCCCAAAGGAACAGCAGGCGCTGGGGAAATTCAGATTGGGATCCGTGTTTTTCAAAAACGACCGGACTGGGGGTTGGTGAGTTAATATTCATTCAAAAACACAGTCTAAAATGATTGGGTTAAAATTTAAAATTTCTCCCTCTCTTTGATTTTGAAAAAGAAATATTGCACTGGTTTGTATAAATGCCTTGCTTAACATATGGTTGAAGTTGGTAGAGCCCCAAGGTATTCGAGAGGTCCCAGCCAACTTTGCCCAGGGGGGAGCAAAGTTTTGATCCAACCCGCCCCCAATCTGCCGGCCCTCCAACTGATAACCCCCCTATTTTTTTCCCATTTTCCCAATTATCTATTGTTATGGGGCCGGGTCGAAAACCATATCGCATAGTCGGATAAACCCCCGTCGTAAACCTTATATTTTGTTTAAAATTTTTTCCCACATCCCCGGGACAAACCCATGACCTCCTAAACCACGGTTGCCCGGGCGATTGGCTTAGAACTTATTGGGTGTTTCAATGTTTATAAAACTTTTATTATTTTTTTTTTAAAAGGCAATCGCAGGGGCAATTCATCGCATTGGTAGGGGGCGTATTTTGAATATGACCTGACAGGGTGGACATGAGGCCGAGTTGGGGTGAGAATGCAAATAGCTGGTTTTTTTAAAACCCTCTCCTCCACCATTAGATGTTAAAACGCCCAAGTTTTTAGGTGTTCGAACAAAATTTTATATTGTTTTTTTTTTTTTCTTTTTTTCTTCTCGGAGACATACCCAAAATAAAACATTTGAGGTTCACAGAACCAAATTTAAACATAGTTAGGCCTCATGTAATTGTATCCGTTGTGATTAGTGATTTCATAGATATCAAATTTACACTAAAAAAAGTTTTTTTAAAAAATATATCTATAACCAAAAAGATATTTTCGTTATCATCAAAGTTCTGAATTATGTGACATTTAAAAACGGAAATTTAAATGAACAAAACCAAAGGCCCTTCTTTTGGGCCTATTTAAAATGAACAGCCTTGAAGTTCTCAAAAAAAGACTATACATTATAAACGTTTTTGTTTATTCAAACACTGCAGTATCTAATTAGAATATAATACATTACGTTTGTTCGCCACACGTCGGGGCCACAAGTTTACAATTTTGATCGCCTTTTTCAGCTGCTTTTTTACAGTTTTTGGGAAATTTTTAACTTTTTTAAATTAAAGTGAATTAAAAAGATCATTTTGGCATTCAGTAATTCTCATTGAAATATGATGTTTCAATTTTTCCGGGTTGTTCAAAATTCAGTTCGTGCAGAGGGTTTTTTTAAAATTTTTTCTTTTTTTTGTTTTTAAAACAATTTCAACAATTTTTCCCCCCACAAAAGGTTTTCGGCACTGGGGTTAAATTTTTAAATAAAAAACAAATTTAAATTTTATTTTGAGGCAAGAGATCAGATCTTTTTTTTTTCTTTAAATTTAAATTTTAATTTTTTCAAAAGGAATAATTTTTATAATTTTAAAAAAAATCAATAAATTTTCCCTGATTGTTTTAAAAAACAATGGGCAAAAAAGCTAAAAAAAAAAAATGGTTGGTAAATTTTTCCAAAATTGTTGGGTTTTACTTTAAATATTTTTTTAGGTTTTGAAATTTCTAAATGGTCAGTGAATTTTTTTTCATTTTTTTATGTAATCCAAATGATTTTTTCTTTTTTTAGTTTGATATCTAAAAGGGAAAACAAATAAAAAATTAATTAATTAAAAAAATTGGGCCAAAAAATTTGCATGCTTGTGGTACAGAACCTTAAAACTTAAACATTTTGACCTTTAAAATGTAGTTGTATACTAAGTTTGGGGGGTCAGGGAGGTCATCAGATATCCCAAATTACACTAAATCAATACACAAAAATTACACAAAATAATATAATTCAATGTTTACCCTAATATTTTCCTGTTCATTGATTTAACACCAAAAGCTGCCATCAAAATTTCAAGGTTCAAAGAGACCACAGTCAGATTTTTTTAAAAACGGGTTTTTAAAAAATAGTGTGTATATTCTTTTTGGGGGACAATTTTGTTGCACCAGTCCAAGATTTTTTAAAAGAATTAATATGTAACTTTAAAATGTCCCAGTCTCTTTAAGCTTTTTTAGGGCCCTATTCTCCCAGCAAAAATTTTTCCACCCCCACCCAAATCCATACGTATTTTTAAAAGAATTTACCCTTTTTTAGCTTGTACGCTTGACAACATCGGTTACCCCTGAAATGTTGCCAAGATCACTGCAGCCCAATTTTTTAAAAAAGGAAAAACCAAACTTTGTTATTTAAATACAAGAAGAATCCAAAAAAAAATTTTTCAATCTTTTTTCAGTTTTTCCGATCAATATTTTGGGCAGAAACGGTTATCATTTGTTCTGTTTTTTTTTACCCATTTAAACAAATGTAAAAATTATCACCCAAAATGAAAAATTTTTTCCACACAAGAACTGCTATTGACACTCAGGGTGTTTCTTTAAATAAAACACTTTAAAAAACAATAGGACGTTTTGTGTAATAATCTGACCATCTATGCAAATAAAAGGTTCATGAAAATTTTTTAGAAAGAAAAAAAAAACGTTGTCATTCATGCAAGCCTTTCCCAAACATTTAAATTTCCTTGAAAAAAAAATACAAAGATAAAGGATTTCCAACTGATTTTTTTTGGCGTGATATTCACACAACCCCAGTGACTAAATGAATTAATAATAAAACAAATTAATTATGATAGTGAAAGGGATCAGACCCATGATCTTTAAATTTGACAAATCAAATTTTATCTGATCCCCATTCTGCAATAGTTCCATTCAAACAATGGATCAACATTTTTAAAGTGATGATGGTTGAAATATTTACCCCACCCACCCTAAATTAATCATGTTGAGAGCGAGGGTTTAGATGTACAATGATGATTTAAAAATGTTGAAAAAAATAAAAAAAAAAAGCACAAGATAGAAAAAATTAAAGAGTTGTTAAATTTTTAGACGAAAAGTTTTAAAATAAAAGTAAAAAAAATAATGTTGAGTTTTTTTCCCTTTGAACCTTAATTTTTTTTGGGGTTTTTTTTTTGTTTTTTTTTTCTTTAAATAAAAAATAGTAAGAGGGGAGAATGCTAAAAAATTTTATCCTCTGTTTTGGAAAAAAAGAGAACAAATTATTTAATAAAGTCTGTTTGAATTAGGCGTCCCTTCCCGGTACCCGGGATACCCCCGAAACTGTCATTCCCCGGTTCCCTTTTTTTGGGTTTCCCGAACCCCAAAATGACTTTAAAATTGGGATTTACCTTTTTGGGGGAAAGAAATTTTTATATTAAAAATGTATTGTTTCCCTTTAGGAGCAATTTATCAAAGATTACATTTTGATAATCCCTTTTGTGTATTTTTATGACATTTTCCATACTTTTTGTCCAACTGTTTGTGAACATTGTATCCAATCATTAAGACTCAAATAGTGGGACGCTACAAACAAGTATCAAACTATGCTCAGGATGAAGTTTGCCATTGTTCAAGTATGGATTAGGGACAATAATTTTTGTTTATGTCTGCACTGAGTCCCCCAAATGATGTAAAAAAAGGGGGGTTTTTAACAGGACGTCCAAAAAAAAGGGGGAAATTGGTTTTGTTTTTAATTATTTTGATGTGCCCCCGACCATCCCCGGGTTTCATAAAATTAATTATTACCCAGATCCCGAGCCTTTTGGTATTACTTTTGGAAAAGGGTTTTGAGTTTTCAAAAGAAAGACAAAAAGGGAGGGGTTTTTTATTTTTTTTAAAACCCAGGGGGCCAGTGATGATCCATGCCCGGGGCCCAAAAATGCCTTCGGTTTTCACGAATTGCAAGGATCCCAAGGGTATTTTTGATTTTCCCGGGGTCAGTCCCAGATCCGAAGGGGTTTTTTTCCCCCGGGGGAAATACCCACGGAAAAGCGGACGTTTGCCGATAAGGGAAATGTTTTATTCCTGGAAAGAACCCCCACATCGACCCAACCAAAGTGAACATGATTTAAACTTATCAATAAGTAACAATCAAACCCGTAACCGTTTTTGAAAAAAAAAATATTGGGTTCTGAAAATAATCTTACCCCAAAACGTAGTTTTTATAAGTAGTAGCAAAGGCAGTTTTTTTTTAATTATTCTTAGGTCTTTATAAATTCATTCTTCAGAAAAAAATTTTTTACGGTTTTTTTTCAAAATACAAATATTGTCACCGTATTATCCCAAAGATCGAATTAAATTACCCCAAATTTATAAAGGTCAATTTTTTTAAACTTTACATGTTTTGACAAAAGGAGACCTTTTTTAAAAAAGAATGAAAAGGGGTACCCGAATTTTCCTGAGGGGTACCCCAAAAACAGCCCGTTTGAATTTGAAAAGCTTGGGAGGAAAAACATTTTAAACCCCTCCTATTTTGGGTTTTTCAGACAAGTTGATGCACCATTTGAAACCTTTCGTTTTGTGAAACAAAAGGGAGTGTACCCAAAATTTAAAACCTTTTGAATGATTTTCCCACTTTTATAGAACACCATTTGAAACTTTTTGATTTGGAAAACCAAGGTGGTATCCACCACAAAAACTTTGAAGGGGATTTGAAGGGTGTAAAGTTTTAATGCTACCAACATTTTCAAATGGTATCAGTGATTCCGTATCACCATGTTTTAAAAAAACCAAGGCCTTTTTGGGTAAGGGGAAATTTTGAAGGGTTTAAAATTCAAAAGGGGGGTTTAAAAAAGTTTTACAAAAATAAAAACAAAGCGACTCACTAACCCAACGTTTTGAGACCGGGAATTTTGAAATGAATTTCCCATGTTGTGTCCAGAAACCCTAAAATTTCCCCCACCACACTTTGTTGGAACAGGGAGGGGAAATTTCTTTTTAAGCGATAAAAATACGGGATGTTGTGTTTGAAACTTTCTGACTTTCCACTTGAGGTTCTAGTCTTTTTTTCCAAGAAGGGCCGGGGATCATTTAAATTTTATTATTCACGTCTTCATTATAACGGTTCAAACCGATTTTTTTTTTTTTTGCAAAACTTTCATAATGGAAAGAACTTTGTTCCAGACCCCGAACATTCCCACCCCCTTTGTCAGAAAAATTTTACTTTTTAAGTTTGATAAAAATTTTGGGATGTTTTTTAAATTTTCGTACTTTCCACTTGAGGTTTTTGTCTTTTTTCCAAGTATAGGCCTGATCAGTTTGAATTGTAGTTCATTCACATTTTCATTATACATGGGTTTAAAACCCGATTTCTTTTTTTTTAAAATCCTTTCGTAATGATATTAAACATACCCTGTATCCCAGTTGGAATTTTTGAAACACTTTGACAAACAATATTTGTCCCCGCCCCGAGTTTACCCCTGAAAAATTTAAAATGGTGAAATAGTTGAGACCCCTTTTCCGATGTATTGCTGAATGCCTGAAACTTTTGACGTGGGACAGTCGTCGCGCCCAACGAGCTTTCAAATAACACGCATTTACCTTTCTACGATCGGAGGCACGGTAAAATTAGACTTTATGAGGGCCTTTTTGGGTACTGTAGGTACCAACTGCTTTACCAACGGCAGGGGAATATCGTCAACTGCACGTCCAAACATTTCGGGCGAAAAGGATGACGTTGGAAAATTTTGATGACCTATTTTGGGACCCCGACTTTACAAGAACGCCCCGAATTAGTTTTAATGCAAAAAAAGGGTAATTTAAATTTTTGACTTTCAGATATGTTTTTCATTTTTTATTTTCACTTTTCCCCATTTGATAAAAAAATGTAGGCGACGGGGACAAAAAGACTGAGGAGTGTTACGTCACTGTTAACTGTTAGGTTATTGCCCCAAGTTAACGTAACTATAAATTATTTGATAAATAGCGTTAATGTCAGCACCGAAGAAAAAGTCAATACGTACATGTACATCAGGGGACACCCAAAAGCCCAAACCCCAACTGATTTTGGTGGTGGTTAAAATTAAAACATTTCAAATTTGTTTTGGGGAGGGGGGTGAGAAATTTTGGGGGAGTGGGAGGATAAAAATGTTTAAAGGGGGGTAGGAGGGAACATGTTTATAGACGTGAGAAAACTTTTTGAGGGCGAGGGGTGATAAACTGAGGAAAAATAGGCGAGAACATTTTTTTTCCCAAAAAATCTCCCTTTACCCCCATAGTCGATGTTTTAATTTCTAAAAAAGATGAAAACGGTCCCTTAAGAAAAACAAATATAAATAGAATAAAGTTTAGTGTTTAAACAGTAATAGTCTACTGTCTTTTTTTTCCAAATTCGGCACAAAATACAACCCAACAAAGTCACCAACCCAGATAACATTCAATTCCAAAAAGTTGGGAAATGGTCGGCAACATCCCTTGGTTTTAAACAGCTTTTGACGTTGGCTAATGTTGGATTACATCGCCAACATATAGGTGTTGGCATTAAGGGTTTTATTGCCAGAATGTGTAATTTTTATTGCATGCGATTTTTTTTTTATTGCCATGTGTACATGGGAAAATTTCATCAACAAAAAGGCCCCCCAAATTGCCTTTGGGGAAAATTTTACAATTTAGTTCCCCAAAATTCCCTTTTGCCAGGCCCGTTTTTTTAAAAATTTAAGGGAACGCGCTCGAAAAAACGCGTTTTGAAAAAAAAAAAAACCCGCCCGTAAAATAAAATTTTTTAGTTAAAAAAAAAAAAAAAAAAAAATCCACAACACTTAAAAAGCCCCCAAACGCGTACAAAAAACCATCGGCAAAACAATACTTTAGATCACATTTTCTTCAAATACAAAAATCCCTACAACATGAAGAAATTTAAAAACCAGGAAGGAGAAAAATCGCGCGAGTGATGAAACCAGACCAATGTTATGACACGTACAAAAGAGTCCGTTTATAGACTATAATTTTCCCGGCTACTTGCCTTTTGCAACTACGTACGATCGCGCGACTTACCCCAGGCCCAAACTATGAATCGATTGCGGGCAACAAATGGTCTTTGGGGGGAATTTGTTTAGGGGCGCGGCGTGTTAGTCTGAAAACCGGAAACAGAACATTTTTTTGCTTAAAAACTCCGCATTATTCAGTGACTTTCGCTTTTGCTACAAAAATTTTGTATAACGGTTTTGAAAGGGCCTGCGCCCCTTTGGGATTTTTTTTCTTTTTTTTTTGCCCGCCTGATTTTGGAGCTAAACCAATCCTGACATTTTTTTTTTTTTTTTTTTTTTTTCCCATCCCCGCTATTTTTTTTTAGTTAAAACCGTAATCCAAGTTAAAAAAAAAAACGGCCTTATTTAAGAAATATTCGAATAATTCGCAAAGGTTTTTTTACAAAAAATAGGGGAGTTCAAAAACCCAAAAATTAACACATAGTTAGACCTAAAATAGTTCCGCAACGCATGATCATGGTGAGGTATTTAATTTTTTGAATTAATTTTAATTAAAAAAATATAATTTATATCTTGAACCAAAGATAATTTCTTTATTCTTCATAATCATACAGAATGGGGGACTGGGGATTTGATACACAGAAACCCCATTGGGCCCCTTTCTTCCCGTCCAAACTGGGAAACAAATTTAAAAAATTTATATTGACAAATGAAAGGGGATTGGGGAAAAAATTATTTTTTATGTTTTTTTATGTTAGAGATCGTTTTTCAAAAATTTTATTTTGAGCCGTTTCCCGCGCCTTAGCGATTTAAAAAAAAAAATCACTTTATGATCTTGAGAAAACAGACAGATTACCCTTTTCAATTGACAACATATTATGGGGGGAAAGATTTGTAATTGAAGAACGATTGAACCGAACTCGGGGGTTGAAGAATTAAAATTATATGGGGTGATAACCGAAGTTAATTTTTCTATAGAATTTTATGTTATTTAATTATATATTTGGGGAAAACTTACTCCCCAAATAACTTGCTTTTTAAAAATTTTTGGATGACGCCATCAATATGATGAATAACATTGGGGGTTTTTTTTCTCAAACTCAATATTTTTTTTTTTTTTTTTTTTTTTAAAACGAGGGTTTCAAATTGAAAATTTAATTTTTAAAATTTTCCCCAGTGAGCAATTACGGAGATATTATTTTTTTTTATAGCAAAAGCAAAAAAAATTTTTCATTTTGTTTCAGAAACACGCCCCCAAAAGATTTTTGATGACAGTTGGCCCCCAATTGCATTTTTCCATCCCAACTATGATTTTTATTTAGGCACGACGAAAATGACCCCCGAAATTTTGAATAATAAAAAAGAGGTTTGAGTAAAATTAGTGAATCACCAATCAAAAAGTACCAAAATCCCAACATATCTCCATTTGAAAAATAATACCGTGATATTTTAAAAATAAAAAGAAAACATAGGTTTTTTTAAATATTAGTGAATTGATCAAACAAAAACCCCCCCCATCCCAACTATAATTTCCCCTTTAAGAAAAACCCACCCATTAATAGGAAATATAAAATGAGGTTTGGGTTAAAAAACTAGGGAAACGAAAAAAAATGTACCACCCCATTCCAAAATAATCCCATTTTGGGCTAACCATTTTAAAAGCTTAGAATATAAACATGACGGGGGATTAAATATTAGTGAATCCAAAAAACAAAAATGTACCACCCCCTCCAACATAACCCCCTTTAACAAAATCCCCCTTAATAATAAATGATAAAAAAGGTTTGGGTTAATAACAAAACAAACAAAATTAAACCCGTAAAGGCCTGTTAAAATGTAGTTTTCATTCAATATTCACAATATTTTTCTCGGTCTTTTCCAACAAGAGTTTATTATTCAGCCAGTAACTGTTTAATTTGATTTATTTTTGGGAGCAAAAAATTCATATGAATATATATCCGTCATTATTGTACGATTTTTTTTTTTGATTATTAGTATGCAAGCAATGTTGGTCATATTAGAAGTGGGTTTTTTCCAATTTGTTTTTTATTTGATTTTATTTTAATTTATATTTTAAAAACAATACAATTTTAAGTAAATACAAACCAACATTTTTTTATTAAAAACATCACCATATGTTTTATTCTTTTTTTAATTTTGAAATAGGGTATATTATAATATTTTTCTCAACCACACCCTTTTCTTGGGAAAAAAAAGATAATTTAGATTTGGGGAAAAATTTTATGGTAGGGAAAATGAGTTTTTGAGTCATCATCTTTAACATTAATTTGTGTATTTTTCTTATTTTTAAGAAAATAGAGTTTTAAAAGAGAAATAAAAAATTTATAATTAGTTTACCCCAGGGTAAACTATCCTGAAGCTTTGGGAAATGGGGGAAAATCTTTTGGGCCAAAAAGAAGTCATAGGTCTTTAAAATCGGGCGGTGACACGTTTGTTTTGGGTTGTTTTTTTGTTTTTTTTTTTTGCCACGGGCGGTTATTGAACCAGACAATTTTCCCCTACAAAAGTATGGTTAAGAGAGGCCCCCACAAAAAAAGCCATCCCCCATGTGAAAAAAAATTTTAAAAAACAGCAGCAGAACAATCGATTCAAAAATTTCGCAGGGCATTGTTTATTTCCAAAAAAAAAAAAGAAAAATAAAAAAGCTGACCCACTGGCTGAGGCGGGACAAGACCAGAAACCGGGGCTTTTGGGGATATTTTTTCCATTACTAATACTTTTTAAACCCTTTCCACAATCAGTGCAATTTTAAGCAAAACCCCCTTAGGCAACTAAAAAATTTGCTGTTGCCAGTGACCTCCATGGTTATATTCTTTCACTGTCACCCCGAGATTGCAGGGAAAATGGCTCCATTGATACATTAGGGCCCTACTAATATCACAAAACTGACTGGCTTCCTGTTTCACAGAGAATTTTTTTAAAATTTTTAATTGTTCCCAAAACTTTAATTTTACAATTTTTAACAAAACAACTTTAAAAGATAAGGTCCCTTTAGAACCCCCCAATTGAAACCCCAAATCTTGTAAGATAACCAGATTTTAAGTCATGCTTAAAACTCATCTTATGTCACATTTCAAAGATGATGATTTGTAATTGCTTTTAGGTACATGTATCTCGACATAATTTTCTCCTATGCTATCATTGTATATTGTTTGTATTCATGTTTTTTTTTAGTCCCCTTGAGCGCCCAGCGGGGTGGATATGTGGGCTAAAAATCTTATTATTATTATTATTATTATTAATATGCAAACATTTACAGTGGCCTTGGGTGGCCACAGTTGATTTTGTAAGATTATTGAAAGGACAGCAGGCTTGTATAGGGTATGTATTGAAGGTTCCCAAACAGAATTTTGGATCGGAGTGGCCTCCATGGTGGGAGGGAAATGAGAAATAATAACATTGAATTTTTACCTTATAGGCTGAACTATGTGTAACTATCCTAATGTTATTTTAGTGATCAAACTTCCTGAGAAATTGTTCTGTCAGAAATGTTTCAAATAGAGAAACAGAAAAAATTATATTTCAAAAGGTTGTCTGTCCACTAGGGGGGAAGAACACTTTGTTATTGGGTTTTCCCAATTATTCCAACCATTACATCATTTTTTAAAGTTTTTACTAAAATGACAATTCTTCAGATAAAATATTTCAAGGGACCTTTAATGCCATCATCAACTTTTTGCCAAAGATGTTTAAGGAAAAATTTTATCATTTATTTTGTATTTTGGTTTCCATGCAGCCAAATATTACCATGGGAAATATTGTTTTTAGAACATTTTAATGAGATTAGTTGGTATTTTAACTTATTCATGTTTTATTGGTTTGATTTAATAATATTATAAACTGATTTTGAATGTACATTTTTCGTGAGGTTACAATTTTCAAATGCTTATTCCGTTCAGGCATGAAGCCAGCAGATCAGCTGATTTCTTTTGGTTTTTCAGGGGCCATTGAAACTGAAAACAGTGTATAAATTCGTGTCCCGTATTTTCCAGACAAACTGCAGTTGCAGCCTGCAGTTTATTACAATTTTTTTTTTTTGTTTCCAAATTTTATATTTTGGTCTTTATACATGAAATTTGGGTTTCATCATGTGCTAGAACCAAAAGGGGTGATTCAGAAATAAAAATTTAAAAAGAAGCTAGCCAATTACAAGGTAAATTCACTGAGGTATTCGGATCCGGGGGTGGGGGCTGTACCCATCCCTCCAAAATCGTTTAAAAACATTTAAAAAAAACAAAACCAGAATCTGATACAAACGTAAGGTATTCTCATGTTTCTCATTTCCTCACTGTGCTTTGTTTTCCTCTCCTTGATTATTTCATTGAAATTTTTGAAAACCCGAAAAATCGTTTGATTCTCAGCCCCCAAAAAAAATATTCGGGATCCCCCCATGAGGTGGGCCCACAAAAAAGATAAATGAAATAGCTTTTGATATTTCTTTTAGGATGGTTTATGAAACCTATTGAGTCTAGTTGAAATATGTTCAGTTCCTGAAAAGAACCGGGGTTTGAGAAGTACGCTGATAAGTATTTGATGCCTACAGAAGAAACAACCAGTTCTTCGCGGGAACCCAAACTATTTACAATTAAATAATTGTTATTTGCCTCTACATTTCAAACATTTCTTTCAAAGGCAAAATTGAAAACCCTTTAGAGACTTTACATGGTGCTACCTGATCGTGTTCTTTTCAATATCTTAGGATATTTATTTTGTTCTAGGAAGATTATAGTTTGTCTGAAGCAGGATACATGTATGAATTTTAAAGGAGGCAGCACTAGGAAGAGTGAGTTAATTTAAACGTTAACTCATTTTTTTTCCCTCTCATTTGTTACCCTCCAATTTAAACAAGGACCGGTTTAATTGAGAGTATTCTTTCTTATTTACAGAATTTTATTAATGAAAATTACATTTTATGGTAAATATTTCTTTCAAGATATTTTAAAATCCCTGAAAAATTATAGTTTTTAATAATTGGTGGCTGGTTTGTTTATTTTTTAAAAAATTATATATTTTTAACATCCTGTTAAGGGTTTTTATTGTCATTCATGTATTGTGTTAATTGTAAATTTTATGTGAAATTACATGCCCATTTATTAAATGAAACACAGAGACCTGCATATTTGGCACTTTTTTTTCAAATTTCTATTGTGTACTTGCCCAAAATGTTCAAGAAGATGTTGTTTTGTCATTGTACTGATTCGGTTTTAAGTTTTAATACTTTTGTATGTTACTGTTATTACTTCTTCCACTGATTGATTAATCATCCCCACTTTTGTTATTCAAATCAAGTAATTACAACACGCCGACCAGGCTCTTTCAAGAAGTCTGTTTTTGGTTTGTTTTTGTTTTTCCGAGGTGGGGAGGGTGAACGTTGGGTAACATTGTGTCCCTCAGTATTTTTTTTAAAGTTAGCACTGTAACGATTTTAAGATCTATCGCCAAAAAAATGGAAATTCAATAGACCTGTTCAAAATTAAACAGTTGCCATGGCAACCATGAACCCCAACCTGCAGTGATTTGATAAAGAGGGTCCTAAAGATTTGGGAAAAATCAAACAAATTTAATTGAGCGTGATCAATTGAACCCTTCTAGGTGTTATTTTTGAAATACCATAGAGGGCGCATGTTGGGCCCCCCACATAACACACACACCACCTGAGGCTTATAAGGTTAATAATAATCCATCTTTGGGAAGTAACAAATACACGAGGCCCGATTGTATCAAAACCCTCTGCCTCAATGCTGTAACTCGAAACTAACACTGAAACATTTAAACAAACTCATTAATTAACCCTCCTACTACTACAACTCAAGGGTCAAAATCAGTCAAAAAGTTGATATACTTACTTACTCCCAAAGGGAGTGGAGTGCACTTAAAAGTCAAACACTGTCAAACCTTTCATGTAAGACATCAGTCAAAATGAGCGACCCTTTTGACTGGTAAAAACAATTGTCTGATATTGTTCAGGGGGGTCAAAATGACTGTAAAAAACCCAAACAAAATGCCCCTTTACATTTCAACAGTCAAACGGCAGTTGACTGATTTTTACCTCTAATAGCTACTTTCCCTCAAGGCAGCTAGAGTAGGTCTATAGGACCATGGAGGATAGGACTTCAACTTCCCTTTTACAACACCATCCCTTTTTTTGTCAGATTGGTGAATGTGAAAATTTAAAATTTTTAAATTTTTGTGAAATGCTTTGACAAATAATGATTTCAGTCAAATACCAATAGGCCAGGGTCTTTACATAACACTTCTCAGACTTATCCAAAATGTTGGGGAAAAATCCGTTTGGGCTGGGAGACATGCCCTCCCCACAAATTTCCAGTGCCCCCACAAAAATCCTCTATAGTGCCCCAAAAAAAGAAAAGAAAAAAAAAAGGAAAAAGCCCATACCCTATCCCCCTTGAAAAGCAGGCCCTGTTCCTCCACTGAAAAAGTCCCTACACCGCAGGATAGTAATGTGACGCTGTGCCCATTATTTCAAAAATTTTGGGAAAATCAAACCTTTACATTCAGATGGATACAAACTTGGTGTGAGTAATTGTGATTGAAAGAATCACCCACACAGATTTATGGGCAACTTAAGGCCTTTTCCTGCACGAAGAAAAATTTTTACAAAAAAATTATACATAGATGGTTTAATTTAGTGACAAAAAAGGCTCCCCTTAAATTCATCTTTGGTGAAAGGCATATATCTTTCACATGGAATGAGGCTCATACACTTCCGGGATAATACAAATTTTTGTCCTAGTTAAAAAAAAATCCTCGGTAGTCCGTCTTTACATTATTGGAAATGTCGGATGGATCGCTTGTTTTCAAATGTAACAAAATAATAATTAAAAAAGAGAAGTTTTCCTGAAATTTTTACAAATCACTCAATTTGTTTATTCAAAATTGTTATTTATTTATTTTTTAATGGGAATGTGAAAACTCAATGGCAAGGTTTGTAAGTTTCACTTCACCTTCGTGAACTACAGAGACGGAGACATGCAAAAGTAGGCCAAAAAAAACAGTGCACTGATCTCAGACTCTATTGCACATACATGGGATGCGCACCACGCGCGGTATGCAGTCTAGATGAGTAGTAGGAGCCCCCAAAACAAATTCAGATGAAAGATGGCGCAGATTTTTCACCGAGTCGCCGACCAAACTGGATTGAGATGATTTGAACGCAAATTACGTGGGATGGAGGAGATTGCATTTTTTTGGGGGAAAAGATGAAAGAGGGGAAAAGTTTTTCCCCGTGAAAAAGGATGATGTGGTTTTGGGGTATGCGAAAGCGAGCTAATGAGATTGTTTTAACTTAGTTTTTTTTCAATTTTTTTATACATTTTAAAAAATCCCTTTAATTATCGCCCCCCCACGCACCGAGGTCGACCTGTCAAAAGGGGAATTGAAATTTCACCCACCCCGGTCATGCCCGCTGGATGACTTGTTTTTGAAAATTTTTTGTTCATGTTGTCGATCTATGTTGTCAACTAAACCATGAGGGGTTCACCAGTGTGGCACGGACCACCTTACCCACGCGTCTTCAGAACGGGGGTTTTCAGGAATTTTCTAAATTTAGCTGAAATTGCCCATTTTTAAAAACTTTTTGACGGGCCCAGATATGTTCGTTACGTTGAACATCTGGGAGGCAGTTTCAAAAAATTTTGGTTTTTTAAATTTTTTAAAAAAGTCATATCATGAAGAGCAAAACATTAGAAAAAAAATGAGGGTCAATGGTCGATAGGTTAACCCTGTAAAAATTACAATTTTGTTGATTTAAATTTTTGGGTCTTTTTGAGGCCAGTTTAAAAAATTTTGGCCCCCAGGGTCAACGATCCTTGTGTTGTGAATAAAGTGTCTATATAATGACCCTTTATAAAAAAAAAATTCATTGAATCCCAAAAACCCCCCGCGTGACCCCCCGACAGGCGGATACCCCATTCAGCAAAAACGCCAAGCGGTGTTTTTTTTTTTTAAATTTTGTCGGATCATTTTCCGAGTTGCATTTTTTCCCCAACCCAGTTGGCATCGACGCCCAAATTTAAAAACCAAAGCGGTTATCCTTTTTTTGGTTTTCAAGTTTCGGAAGACCATCCAATAATTTAAAATTGATGATAAATTTTCCCCGGCCAATGATGAAAAGGGTCGAACACGATATTTAACGCCGGCGATATTTTGCATTGAAACGGAAAAATTTTATGAATGAATCTAAGATGGCCTTTCATGCAGGACCAATCACTGTTTAAAAAAATAACGATTAACCCCGACAGCGACAACCCCGACCCCGGAAAGCCAGGGGAACGTTGAGCCCCCGGATGGGGGGAATCGCACAACCGGGGTTCAAAATTAGTTTTTGAATGGCCCCGGCCAGGGGGCGGAGGGAAATTGCCAACGGGGCCCCAAAATGGTTATTTATTTACATTTCGCTCATATAGGGCCAAAAAAAAGACATCGGCAGGTTTCAACGAGACGGCCATTTTGAAAAAAGATGTGTAAGGGGAAAACAACTTTCAGGTTGTTTTTGTGAAATATTTTTATTTTAGCTCAAGTTTCTGGGTTGACGTGTTGTCGGAGTAAACTTTTTTAGTAAATGGATATAAAATGTAAAACCCAATAAGGCCTGTTAAATTAAAATTAAATATTAATAAAAAAAACATGCCCAGTTCCTGGATTCAATTATTTATTTTTACTAAATAAGTTGGGCATATTTTCCCTTTTCGAGAACCGAGAGGATTCAGCCAGCCAATCCCACGGGCAACCCTGGGTTGGGGTTAAGACGCCGCACTGAAGCAGGATGTGCCCAACCCCCCCCCGAGTCCTCCCTGTGTTTTTCAAGCCCGGGAAAAGAATTGAGTATACATGTACAGTGCTATAAAATGAGGGTTTTTGGGAAAAATTAAATCAATTGTATATTTACCTTTTTTAAATTTTTATTTTTTTTTTCCAAATAATTAGGGAAAAAATTTTTAAAACATTTCATTGACGGGGTTTGATCAATCAATGAAGTATTTCATGTTTGGGGAATGCTGATACTAGGTAGCATATTGTTGTTTAACAAAATAATAATAGAAATTATTACGTTTATTGATAATAGGGAGGGCCCAAAATTTTAAACTCCTTTCCCCTGTAGCCCAGAATTTTATTAAAAAATTCACCCCAAATAACCCAAACCCTGAACCATCTTTTTTTGTTTAAAAAACACCAGAAAGTTGTTTTCCATTCACCCCTCTTCATTCAAAATGGCCCCCCTTTGAAACACAATGGATCGTTGAATCTTTCGGCCTATATGAGACAAAAAGTAAAAACCTTTTTTGGGGATAGTTCAACAAGAACGATTAGCCGTCAAAATAGTTGCAAATATCGCTTTTTAGCCCGGGAATTTAGAAAATTTTAAAACCCCCAAAATGAGACCAACGGTTAAAGGATAAGGGTCCGCAATTGGGGGGGCAACCATGGGGGAAAAAAAAGGGGAGGTAAAAGGGAGAAAAATTTTGAAAAAACTAAAAGATGTTTAAAAACATAGCTTTGATAAAGTAAGTACATTGAGCAAAATCACAAAGGGTTGAGGGGGAACCCCCCCCACCCACCTGAGATTTCGTTCTCAGGATTTATTTTGCAGGGGGGATCCGGGCTTGGTTAAGGCCCCTTTATTGCGTAGGGATGATTTTTTTTTTAACCCTTTTTTGAAATACCACACCCACCCCCAATTGACCATTGGGGGCTTCGCATTTTCCAAATTAAAGGGGTTTTTTTTAAATTATTGTAACATCTATGTGTATAATTTTTTTTTTGCCAGATTTCACCAACATTTCATCTTTTTCCCTGGTTATAACTTACCCATTTAAAATTTCCCCTGCCATGTACAATGAAAGTGGTTTTTCGGAAGTATTTTGATGTTGGGAAGGGAAAAGAAATTAGTTTTTTTGCTGTTTTTTTTTTTGTTTTTTTTTCCCTTCTTTCTTCGAAATTTGTTTCAAAAAAGCCGTACTTTTGGATTTTAAACGTTTCCAACCATGTATTCATTCTTTGAAATTTAAAAAGAAAATTTAAGCGGGAAAGACTAAGGAGGGGGGAGAATTGATTCCCCCAAATTTTTTATTAAAATAACCAATAATGAATCTAATTGGTAAGGTGGAGCATTGGGGATGATGGGCATATCCAAATTATTCCAGGGTATTTATTTCATGAAAAAAACAGGATTTTGGGGATACCAATTTTAGTCATGTCAGCGATCTTTTAAACCCACAATTAGTGACCAAACAGTCATTTTTGGGAATAGGGAGGGCAAAAATAATAGATCCTATTTTCTGAAGGGGGGGATTTTTTTGAAGGAAACAAATCCAAAAACCCTCAAAAAATGGGGAAAAAATGTTTTTTTTCTGTACCACCAAAATCATAGAATGATTTTTTTTAACTTTTTTGATTGAAAAATCCAAAAGCCCTTGTGGAGGGGTACACATTCTTTCCAAGAGAAAAAATAAAAAAATTTAAAAAAAATGAAAACAAGTTATAAAAATTTATGACAAAAAAGAACCCCTGGATGGACTGGGCCGTGAACCTGTCGGGACAAACACCAGATTCAAAAAAAAAAATTTTTAAAAAATGATTTTTATGACATTTTCATTTTTAAAACCAGTATTCACTTTGTTTTTCATTGTATCCCCTGGGTGAAAATTTTACCCAGTGTCTTTATGATAGCCACTTTTCATCAAGTGAGCGCCGCGTTTAAATTTCAAAAATGGCGGGACAACCCGAAAACTTCGCCCCAAAAAGATCCTGAAATATTCTTGTATCAAAACCCCAAAAAACAAAAGCAATGACCATTAACAGTGATTTACAAAAGGCCTCAACAGCTCAAAACACAGTGCAATAATTTTGTTATAATGTCGAAAATCCATACTTTTTTTAAAAAAAAGATAAAAGAGAAAACAAACCGGGAAACTTCAGCTATGCCATGTCACTTATTTGTGATTTAGTTTTTGTTTTAGTTTTCCAAATCCTCCAAAAATTCTTTGGGAAAGTGAAGATTTTGAAGGATTGAGGTTATTATGCATACATGTACTTGTTTTTCCCTGGACATGACATCCTTTTTTTGGGAGTGATTGCAATGGGTTTGGGCGGGACGCTTTTTTGCCCATGTGGGGGGTCCTGGCCACAAGTATTGATGATTAAAAACATGTGTGCTAACAGTGCTTGCTTTACACAAAAGGGTTTTGAGGATTCGGGAGGGCAAAGGGCTTAGGGGGTTAGAAGGGGTTAGGGTTTTAAAGTATGTGTACAAAAGGGCCTAGGGAGTTAGGAAGGATTCAGATTATGGTGCAAATGGGTAGGGAATTAGGGGAAAGGGTTCAGGGATTTTAACAAATTAGGGGGTTTGGGAATGATTCAGGTTTTTAACAAAAGGGGCCCAGGGAGTTAGGAAGGATACAGGTTAGGGGCAAACAGGAGTTAGGAAGGATTCAGGGTTTGTAACAAAAGGGTAGGGAGAAAGGATTCGGTTTTTAAAACAAAAAGGGGTAGGGAGTTAGAAGGGTTTGATTATGTGTAAAAAATTTGGGAATTAGGAAGGATTCAGGTTATTTTAAGAAAAGGGCCTAGGAGTTAGGAATGATTCAGGGTTTTTAAAACAAAAGGGCCTAGGGAGTTAGGGGAAAGGGTTTTAGGGTGTACAAATGGGCCTAGGGGGTTAGGGGGAAAGGGTTAGGTTTGTGTGCAAAAGGGCCCAGGATTTAAAAGGGTTCAGGTTATGTGTAAAAACCAGGGAGGGAAGGATCAGGGGATTTTAACAAATGGGGCCCAGGGGGTTTGGAAGGGTTTAGGAGGGAACAAACTAGGAGTTGGGGAAGGGTTAGGTTATGTGCAAACCAGGGAGTTAGGAAGGACAGGGTTAGGGAAGCAAATGGGGCCCAGGGAGAAAAGGGTTAGGTTATGTGAAGCAAATGGGCCAGGGGTTAGGAAGGATTAGGGTTTTGGGCAAATGTAGGGAGAGGGGGAAGGGTTAGGTTTTGTGTAAGCAAAAGGGTTTGGAGAGGAAGGATTCAGGTTTGTGTAACAAATGGGGTAGGGGGTTAGTGTTAAGCTCCATACTTTTTAAAACAAGATAAACGATAAAAACCCAAACTGAAAGTTTCAGCTTTTTGCCATGTCGCTTTTTTTTGGATTCAACACCCAGTGAAAAGTACCAGTCCCGAAATTTAAGGTTATTTATCTGCTTTTTTAAAATTTCCTTTCCCAAATTTGACACCTGTTCAATATGTTTTTTTCCGCTTTTTGTTTTTTTTTTTTTACTAGGGGTGGTTGGGACCATCTATCTCCTCCTTGAAGGAGGGACCCCAAAGACGGAACTTTGTCTAGAGACAGGGGGATTATTCCCTTCCCCGAGGCCAAGTCCCGGCTAGACCCCCCAAAAGTTGCACCCCGCCAATCAAGTCACACTCCCCCCGGTTGCTTCCCCGATGGGGAAGAACAAAGAGTGCAAGGAACTAGGCAACCATAATTATCTGAATATTGAGTACATTTTTAACATCCAACACCCAAAAAAGGGGTTGGGGGGGTCAAGGTGGTGCCTGAAAAAGTATGATCAACGGATGGTATACACAAAATTTTTTAGGAAGTGAAGTCATTTTTTCCATTTCTGTATCCTTTTTTCATGCATGGTGTATACATGCCAGTAGTTGGCTGTGCCTTGACAAAGGGGACCGGGGGGTACTTAATATTAAATCAATAGCTGTCAACCTTCTTTTAAACCCCCCCCACTTTGGATTTTTTCAAGTTGATCCACCATTTGAAACCACGCTTTTTGGTTTTGAATGGGGAAATACTGGGTATTGACCCAAATGGTTTTGTGTAGGGCATAAAACAAACCTGTTGATACTTCTAAGGGGAATCATGGACCCCATGTTTGAATGGGTTTGAATGGTAGTAAAGCTTGCCCCAACACTGTTCAAATGGATCACCATGTGTGTAAAAACCAAAAGTTTTTTGGTAAGTGAAATTTGAATGGTTTCAAATGGTCAAACAGTAGGGGGGTTTAAAATTCCCATCTTGACCAGTCAGATTTATTAATGGCGTGCTGGGCCATACAATACATGCATAATACAACAATATTATCTCAGACAAGCTTTATGTCTTTTGTTCCTTTTAGGCTATGTATGTTGATTTTAGATGCTGGACTGGTGGTCCAGTACAGTTCAACGGGACCAATGAACCAACAATTTGTTGTATTGACCCTGTTGCCAACAGAGCACTGTTAATGTCGGCCCCAAAAGGATATACTATGTCTGGCCTGTTGAACTGAAAGCTATAAGATAAAGTACATTACTTGAGGTCATTCTAAATCAAGTTATTATGCTCCCCTTAGCACCCCTCCCCAACCAAAGATATTGACAATGGGACACTGCCAACTATAACCAATATCTCACTTTGGTAGAGCACCGTATGGCAATCCGATGTGGAAGGTTCAATTCCATTTCACTACATAAATTAATTAAGATAGCCGGTGCGGCATTTGATAGACAATTAAACTTGTCATTTCATGAGATGAGTTACAGGGGTGGAAAGATAGCTAAAAACCCATATCCACAGATATTATAAAGCTCCTTGAATGGTTGCCTGATTTTTGAATAGTAAAGATAACAAACCGCAAAACGACACCAAACAAAAAGCATTGTTATCTTAAACCAGTGCATACATGAAAATCACTGCGTCCTCTCTCTCCTTGTAGTACTTGACACAAAATGATTGAACCAGAAATGATTTCAGTATTTGTTGCTTTTTTTATGAAGGGATCTACATCCAGGAACCAAAGATGTCATGTGTTCTTTCTATGATTTCCACGACCAGCATGGTGACTCAAGGAACATTTCATCAGTTCTTCTACCGATCTAACAGCAAATGTGTCATGTACCAGAAAGAGGAAAATATCTATATCTATATATATATATATATATATATATATATATATATATATATATATATATATATATATATCACCGGGAAAAAAGTAACTGTGCATCATTTGAAATTATGCTATTTTTAATGAAAAGATAATAAAAGATTTGTGGTGTTCTGTTAAATCACTGTTTAACCGAACAGGATAATCTCGAAATCTGTATGCTTGACACTAGGCTTCGACACGCCCTGAAGAGATGTGGTGTCAAAGTCAGTTCACAAATCGTATCGGGTGTCCACCTTTGGG
>CM055828.1:29209189-29444353 GCA_029582265.1 Zoroaster sp. YZ-2022 | reverse complement strand
GTAAATAGGTTTAATTCAAATTTACGGAGCTCTGGAAGTGACATCCGATTTGTTGAGATCATGAGAGTAGTAAGTCGTTTCCCCGAAATAATTTATCTCGGGATGTCGTCTTCCCGAGATAAATTATCTCAGGATCTCGGGATGATGACATCCTACTTTTAGGATGTCGACATCCTGAGATAAATTATCTCGGGATGTCGTCATCTTACGTAGATGATGTCATCATCCAGAGATAAATTATCTCTGCATCTCAACAAGTCGGATGGCACTTACAGAGCTCCGTATGTTTAACTTTATGATTGAAGATATACATTAAACAACTGATCCATGAAAAAATGTAGCTCATTACTTTGTTTCTTTAAAGATAAAAAATGAAATGCATATATTTTGATCGGCACAAAACACGAACTTCGTACTCCCTCTAATTTTGTTTCGTCATCAGGGGTAACATAAGTTAATGTTAAATGTATGACAAGCTCCTGCTTGATTGAAATTCCTAGCAAGTAAGTATGCTTTTGTAGACCATCAAATGTTCTGGGTGAAAGTGTACTAATATTGTTGTTGTCCAGACATCTATGATGGGTTAAACAACATTGTAGGGTTAAACAACTATGTATTGAAACACATCACAATAATTGTTCTTATTATGAATCTCGATAACCAACACTTGGGAATGCTACCCTCCATTGGTGTTACATTATGGAACAGGTTTTTTTTTCTTATTAATTTTTTTTTCTCAAAATGTTCTCATTACATAAAACCATTTATATAAGGTTAAAATCGGATACATTCAAAAGATTATCTGTACAATTGTTAATGATTACGTTGTGTAGTTTGTAAACAATATAGTTAAAAATACATACATATATTTGATCGGAAAACATGAAATACGCACTTCATCTAATTTGTTTGCAATGAGACATAACTTCATGCGGAGTGTTTGAACTTCATGACATGAATACTTACAAGGTGGTGAGATTTTGTAGACCATCAAATGTTCCTGGAGCAATTTTATTGATGTTATTGTTGGTTAGCGATCTAAGATGGGAAAACAAAGTAGGACAGGGTTAAAACAAAGATCATCAAAGCCCGTTAATATGGCTATTTTTTTACCAAATGTTCTTAGATCTTAGATTTTTCCCAGAATGAAGTGCCGGTTTTTACCCAGTTCTGGGCCACACAGGTGGGCCCCCAGTGTGGCAGTGTTCTAGCCCAGAACGCGTCCGACGTCTGTACTCGTCCTGTACTCGCCCAGTACTCGTCCGACAGCGCCCTCTAGAGGTAGTTTCCATGACAACCGATGACGTCATCTTGACTACATATGCATGAACATTTATTGTACCAAGTTTGATTAATGTAGGTCAAAGCATGTTCGAGAAATAAAGGATTATTCAGTATGTAGCATGGACGTCCAACTAAGCTTAGCTTAATACGATGGGGGATTAAAAAAAAGTTATTAATGTTATTGATGTTAAAACATTTTTATGGTTACATTAGACATAGACAAACCCATTTAAGGCATTCATTCAAAGTGGTAGTTCAGCATTAGAGGGGGGCCTGGGATAGTGGTAGTTCAGCATTATTTATGGTTACATTAGACATAGACAAACCCATTTAAGGCATAACATAAGTAATGTTTTGTTCTTGGTGGCAACTATAAAAACTAAATGACATATAATGAAATATTTTTCTGAAAATCCCAATAATTGAAATAATATACGTGCAAGTATAGCGCCCTCTAGCGGCCGTTTTCATGAAAACTGATAATGCCATTATCAAAACTGATAATGTCACATTAATTCTACCAAGTTACATTATAATAGGTCAATTCATGATGAAGTAATGGTGAGATGTTTGATCTTCTTAATACATATTATTAACACATTAATTCGATCGGCAAACGTGAACAATGCACTTCATATAATTTGTTTACAGTGAGACATAACTTCAGTCAAGATAGGTGGCTGGATGCTGCATGATTGAAATTCATGACATGAATACTTACAATGTGTTGAGATTTCGTAGACCATCAAATGTTCTTGGAGCAATTTCATTGATTTTGTTGTCGAACAGCCATCTAAGATGGTAAAACAAAGTAGGGTTAACAACGAACATTAAATCCCGTTAATATTGTTATTTTCAGCAATGTTCTTTATTTTTCATGAAAGCATACTTGGTGAAACATTAGTGATCGGTCAAAAATTATAAAAAATGTTTCTGCCTGCAGCACATTAGGCCTATATAGAAAATAAAATCACGAAGTAGGGTTAAAAACATGGTATTAAAGCAGATATATAGGCATACATCGTTTAGTGATCGGTCAAAACTATGAAGAAATAAATCAAACTTCCTCGTTAGAGAAAATTTATTATATAAGTATGTTTAACTTTATGATTGAAGATATACATTTAAACAATGGATCCGTGAAAATATGAATGTCTCATTACTTTGTTTCGTTAAAGATAAAAAAGTGAAAATGCATACAAATATTTCGATCGGCAAACATGAACTATTAATCACTTCATCTAATTTGTTTGCAGAGATACGTAACTTCAGAAATCGGTGGCTCGATGCTGCGTGATAGAAATTTATGACATGAATACTTACAATTCTTTGAGATTTTGTAGACCATCAAATATTCTTGGAACAATTTCACTGATTTTGTTGTTTCCTAGCTGTCTAAGATGGGAAAACAAAGTAGGGTTAATACAAATATTATTAAATCCTGTTAACATGGTTATTTTCACCAGTGGGTTAGATTTTCCTGAAAGCATTTGGTGAAATATTAGTGAGAAATCTGTGGCTCAATGATGCGTGATTTAAAGTCATGATATCAATACTTACAAGATGTTGAGATTTTGGAAATCATGAAATGTTCCTGGAGCAATTTCACTGATTGTGTTGTTATACAGCGATCTAAAGTGAGAAAACAAAGTATAATGTTAAATAAAACACAGTGCATCCATTTAGGCCTAAACAACAAGGGTTGGGTGGACTACCACTATCCATTAACAAGTTTTATAGTATTGTACATGTTCATTATTTGTTTGAATTTGTTTCTCCAAAGGTTCTCATTACATATAACCATTTAAATAAGTAACATTTTTGGTTTAAAGAAAATCAGATACATTAACATATGATTTGTACAAATAATGATGATTACGTTGTGTCCAGCGTAGAAAATAGTGAAAATGCATATATTATTTTAACACGAACTACGCACTTCATCTAAATTGTTGCAATGAGAGGTAAGTTCATTTAAGAGAAATCGGTGGTTCGATGCGGAGTGATTAATATTCATGACATGTTCCTGGAGAAATTTCATTGATGTTGTTGTTGGACAGCCATCTAAGATGTGAAAATAGAGTAGGGTTAAAACAAAGATCATTAAAGCCCGTTAATATGGCTACTTCATTGGCGGATCCAGCGGGGCTAAGGGAGCTGTAGCACCCCCTAAAATCGTTTAAAAAAATATATATTTTAAGGAGAGAAAGAGAGAGAGAGGGGGGGGGGGGAGGGGAGGGGAGAACGCACTCACATGCCCACAGTGTGCTTTGTTTTTCTCTCCCTTTGATTATTTCATTGTAATTTTTGTAGTACTGAAAAATAATTGTTTTTGATTCTCAGCCCCCCCCCCCTAAAATGTTCTGGATCCGCCCATGTACTTTACCAACTGTTCTTAGATTTTACTGAAAGTATACTTGATTTGTTTCACTTATCGCAGCCGAAAAGGCTGAATTACACAGTGATAAATTCAATTTATAAAAATACACAAATAGGAATTAAAATATTAAATATCAATATACAAAAGAAAAGACGAAGTCCTGCAACTTCACGGGAAACAATTTGTCATTATTGGGCCTTGTTGATGGACATTGCGAAGAACTGGAGACGTCTCAATTTGTTTGAAAAAGAAGGACTTGAGGGTCCATTTGAGGGACTTTGAGGGTCCATTTGAGGGACTTCGTAGAAATGGTCCAATATCATGACCTGGGGTCCTTGACTTCCAAGTGTGAGTATTTTTGATACTCTGGTCTCTGCTTCGAAGCGTAGGGCCCTTTTCCCAAAATGAATGCTTGCCTCTATAGTGTCATAGAGAAAGCACAGTGTAGAGGTTGGTTTTCCTTTTGGATTGGAATAACTGGACAGGCCTCTGGAATATGCACATTAAACTGAACATAAATTAAAGTTAGACATCACTCAATGTTTTGTCTGAGTTTCTAAGTATTTTGTAATAATTTTTGAATGTTTTGTATTTAGTTTTTGTATTGGGCCATTTATGTTATGTCATTTGTCCCAGAATGAAGTGGTTTTGACCCAGTTCTGGGCCACACAGATGGGGCCCCCAGTGTGGCAGTGTTCTAGCCCAGAACGCGTCCGACGGCTGTACTCGTCCTGTACTCGCCCAGTACCCGTCCGACAGCGCCCTCTAGAGGTAGTTTTCACGACAACCGATGACGTCATCTTGACGACATTTGCATGAACATTTATTGTGCCAAGTTTGATTAATGTAGGTCAAAGCATGTTCGAGAAATAAAGGATTATTCAGTATGTAGCATGGACGTCCAACTAAGCTTAATACCATGGGGGATAAAAAGTGCCCCCAGAGATAGAAAATAATAATAAAGCATTTTATTAATGTTAATACATTTTTATGGTTACATTAGACATAGACAAACCCATTTTAAGGCATAACCTAAGTAATTTTTTTGTTCTTGGTGGCAACTATAAAAACTAAATGACATATAATGAAATATTTTTCTGAAAATCCCAATAATTGAAATAATATACGTGCAAGTATAGCGCCCTCTAGCGGCCGTTTTCATGAAAACTGATAATGCCATTATCAAAACTGATAATGTCACATTAATTCTACCAAGTTACATTATAATAGGTCAATTCATGATGAAGTAATGGTGAGATGTTTGATCTTCTTAATACATATTATTAACACATTAATTCGATCGGCAAACGTGAACAATGCACTTCATATAATTTGTTTACAGTGAGACATAACTTCAGTCAAGATAAATCGGATGCTGCATGATTGAAATTCATGACATGTTTACAATGTGTTGAGATTTTGTAGACCATCAAATGTTCCTGGAGCAATTTCACCGATTTTGTTGTCGAGCAACCACCTAAGATGGTAAAACAAAGTAGGGTTAACAACGAACATTAAATCCCGTTAATATGGTTATTTTCAGCAATGTTCTTTTTTTTTCATGAAAGCATACTTGGTGAAACATTAGTGATCGGTCAAAAATTATGAAAAATGTTTCTGCCTGCAGCACATTAGGCCTATACACAAAATAAAAGCAGATATATAGGCATACATCGTTTAGTGATCGGTCAAAACTATGAAGAAACAATTCAAATTTCCTTGTTAGAGAAAATTTATTATATGAGTATGTTTAACTTTATGATTGAAGATATACATTTAAACAACAGATCCGTGAAAATATGCATGTCTCATTACTTTGTTTCGTTAAAGATAAAAAAGTGAAAATGCATACAAATATTTCGATCGGCAAACATGAACTATTAATCATTTCATCTAATTTGTTTGCAGTGATACGTAACTTCAGAAATCGGTGGCTCGATGCTGCGTGATTGAAATTCATGACATGAATACTTACAATTCTTTGAGATTTTGTAGACCATCAAATGTTCCTGGAACAATTTCACTGATTGTGTTGGTTCCCAGCCGTCTAAGATGGGAAAACAAAGTAGGGTTAATACAAAGATCATTAAATCCCGTTAATATGGTTATTTTCACCAATAGCTTAGATTTTCCTGAAAGCACTTGGTGAAATATTAGTGATCGGTCAAAACCTATGAACAATGTTTCCGTCTGCAGCTCATTAGGCCTGAAAATAAAATCACCAAGTAGACTTAAAAACATTGTGTAAAGCAGATATAGGACTACATCGGTATATATCCATCAATGTTCTCACATTTTCCTGAAATCTTACTTCATGTCACAGTATCGAACAAGTTGAACAATTTTCCTGCCTGTGGTTTACTCATTTTAGAAAAACAATTGGGTAATATATTTATGGTAAAATCATTGTGGATAATGTTGTAGTTGTTTAATTTGGTAACATTAAAACATATTTTCATTGTTGGGGGATACCTTGAAAGTAGCCTACGTTTTATGCGAGTCATTTCATAACATTATTTTGCTAACATGTTCTGCAATATAATCTTAGTGATCATAAATGTATTGAAGGTTTTGTTTGTCTTATGATCAAAAAAAGTAAGGAATACAAATATTTCGATTGGCACAAAACACGAACTTCGTACTCCCTCTAATTTTGTTTTGTTGTCAGGTGTAAATTAATTTTAAACAAATTGTGTAGGCCTATAGCAGGTTCCTGTTTGATTGAAATTGATGACAAGTAAGTACATTTTTGTAGACCATCAAATGTTATGGGTGAAAGTATACTAATATTGTTGTTGTCCAGACATCTATGATGGGAAAATTAAGTATAGGGTTAAAAAAATTGTATTGAAAAATATAACAATAATTATCCTGCTTGAGGTTCACATATTTTAGAAATTTAAAATAACAAAATGAATCTCGATATACATCACTTGACTGCATCGATATAAATAAAAAGGGTTGGGTGGAATACCATCCTCCGTTAACAAGTGTTATAGTATAGGACATGTGTGTATTTTGTTAAAATCAGATATAGACTCTACATTAAAAGATCATATGTACAAATGTTGATGATTACATTGTATCGCGCATAGAAAATAGTTCAAAATGCACACATATATTTCGATCGGCAAACATGAACTGCGCGTCCGGAGTAATCGGTGGCTCGATGCTGCATGATTGAAATTTGTGACATGAATACTTATAATGTGTTGAGATTTTGTAGACCATCAAATGTTCCTGGAGCAATTGCAATGATATTGTTGTTGTGCAGTAATCTAAGATGGGAAATCAAAGTGAGGTTTTAAAAAGATCATTAACTCCCATTAATATGGTTATTTTCACCAATGTTATTAGAGTTTCCTGAAAGCATACTTGGTGAAAAATTAGTGATCGTACAAAAGCTATGAACAACATTTCTGTCTGCAGCTCATTAGGCCTACATCGGTATATATCCATCAGTGTTCTCAGATTTGCCTGAAACCAGATGCTGCATGATTAAACATTTATGACATGAATACTTACAAATAATAGAGATTTTGTAAACCATCAAATGTTCCTGGAGCAATTTCACTGATTTTGTTGTTTTTCAGCCATCTAAGATGGGAAAACAAAGTAGGGTTAAAACAAAGATCATTAAAGCCCGTTAATATGGTCATTTTCCTGAAAGCATACTTTGTGAAATATTAGTGATCAGTCAAAAACTATGAAAAATGTTTCCGCCTGCAGCTCATTAGGCCTATATAGAAAATACAATCACCAAGTAGAGTTAAAACATCATGTTAAAGCAGATATAGGCGTACATCGGTATATATCCATCAATGTTCTCAGATTTTCCTGAAATCATAAGTTATGAAACGTTGTCATGGTATCATGATTAAAATTTATGACAAGTAAGTACGCTTTTGTAGACCAAATGTTCTGGGTGAAAGTATTCCAATATTGTTGTTGTCCAGACATCTATGATGGGAAAACGAAGTAGGGTTGAAAACATTGTACTAAGGTTCACATATTTTAGAAAAATAAAATCACCAAATAGGGCTATTTTTAAATCGACTAGTTCTGTTAGGAAAAACGAAAATGTTGTGACAATTACGTAGGTTTCTACCATGACACTCAAGCCTAGTGATATACATCACTTGAGTGCATCGATATAAACAAAAGGTTCGGTGGAATACCACCCTCCATTAACAAGTGTATTAGACACGATATACATTAACATAATGATCTGCACATGTTGGTAATTACGTTGTGTCGTTCGTAGAAAATAGTTAAACATGCATACATATATTTCCATCGGCAAACATGAACTACGCATGCACTTCATCTAATTTGTTTCCGGTGAGACGTAACTTCAATCAATCATGGCTAATACTTACAATTTTCTGAGATTTTGTAGACCATTAAATGTTCCTGGAACAATATCACTGATGTTGTTGTTGGACAGCGATCTAAGATGGGAAAACAATGCAGGGTTAAAAAAACAAACATTAAATCCCGCTAATATGTATTTTTTTACGAATGTTCTTATAATATTTTCCTGAAATATTACTGATCGGTCAAAACTATGATTCTTTTCCCGCCCTGCAGCTCATTAGGCCTATATAGAAAATAAAATCACGTAGGGTTAAAACATGGTGTTAAAGCAGTTACTGGCCTACATTGTATCCATCAATGTTCTCAGATTTGCCTGAAATCCTATTTTGTGAAACGTTGTCATGGTATCTATAAACGAATTGAACTATTTTCCTGCCTAAGGTTCATGTATTTTAGAAAAAAATTACAAATGAATCTCGATATAATGAATGAGTGTGATGTAGTCAAATAGTCATGGTATCTATAAACAAATTTCCTGCCTAAGGTTCAAGCATTTTAGAAAAAATACAAATGAATCTCGATATATAGACAACAGTTGAGTGCATCGAAATATAAAAAGTATCAGTTCATTGTCCTACAGCCCTCCAATGAATACATGTGATCTAGTGTGACCATTTGTAAATAAGTTTAAAACGAACAATACAAATTTCCCCGAGACAATTTATTATATGAGTGTGTTAACTTTATGATTGAAGATATACATTAAACAACAGATTGTGAAAAAAATGTGCTACAATACTTTGTTTCGTTAAAGAGAAAAAAGTGAAAATGCAAACAAATATTTCGATTGGCACGAAACACAAACTTCGTACTCCCTCTAATTTTGTTTCGTCATCAGGGGTAACTTAAGTTAACATTAATGTATGGCAGGTTCCTGCTTGATTGAAATTGATGACTAGTAAGTACATTTTTGTAGACCATCAAATGTTATGGGTAAAAGTGTACGAATATTGTTGTTGTCCAAACATCTATAATGGGAAAATTAAGTATAGGGTTAAAAACATTGTATTGAAAAACATAACAAGAATTATCTTGCCTGAGGTTCATATATTTTAGAAATGTAAAATAACAAAATGAATCTCGATATACATCACTTGACTGCATCGATATAAATAAAAACGGCTCGGTGGAATACAATGTTATAGTATTGGACATGTGTATTTTGTTAAAATCAGATATAAACCCTACATTAAAAGATCATATGTACAAATGTTGATGATTACATTGTATCGCACGTAGAAAATAGTTAAAAATGCACACATATTTCGATCGGCAAACATGAACTACGCACTTCATTTAATTTGTTTGCAATGAGATTATAAACCTCAGTCAGGAGTAATCTGTGGCTCAATGCTGCATGATTGAAATTTGTGACATGAATACTTACAATGTGTTGAGATTTTGTAGACCATCAAATGTTCCTGGAGCTATTGCACTGATTTTGTTGTTGTGCAGTAATCTAAGATGGGAAATCAAAGTGAGGTTTTAAAAAGATCATTAACTCCCATTAATATGGTTATTTTCACCAATGTTATTAGAGTTTGCTGAACGCACACTCGGTGAACAATTAGTGATCGGTCAAAAGCTATAAAAATTATTTCCGCCTGCAGCTCATTAGGCCTACATCGGTATATATCCATCAGTGTTCTCAGATTTGCATGAAACCAGATGCTGCGTGATTAAACATTTATGACATGAATGATTTTGTAGACCATCAAATGTTCCTGGAGCAATTTCATTGATTTTGTTGTTTTTCAGCGATCTAAGATGGAAAAACAAAGTAGGGTTAAAACAAAGATCATTAAAGCCCGTTAATATGGTCATTTTCATCAACTTTCATATATAGACGTTCCTGAAAGCATACTTGGTGAAATATTAGTGATCGATCAAAAACTATGAAAAATGTTTCCGTCGCAGCTCATTAGGCCTATATAGCAAATAAAATCACCAAGTAGGGTTAATAACATCGTGATAAACCGTCGGTATACATCCATCGATGTTGTCAGATTTATGCAACGTTGTCATGGTGTGGATCGAATAATTTTCCTGCCTGAGGTTCACTCATTTTACAAAATTTAATTTACAAATGAATCTCGATAGACAATAGTTGAGTGCATAAAACAAGTGTCATAGAATATGATGATTTGTAAATAAATTTAAAACAAACAATTCAAATTTCATCGTTTTAGAGAAAATTTATTATATGAGTATGTTTAACTTAATGATTGAAGATATACATTAAACAATATTATCCTAACTGCCTGAGGTTCACATATTTTAGACTTTTAAATAACACTTGAGTGCATTGATATACAACATACGGTGTTACAGTATGGAACAAGGTTTTTGTTCTTTTTAATTGTTTTCTCCAAATGTTCTTATTACATATAACCATTTATATAAGTATGATCGGATACATTACAGGGACAATATCTTCACGATCAACAGGGCATGGAATCGGAATGCTTGTTTTTGATGAACTCATTGTCTTTGAATATGATAAGGTCATATTACCGTTGCTGCTGCATGAATGAACCAGTAATTTTCAGTCATTGTGTTCATCTTAAACTACAGGAAACTGATTCCATGCCCTGTTGAAAGTCTGCTATAATCGTGACGATATTTTCCTTTTAAAAAGATGATCTGTACAAATGTTGATGATTACGTTGTAGTAGAAATTAATTTAAAATGCATACATATAAATAATTATTTCGATCGGCAATCATGAACTAAGCACTTCATCTAATTTGTTTGCAGCGAGACGTAACTTCATTTAAAGAAAAAACGGTGGCTCGATGCTGTGTGATTGAAATTCATGACATGAATACTTACAAAGAAAAAAGATTTTGTAGACCATCAAATGTTCCTGGAGTAATTTCACTGATTTTGTTGTTTTCCAACGATCTAAGATGGGAAAACAAAGTAGGATTAAAACAAAGATCATTAAATCCTTTTAATATGGTTATTTTCACCAATGTTCTTAGATTTTCCTCAAAGCATACTTTGTGAAATATTAGTGATCGGTCAAAACCTATGAACAGCGTTTCCGCCTGCAGCTCATTAGGCCTATATATAGAAAATAAGGAGGAGGGGTTTTGTACGGGAGTTGTCAGCAAACCCATCGGCGAAGCTGCGACAATGAGTCTCCCTTCTATCAGCCAGGGTGTCAAGCCCAAGTGACATAACAGATTAGTCAGATGAGGTGCCGGGCCTATTTATTGCCTAAAATAGCTTTACAAGCCCAGTGGTATGAGATTGTTGTCCCGTGATGCTAGAGTGCCAGATAACATCCCCATATTCTAAGACTGATCTGACATACCGATACCCAATAAAATCATTCTTAACTCCTCACAACTAAATCTAAACCGTTTAAGTTTCATGTTGGCTTTTTAACAATATTGTTACCCAAAAGAAAAAACGGTGGCTCGATGCTGTGTGATTGAAATTCATGACATGAATACTTACAAAGAAAAAAGATTTTGTAGACCATCAAATGTTCCTGGAGTAATTTCACTGATTTTGTTGTTTTCCAGCGATCTAAGATGGGGAAACAAAGTAGGATTAAAACAAAGATCATTAAATCCTTTTAATATGGTTATTTTCACCAATGTTCTTAGATTTTCCTCAAAGCATACTTTGTGAAATATTAGTGATCGGTCAAAACCTATGAACAGCGTTTCCGCCTGCAGCTCATTAGGCCTATATATAGAAAATAAGGAGGAGGGGTTTTGTACGGGAGTTGTCAGCAAACCCATCGGCGAAGCTGCGACAATGAGTCTCCCTTCTATCAGCCAGGGTGTCAAGCCCAAGTGACATAACAGATTAGTCAGATGAGGTGCCGGGCCTATTTATTGCCTAAAATAGTTTTACAAGCCCAGTGGTATGAGATTGTTGTCCCGTGATGCTAGAGTGCCAGATAACATCCCCATATTCTAAGACTGATCTGACATACCGGTACCCAATAAAATCATTCTTAACTCCTCACAACTAAATCTAAACCGTTTAAGTTTCATGTTGGCTTTTTTAACAATATTGTTACCCAAAACAAAGGAAATAGGTTCACTACCAATTATGAAATTACAGATTTGATGATGAGATTTATTAAAACACACTTGGAGGGCCAGGCACTTGGAGGGATTTAACTGCAAATGATTATCATCAGACCACACCTTGAAATTATCTAGATCGTCCTGCATGTGACCATGACTGTGAATCTTGCAGTTATCTGCAAATGTCAGGTCATCAACATGATATCCATTATTTTGATTGCGAATCTTGAGCTGCATCAGTGATAAGTATTTGAAAACCTATCAGACCAAACTTAGCACCTTGAGGTATCCTTCCTTGAAGACTAACATAATCATAGAGAACATTATTATAACGGACACATTGGTGTCTATTACGGAGGAAGTCACAAATTCAGGAAACATCCAAAATACAAAATTTATGAAACATTGTCATTGTATCCATAAACAAGTTGATCAATTGTCCTACCTGAGGTTCACTCATTTTAGAAAATTAAATTTACAAATGATTCTCGATAGACAACAGTTGAGTGCATCGAAATTTAAAACATATAAATAACAGTTCGTTGTTCTATAGCCCTCCAATTAATAAGTGTGGTATAGTGTGAGAATTTGTAAATAAATTTAAAACGAACAATACAAAATTTACTCATTCGAGACATATATTATTATGAGTATGTTTAGCCAACCGGTCTGTGAAAAATGTACCTCATTACTTTTTCCGTTAAAGAAAAAAAAAATTAAATGCATACAAATATTTCGATTGGCACGAAACACAGGTTCCTACTTGATTGAAATTGATGACAAGTAAGTAAATTTTTGTAGACAATCAAATGTTCTGGGTGAAAGTATACGAATATTGTTGTTGTCCAGACATCTAAGATGGGAAAATGAAGTAGGGTTAAAAACATTATATTGAAAAGCATAACAAGAATTATCCTGCCTGAGGTTCACATATTTTAGACATTTAAAATAACAAAATCTCGATAGACAACACTTGATAGACAACACCCTCCATTAACAAGTGTTATAGTATTGGACATGTTCATTATTTGTTTGAATTTGTTTCTCAAAATGTCCTCATTAGGCTACATATAACCATTTAAATAAGTATATACATATACATTAACATATGATTTGTACAAAAGTTGATGATTACGTTGTGTCGTACGTAGAAAATAGTGAAAATACATACAAATATTTCAATCGGCACGCAACAAGAACTTCGTATGATTGTTGGTTAAAATCAGATATAGGTCCTACATTAAACAGATGATCTGTTTTCACTTTTAATTTGTTTCTCCAAATGTTCTCATTACATATAACCATTTATATCAGTCTGATTTTTGTGGTTAAAATCAGATATACATTACAAAATGATCTGCATAAAGTCGATGATTACGTTGTGTCGTCCGTAGAAAATAGTTATTCATGCATATACATAATGTTATGATCGGCTAATGATTACAATTTTGTTAGATTTTTTAGACCATTAAAAGTTCCTGGAACAATATCACTGATGTTGTTGTTGGACAGCGATCTAAGATGGGAAAACAAACTAGGGTTAAAACAAAGATCATTAAATCCCGCTATAATATGTTTTTTTTTCACCAATGTTCTTTTCCTGAAAACATACTTAGTGAAATATTACTGATCGGTCAAAAACTATGATTTTTTCCCGCCTGCAGCTCATTAGTCCTATATAGCAAAAAATCACAAAGTAGAGTTAAAACATGGTGTTAAAGCAGTTATAGGCCTACATTGGTTATCCATCAATGTTCTCAGATTTGCCTGAAATCATATTTTATGAAACGTTGTCATGGTATCAAACGAATGTCGATAGACAACAGTTGAGTACATCGAAATATAAAATATACAAATATCAGTTCGTTGTCCTATAGCCATCCAATGAGTAAGTGTGATATAGTGAGACGATTTGTAAATAAGTTTAAAACGAACAATATAAAAGTTCCACATTAGAGCCATTTTTTTATATGAATATGTTTAGATTCACGAAGATAGGCCTATACAATAAACAAAGGATCCATGAAAAATGTAATTTAATAAGTTAACATTAATATATGTCTCGCCACTTTTTATATCAAATGACCCCCACACTTTGTGATGGTCCATAAATAAATACAAAATAAATAAATATGTTAGCCTATCCTGACTACTCATGAGTAGCCAACCGTTTTTCTTGCAACACAATAAATATTCCCAGCGATCTAAGATGGGAAAACAAAGTAGGGTTGAAACAAAGATCATTAAATTCTTCCGTTAATATGGTTATTTTCACCAATGGCTTAGATTTTCCTTGAAATATTAGTGATCGGTCAAAAACTATGAAAAATATTTCCGCCTGCAGCTCATTGGGCCTATACAGAGTTAAAAACATCGTGTTAAACAGATATAGGCCTACATCGGTATATATCCATCAATGATCTCAGATTTTCCTGAAATCATACTTTATGAAACGTTAAAGAGAAAAAAAGTGAAAATACATAAAAGTATTTCCATCGGCACGAAACACGAACTTCGTACTCCCTCTAATTTTGTTTCGTCGTCAGGGGTAAATTAAGTACAAAATTAGTAAAGCTTGATTGAAAGAAGTTCACATTGAAAGAGGTTCACATATTTTAGAAATTTAAAATAACGAAATGAATCTCGATATACATCACTTGACTGCATCGATATAAATAAAAACGGCTCGGTGGAATACCATCCTCCATTAACAAGTGTTATAGTATTGGACATGTGTGTATTTTGTTAAAATCAGATATAGACCCTACATTAAAAGATCATATGTACAAATGTTGATGATTACATTGTATCGCACGTAGAAAATAGTTAAAAATGCACACATATATTTCGATCGGCAAACATGAACTACGCACTTCATCTAATTTGTTTGCAATGAGATTATAAACTTCAGTCAGGAGTAATCTGTGGCTCGATGCTGCATGATTGAAATTTGTGACATGAATACTTACAATGTGTTGAGAGTTTGTAGACCATCAAATGTTCCTGGAGCAATTTCACTGATTTTGTTGTTTTCCAGCGATCTAAGATGGGAAAACAAAGTAGGGTTAAAACATTAAAGCCTGTTAATATGTTTAATTTCCTGAAAGCATACTTGGTGAATTAGTGATCGGTCAAAACTATGAAAAATGTTTCCGTCTGCAGCTCATTAGGCCTATATAGAAAATACAATCACCAAGTAGAGTTAAAACATCATGTTAAAGCAGATATAGGCCTACATCGGTATATATCCATCAATGTTCTCAGATTTTCCTGAAATCATACTTTATGAAACGTTGTCATGGTATCATGATTAAAATTTATGACAAGTAAGTACGCTTTTGTAGACCAAATGTTCTGGGTGAAAGTATTCCAATATTGTTGTTGTCCAGACATCTATGATGGGAAAACGAAGTAGGGTTGAAAACATTGTACTGAGGTTCACATATTTTAGAAAAATAAAATCACCAAATAGGGCTATTTTTAAATCGACTAGTTCTGTTAGGAAAAACGAAAATGTTGTGACAATTACGTAGGTTTCTACCATGACACTCAAGCCTAGTGATATACATCACTTGAGTGCATCGATATAAACAAAAGGTTCGGTGGAATACCACCCTCCATTAACAAGTGTATTAGACACGATATACATTAACATATGATCTGCACAAATGTTGATAATTACGTTGTGTCGTTCGTAGAAAATAGTTAAACATGCATACATATATTTCCATCGGCAAACATGAACTACGCATGCACTTCATCTAATTTGTTTCCGGTGAGACGTAACTTCAATCAATCATGGCTAATACTTACAATTTTCTGAGATTTTGTAGACCATTAAATGTTCCTGGAACAATATCACTGATGTTGTTGTTGGACAGCGATCTAAGATGGGAAAACAATGCAGGGTTAAAAAAACAAACATTAAATCCCGCTAATATGTATTTTTTTACGAATGTTCTTATAATATTTTCCTGAAATATTACTGATCGGTCAAAACTATGATTCTTTTCCCGCCCTGCAGCTCATTAGGCCTATATAGAAAATAAAATCACGTAGGGTTAAAACATGGTGTTAAAGCAGTTACTGGCCTACATTGTATCCATCAATGTTCTCAGATTTGCCTGAAATCCTATTTTGTGAAACGTTGTCATGGTATCTATAAACGAATTGAACTATTTTCCTGCCTAAGGTTCATGTATTTTAGAAAAAAATTACAAATGAATCTCGATATAATGAATGAGTGTGATGTAGTCAAATAGTCATGGTATCTATAAACAAATTTCCTGCCTAAGGTTCAAGCATTTTAGAAAAAATACAAATGAATCTCTATATATAGACAACAGTTGAGTGCATCGAAATATAAAAAGTATCAGTTCATTGTCCTACAGCCCTCCAATGAATACATGTGATCTAGTGTGACCATTTGTAAATAAGTTTAAAACGAACAATAAAAATTTCCCCGAGACAATTTATTATATGAGTGTGTTTAACTTTATGATTGAAGATATACATTAAACAACAGATTGTGAAAAAATGTGCTACAATACTTTGTTTCGTTAAAGAGAAAAAAGTGAAAATGCAAACAAATATTTCGATTGGCACGAAACACGAACTTCGTACTCCCTCTAATTTTGTTTCGTCATCAGGGGTAACTTAAGTTAACATTAATGTATGGCAGGTTCCTGCTTGATTGAAATTGATGACAGGTAAGTACATTTTTGTAGACCATCAAATGTTATGGGTAAAAGTGTACGAATATTGTTGTTGTCCAAACATCTATGATGGGAAAATTAAGTATAGGGTTAAAAACATTGTATTGAAGCACATAACAAGAATTATCTTGCCTGAGGTTCATATATTTTAGAAATGTAAAATAACAAAATGAATCTCGATATACATCACTAGACTGCATCGATATAAATAAAAATGGCTCGGTGGAATACAATGTTATAGTATTGGACATGTATGTATTTTGTTAAAATCAGATATAAACCCTACATTAAAAGATCATATGTACAAATGTTGATGATTACATTGTATCGCACGTAGAAAATAGTTTAAAATGCACACATATATTTCGATCGGCAAACATGAACTACGCACTTCATTTAATTTGTTTGCAATGAGATTATAAACCTCAGTCAGGAGTAATCTGTGGCTCAATGCTGCATGATTGAATTTTGTAGACCACCAAATGTTCCTGGAGCTATTGCACTGATTTTGTTGTTGTGCAGTAATCTAAGATGGGAAATCAAAGTGAGGTTTTAAAAAGATCATTAACTCCCATTAATATGGTTATTTTCACCAATGTTATTAGAGTTTCCTGAAAGCACACTCGGTGAACAATTAGTGATCGGTCAAAAGCTATAAAAATTATTTCCGCCTGCAGCTCATTAGGCCTACATCGGTATATATCCATCAGTGTTCTCAGATTTGCATGAAACCAGATGCTGCGTGATTAAACATTTATGACATGAATACTTACAAATAATACAGATTTTGTAGACCATCAAATGTTCCTGGAGCAATTTCATTGATTTTGTTGTTTTTCAGCGATCTAAGATGGAAAAACAAAGTAGGGTTAAAACAAAGATCATTAAAGCCCATTAATATGGTCATTTTCACCAACTTTCATATAGACGTTCCTGAAAGCATACTTGGTGAAATATTAGTGATCGATCAAAAACTATGAAAAATGTTTCCGTCGCAGCTCATTAGGCCTATATAGCAAATAAAATCACCAAGTAGGGTTAATAACATCGTGATAAAGCGTCGGTATACATCCATCGATGTTGTCAGATTTTCCTGAAACCATACTAATTTATGCAACGTTGTCATGGTATGGATCGAATAATTTTCCTGCCTGAGGTTCACTCATTTTAGAAAATTTAATTTACAAATGAATCTCGATAGACAATAGTTGAGTGCATCGAAATATAAAACAAGTGTCATAGAATATGATGATTTGTAAATAAATTGAAAACAAACAATTCAAATTTCATCGTTTTAGAGAAAATTTATTATATGAGTATGTTTAACTTAATGATTGAAGATATACATTAAACAATATTATCCTAGCTGCCTGAGGTTCATATATTTTAGAATTTTAAATAACACTTGAGTGCATTGATATACAAAATACGGTGTTACAGTATGGAACAGGGTTTTTGTTCTTTTTAATTGTTTTCTCCAAATGTTCTTATTACATATAACCATTTATATAAGTATGATCGGATACATTACAGGGACAATATCTTCACGATCAACAGGGCATAGAATCAGAGTGTTTGTTTTAGATGAACTGATTGTCTTTGAATATGATAAGGTCATATTACCGTTGCTGCTGCATAAATGAACCAGTAATTTTCAGTCACTGTGTTCATCTTAAACTATAGGTAACTGATTCCATGCCCTGTTGAAAGTCTGCTATAATCGTGACGATATTTTCCCTTTAAAAAGATGAAAATAATTTAAAATGCATACATATAAATAATTATTTCGATCGGCAAACATGAACTAAGCACTTCCATGGGCGGATCCAGAACATTTTTAGGGGGGGGGGCTGAGAATCAAAAACAATTATTTTTCAGTACTACAAAGGGTGCCGACACTTCCTATGCGCAACGGTTAGTACAGTACTAAGTAGGTCACCTCCTTATGTTTATCCCGCACACTGTGAGAATGAGAGTGCATTCTCCCCTCCCCTCCCCTCCCCCCTCTCTCTCTCTCTTTTTCTCTTTATTTTATTTTTTTATTTTATATTTTTTTTACGATTTTAGGGAGGCTACAGCCCCCTTAGCCCCCCTGGATCCGCCAATGACTTCATCTAATTTGTTTGCAGCGAGACGTAACTTCATTTAAAGAAAAAAAACTGTGGCTAGATGCTGTGTGATTGAAATTCATGACATGAACACTTAATAATAGAGATTTTGTAAACCATCAAATGTTCCTGGAGCAATTTCACTGATTTTGTTGTTGCACAGCCATCTAAGATGGGAAAACAAAGTAGGGTTAAAACAAAGATAATTAAATCCCGTTAATAAGGTTTTTTCACCAATGTTCTTAGATTTTCCTGAAAACATATTTGGTGAAAAAAAATAGTGATCGGTCAAAAACTATGAATACTATTTCCGGCTGCAGCTCATTAGGCCTATATAGCAAATACAATCACCAAGTATATAGGGTTAAAACACCGTGTTGAAGCAGATATAGGCGTACATCGGTATATATCCATCAATGTTCTCAGATGTTCCTGAAATCATACTTTATGAAACGTTGTCACGTTGTCAATTAGCGAAATATAAAACAAACAATACAAATAATTTCCTCATTAGAGACAATTTATTATGAGTTTGTTTAACTTTTATGATTGAAGATATACGGTACATTAAAGAAATGACCCGTAAAAATGTAGCCCATTACTTTGTTTCGTTAAAGATAAAAAAGGGAAAATGCATACAAATATTTCGATCGGCACGAAACACGAACTTCGTACTCCTTCTAATTTTGTTTCGTTTTCAGGGGTGACTTAAGTTAACATTCATGTATGGCAGGTTCCTGCTTTATGAAAATTGATGACAAGTAAGTACGCTTTTGTAGACCATCAAATGTTCTGGGTGGCAGTATAGGCTACTAATATTGTTGTTGTCCAGACATAATGAAGGGAACACGAAGTAGGGTTAAAACATTGTATTGAAACACATAACAAGAATTATTCTGCCTGAGGTTCACATATTTTAGAAATTTAAAATAACGAATGAATCTCGATAGACAACACTTGAGTGCATTGATATACAAAATACGGTTTGGTGGAATGCTATCCTCCATTTACAAGTGTTACAGTATGGAACAGGTTTTTTGTTTAAAATTGTTTCTCCAAATCTTCTCATTACATATAAACATTTATATATAGGCCTAAACTAGTATATATGATGTTTGGTTAAAATCCAATATACATTAAACAGATGATATGTTTAATTTTTTGTTTGTTTTTAATTTGTTTTTCAAAAATGTTCTCATAATATATAAACAATTATATAAGTATGATATTATTTATTTTTTGGGGTTAAAATCAGATATACACTAAAATATGATCTGTACAATTGTTAATGATTACGTTGTGTCGTACGTACAAAATAGTTTAAAATGCACACATATATTTGATCGGCAAACATGAACTACGCACTTCATCTAATTTGTTTCCAGTGAGACGTCACTTCAGTCAAGAGAAATCGGTGGCTCGAAATGCATGACATGAATACTTACAATTCTTTGAGATTTTGTAAACCATCGAATGTTTCTGGAGCAATTTCATTGATTGTGTTGTTGGATAGCAATCTAAGATGGAAAAACAAAGTAGAGTTAAAAAAAAAAGACCATTAAATCCATTAATATACCGGTAGTTATTTTGCAGGTCATTAGGCCTATAAAGAAAATAAAACCACGAAGTCGGATGAAAACATCGCGTTAAAGCAGATAATAGGCCTACATCGATATATATCCATCAATGTTCTCACATTTTCTTAAAACCATACCTGAGGTTCACTCATTTTAGAAAATGTTACAAATGAATCTCGATAGACAACAGCTCCGTGCATCGAAATACAAAACATAAAATAACAGTCCGTTGTCCTATAGCCCTTCAATGAATAAGTGTGATTTTGTGTGACAATTTGCACATACTCATTTCCTCATAGAAATAATTTCTTACATGAGTATGTTTAGCTTTATGATTTACGGATCCTTGAAAAATGTAGCTCAGTATATACTTTGATCACCATTCATATATGTATAATTTTTGGTTAAAATCAGATTTACATTAAACAGATGATATGTTTTAATTTATTCTTTTTAATTTGTTTCTCCAAATGTTCTCATTACATATTCATTAAACAGATGATCTATACAATTGTTGATAATTATGTTGCGTTATACGTAGAAAATAGTTAAAAACGCAAACACATTTCGATCGGCAGACATGAACTAAGCACTGCATCTAATTTTTTTGCAATGAGACATTACTTCATTGAAGAGAAATCGGTGGGTTCGATGCCGAGTGTTTGAACTTCATGACATGAATACTTACAATTCTTTGAGACTTTGTAAACCATCGAATGTTTCTGGAGCAATTTCACTGATTGTGTTGTTGGATAGCAATGTTCTCTTTACATATTCATTAAACAGATGATCTGCACAATTGTTGATGATTATGTTGTGTTGTACGTTAAAAATGCAAGTAGGGTTAATGAAATAGGGTTGAAAACATCGCGTTAAAGCAGATATGGCCAACATTGGTATATATCTATTAATGTTCTCAGATTTTCCTGAAATCATAGGGCCTACTTTATGAAACGTTGTCATGGTATCCAACAAGTTGAGAAAATCTACTGCCTGAGGTTCACTCATTTTAGAAAATATAATTTACAAATAAATCTCGATAGACAACACTTGAGTGCATCGAATTTTGTTTTTTACATGTGTTGTCTGCCATACAATAATGATAACTTAATTTACACCAACTTGGTGAAAGTATACTAATATTGTTAGACTAAACATCTAAGATGGGAAAACGAACTAGGGTTAAAAACACTGTATTGAAACACAACAGTTTATCCTGCCTGAGCTTCACATATTTTAGAAATTTAAAATAACAAAATGAATCTCGATATACATCACTTGACTGCATCGATATAAATAAAAACGGCTCGGTGGAATACCACCTTCCATTAACAAGTGTTATAGTATTGGACATGTGTGTATTTTGTTAAAATCAGATATAGACCCTACATTAAAAGATCATATGTACAAATGTTGATGATTACATTGTATCGCACAGAGAAAATAGTTAAAAATACACACATATATTTCGATCGGCAAACATGAACTACGCACTTCATCTAATTTCTTTTTAGAGTGGGGGACAGTATATCAAATGATCCCCACACTTTGTGATGGTCCATAAATAAATACAAAATAAATAAATATGTTAGCCTATCCTGACTACTCATGAGTAGCCAACCGTTTTTCTTGCAACACAATAAATATTCCCAGCGATCTAAGATGGGAAAACAAAGTAGGGTTGAAACAAAGATCATTAAATTCCGTTAATATGGTTATTTTCACCAATGGCTTAGATTTTCCTTGAAATATTAGTGATCGGTCAAAAACTATGAAAAATATTTCCGCCTGCAGCTCATTGGGCCTATACAGAGTTAAAAACATCGTGTTAAACAGATATAGGCCTACATCGGTATATATCCATCAATGATCTCAGATTTTCCTGAAATCATACTTTATGAAACGTTAAAGAGAAAAAAAGTGAAAATACATAGAAGTATTTCCATCGGCACGAAACACGAACTTCGTACTCCCTCTAATTTTGTTTCGTCGTCAGGGGTAAATTAAGTAAAAAATTAGTAAAGCTTGATTGAAAGAAGTTCACATTGAAAGAGGTTCACATATTTTAGAAATTTAAAATAACGAAATGAATCTCGATATACATCACTTGACTGCATCGATATAAATAAAAACGGCTCGGTGGAATACCATCCTCCATTAACAAGTGTTATAGTATTGGACATGTGTGTATTTTGTTAAAATCAGATATAAACCCTACATTAAAAGATCATATTATGTACAAATGTTGATGATTACATTGTATTGCACGTAGAAAATAGTTAAAAATGCACACATATATTTCGATCGGCAAACATGAACTACGCACTTCATCTAATTTGTTTGCAATGAGATTATAAACTTCAGTCAGGAGTAATCTGTGGCTCGATGCTGCATGATTGAAATTTGTGACTTGAATACTTATAATGTGTTGAGATTTTGTAGACCATCAAATGTTCCTGGAGCAATTGCAATGATATTGTTGTTGTGCAGTAATCTAAGATGGGAAAGTGAGGTTTAAAAAGATCATTAACTCCCATTAATATGGTTATTTTCACCAATGTCATTAGAGTTTCCTGAAAGCACACTTGGTGAACAATTAGTGATCGGTCAAAAGCTATGAACAATATTTCCGCCTGCAGCTCATTAGGCCTACATCGGTATATATCCATCAGTGTTCTCAGATTTGCCTGAAACCAGATGCTGCATGATTGAAATTTATGACATGAATACTTACAAATAATAGAGATTTTGTAGACCATCAAATGTTCCTGGAGCAATTTTATTGATTTTGTTGTTTTCCAGCGATCTAAAATGGAAAAACAAAGTAGGGTTAAAACAAAGATCATTAAAGCCCGTTAATATGGTCATTTTCACCAACTTTCAGACGTTCCTGAAAGCATACTTGGTGAAATATTAGTGATCGGTCAAAAACTATGAAAAGTGTTTCCGTCGCAGCTCATAAGGCCTATATAGCAAATAAAATCACCAAGTAGGGTTAATAACATCGTGATAAAGCGTCGGTATACATCCATCAATGTTCTCAGATTTTCCTGAAACCATACTAATTTATGCAACGTTGTCATGGTATGGATCAAATAAGTTCAACAATTTTCTTGCCTGAGGTTCACTCATTTTAGAAAATTTAATTTACAAATGAATCTCGATAGACAATAGTTGAGTGCATCGAAATATAAAACAAGTGTCATAGAATATGATGATTTGTAAATACATTTAAAACAAACAATTCAAATTTCGTCGTTTTAGAGAAAATTTATTATATGACTATGTTTAACTTAATTGATTGAAGATATACATTAAACAATATTATCCTAACTGCCCGAGGTTCACATATTTTAGACTTTTAAATAGCACTTGAGTGCATTGATAATAGAGATTTTGTAGACCATCAAATGTTCCTGGAGCAATTTCACTGATTTTGTTGTTTTTCAGCCATCTAAGATGTGAAAACCAAGTAGGGTTAAAACAAAGATCATTAAAGCCCGGTAATATGTTTAATTTCCTGAAAGCATACCGGGGTTACTTGGTGAAATATTAGTGATCGGTCAAAAACTATGAAAAATGTTTCCGCCTGCAGCACATTAGGCCTATATAGAAAATACCATCACCAAGTATACAGGGTTTTAAAAAAACGTGTTAAAGCAGACATAGGCCTATACATCGGTATATATCAATCAATGTTCTCAGATTTTCCGGAAATCATACTTTATGAAACATTGTCATAGTATCATGATTAAAATTGATGACAAGTAAGAACGCTTTTGTAGAATAAATGTTCTGGGTGAAAGTATACTGATATTATTGTTGTCCATGATGTTGATCTATGATAGGAAAACGAAGTAGGGTTGAAAACATTGTATTGGAACAACAATTATCCTGACTAAGGTTCACATATTTTAGAGAAATAAAATCACCAAGTAGGGCTATTTTTAAATCGACTAGTTCTGTTAGGAAAAACGGAAATGTTGTGACAATTACGTAGGTTTCTACCATGACACTCAATCCTAGTAGGGAGAGGACGGGTTTTGTACGGGGGTTGTCAGCAAATCCTGTGTCATGTGTGTCATGTATACTTCAAATTAAAGAAGGACTAAGTTAACACTTACAAGTATTGTAAGAACGGAAAGTCTTTAAATAGACCAATTGGCAGAATGTTGATATTTCCACCCGATAACTCACTGCAGATCAAATGTGTCACAATAGAAAGAAAACCGCTTTATTACACATTTTTGTCAAATAATGACATTAACTTATTTCGACAGACAAGAGACATGAATTATGTTCAAAAATCACCATGATTATTATTATTATTTTATATATATACACAGGCGACTCAGGATTCGATTCGAATAAACATGAAGTCGTGCTTTCGAATCCCGCCCGAGTCGCCAGTCGAGGGTTTGTCCGCAGACACTCAGAAAGCACTGAGTATACAGTACTTCATACATACGTCGGAGTAAGATCAAAAATCAAAATTAGTTTAATTAATGTTATTTTCTATCCCTGCTCAGTCAGAGCTCCTGTACTTACAGTTTTCGCGTTGTGTTCATGATGTCATCGATAGTGGACTGGTTCCAACCATCCGTGCAAATGACGAGGCTATAACCATTCCGCCACGAACAATTGCAGACATCAGGACATCGCTGATCTGCATATCATGGATCGAGAAAAATAAGAAGGAAAAACCTCGTAAAATAAAAGACCATTTAAAATGTTGACTATCTGCATTCATACTTCAAATCAGAATACGCTTTTGTTAAAATGTTAATACATGCATACTTTAGAATCAAGAGATATGTATAGAAACCAAACTGTGAATGTTGTAGCTTATTTCATTGTGTCGTTAATGAGATAACACTGAACATGCATTCATATTTGTCATATTCATTCCACGTGGAATTTACGTCTCCAGATGACAACAATTTATTTGTGAAATAATTGGAATAACTGTACTAAAATAGGAGAACTATCAGACATATTTGATACCATCATCAACTTTACACCCAGTAACTGTGATCATTTATGTTTTTCTGGAATACCATAATTATAGAGTCTTTAAAAGCAGTCACTATATCTGCGGGTTATGTTCATTTTTAAAAAAAAATATGCAGGTACGGACGACATTACTGAGAAGATTGAACAATCTTGTAACATTTCAGCCTAAATATACCATTGGACCGAGGTCGTTCCGTGCATTCAACTGAATGAAAATCAAGTAATATGAAATGTTCGGCTCAGGTCGTCAATACATTACTGATAAAATTTCAGATGAGAGCTCAAATTACGTTGGTCAATGACACCTTTTGACGTCATGTTAAATTTATAAAGGGAAAGGGAAAAAACAGCAAATTACATGAGGGTAAACATTTTTATCCTAGTAAGAAAGGAGGTAGGATGGGAAGGTACAACATGTTTCTCCCCGGCGGTCCGGAGAAGCACCCCTCCCCCACACAGTAAGCTGGTGTTATTGTCCACACAATAGTAATCACTATAATATTTTACATTTCCAGAATTAATTTGTATTTTTATTGAAGTATTGTGGGTGTATTTGGGTGTATGAGCACTGACAAACACGTATCGTGTCGATCAGAATGTGTTTTAAAAGGGAACAAAAATAAGTTTTTGTTGTGGACATTTTAAGAACCAGACTTACAATAGGTGACTATCATGGAATCAACCAGGCGCGTAGCCAGCCCTGTCGGTACGGGGGGGGCAAAATTAAGATGATCGTCCCGATTTCATGGTTTAAATTTAATTGCGAAATACTGAATAATATTTAATCAAAACAATCGATATATTGTACAAACATGATCATCTGTGATTTATTGTTCTTTCCTTGGATCTATACTGTCTGAACTGTTGCTATTAATTTCTACACTGTCATGACTGTGATGAACTTAAACATTCATAATTAATCGTATTCGTAATGTATATATATCACACCGTTTACAACACACATTACACTGAAAGTTATTCGTGTACATGTCGTATAAAAACCTTTAATAAAATGTTGTAAGACAAGTTGTAAATACGTTCTGTACGTAACCCGAGTACATACTGGTTCATTGTATTGATTCAAATTTCAAGTTTTTAATGTTTTAATGTTTGTTTCTATATAAATTCGTCTCTAATTAACAAAAAAGTTGAAAGATCCATCTGTAAGGTCCATATTTTATGAGCAATTTATATATCTCTCATTAGTGCATTTTGTTGCCTTTCTTGTAATGTCAAAATATATTTTTGCTGCCAATGGCGAGCGTTTCTATCCCGGTTCCTATTCAAATGAAACAAAAAATGAATCACCACATCCCCTGTTTATCAGCAACTATTATACTAAATTTGAGTTGCCATTCGCCGAGGAACAGACATCATACTAAAGTCCTCAATGACTGCGTCAAAATCAACGTGCTCTGCGAAGTCGCGTTCTATGCTGAGAAGTGCCAGTGATGACAGCCTCTGCTCCGACATAGTGGATCTTAAATACGACTTCGTTAGCTTCAATCGACTGAACGACCGCTCACTTGAAGCAGAGGAAATTGCGATTGTACCAAAAATTCTATACAGAGTACATAATGTCGGATATGCTGTATTAATGTCCCATTCCTTGATCTTCTGCAACATTTCTTCAAGAGAATTCAGATTAGCATCGGCAAATTCCGGTGTGTCTCTGTAAAATTTGCAGAATTGCTGGTACTCTGATTTAGCCAAGTCCTGGTCAACATCGTCTTCATACATAGAAGAAAGCAGTTAACTTGAACGAAATTAACTTGTTTTACAGTATTTGATAAAGTGATTTCCGGGACAAAAACCGGGTATAAAAACTTCAGATCTAACTTCCCTTCCTCAATCCTCTCTCCCGTCTCCCTTTATCAATTATTCACTCCTTTTACCATTCCCTAAATCATCCTTTCCTCCCTCCCTAAATCTGCCTGCCTCTGCATCCTTCGTCCCAGGTCCGTCCTTCCCGCCCTTTCCGGTCCCTTACCCTCTCCGGCTCCCTCGGCTCCCTTCCTTCCCTTACCCCTGCCCTACCGCCGTTTCCACCCGCCCTAACCTTGCCTGCCTTAAGTTAGGCTGCCTTGGTACTCGTCCCAACGGTCCTATCCATCCTTTCTTCCATTACCAAGGCCCACATTTCCTTCTCTCCTCCCCCTCCCTCCCACCTCCGTCCTCCCTCATTTCGTCAATAATCCCTACTCTTCTAATTTCTTTCTTTACCTCTTTCGTTTTTTCTCCCTCAGAGTCCCTCCCTCAATTTTCCCTCCTTTTCTCTCTTCCTTTCCTTTTCTCTTTTCTTTATTTTTACCGTCCCGATTTAACTTCTATTTTTTTTTCGGGGGGGCAGTCTGCCCCCCCTGCCCCCGCGCTGGCTACGCTACTGGAATCAACTATCGTTGAGAAGACGTTTGGGGAAGTAAGGATATGTTGATGGATTGTATCCTGGTTCATTGCTTACCACATTCTTCCTCATCCAGGTCACTGATATGGCAGTCTCTAAAACCATCGCATATAGCGTCAGGTAACACGCACGAGCCATCACCACAATCAAACAGACTGGCATCAGGACAAGATGTTTCGTCTGTACGTGAATATTTAAAACAAAATACTTCCCAAATTAACTAAGTTAACCTTTGTCGAATTAATTACATTGCATTATAAATTAAAATAAACATGGAAGAAACGACTCATTTACATGACAATTTATCTCGAGTGACTTGGTAACCCTTTGTTTCAATTCATTATTATGATCTTTTACTGTGATACAAATGGTATTGTGATCAACTGAGAGCGTTCAAAAGAAACACCCCTTGCTGTTGGTAGTGTTAAAAAAAATCATAATTATGGATAAACAAGGGTATTTTCAATATCATTGGATTGTTTTACTTTTCAAAACATTGCTAGTTTGTTGAAATTCAACTCATTTATCTTATGAAACCATGTACTAATGAAATAATTAGCCAGTAGTGGAATGCTGGTCTGAAACATAATACATTAAGTATAATGTAATATTCCACGTATTCAGTTGTAAAAAACGTTTCCCCATAATGTAATAACTTCACCAGTCTGTGGTATATAAAACCCAAACCATTCCAGGCTGGTATGACATTTCTGATCAATTATTACATTACAGGTCGCAACGTACATATCCTCAGAGGCAGATCCAGGAAGTTTGAAAGGCGGGTTCAGACTCAACATTGGAGAAATAAACATCATTACTCGCTTTGTTAAAAATGTATTTTGGTCTCTCTAGGAAAGTTAAAACAATTTAAGCAATAAACCCGCCAAAAAGGCAGTCAATAGGGGGACATGACGCCTTGGACCCCCAAAAAATATTAATAATAACAATAATAATAGTAATCCCCCATGATCTTACAATTCTTTGCATGTGTTAAGTGCTTTAAGTATAAGAGAAGTAGTAAACCACTTACTTGTGGCCGAGAAGTTGCCCAACAGCTGCAGGAGAAATCCAGTATGCGTCACCCAGGAATCAGATGTGAACTTCACAAACACTGATGTGGAATTGAACGCAATGGTTCGTACTTTAGTGGTTCCATGAAGTTGGAACGAATCCATCTCACCTCCATTTAAAGTACCGGTACTTCCGTTAAACTCAACCTTGTCGTAAAATTCTTCGGTTTCAAAATGAAGAACCCTCACCAGTATCTGTGAATCACGATTTATGATCTCCCAAACACAGTTGATATCATTAGGGTAGTTTAGCGGGTAACCTGGAGACTTTATATATGAATAATTCCTAGGTGAAACGTAGTATTGATTCAAACCACATTTACCTTAAAGAGAGAAAAACAACAAAACGAAAGCGTACAAAAAAATTAATGTGTCACATAGTACTTCATTTCATAGACTTTTATATTGACGCGTATTGACGCGTATTATTAAGTACATCACGGACGATTTCTCACGCTACATGAGTGAATGTTATGTTCACTTTGTATAACTTTTCATGTAGTAGATTATAAACACAGGTATTGTATATAGTGCATACATAGTTCATTAGGAGACCAAGGAGTAGATCCTTGCATGAAGACATGCATAATACTTATTAAATGAGGACAAAGTTATTAAATATCACCCGTGTTTCGGCCGATTTGACGATAAAAAATAAGTTTAAATGTTGAATTGCTATTTTTCTGGTGTTAAGGAAGTAATAAATGTTATTTTGAGATATTGAACGAAAAAATCCTTCCACAATTAGTGACAGTTAATTAAAATAAAAATTAATAAAAAGATGGGTCATCATTTTAATCCTCTGCTTGCCAGAGGGCGTGTGCAGTCTGTTGATTGGCCAGCGCGGCTGTCAATCAGAATCAAGCGCGTTTTAAATATCGCTTTTATACAGTTTCCGACATCCGATAAAATAAACAAAAAACCAAAAAAGGTGTTCAAATGCGTTTGCTTTTTAAATTCTATTTTGGGGGTCTCTTGAGCCAAACACGGGCTTAAAATATATTTAAAGTTCCACCATGGCAACTATCCAGACCCAGTGGAAACTTACGATAAACAATACCCAGATATGACCTTGAATAATAACAGCTTTGTTTGGAAGAATTTTAGTGTATATAGCTCTGTGGTGCAGTATAATACATGAATCATAATATCATTTAATTATCACAGATTTATGATAACAGTATCTGTGTAGGATTTGACGATTCATCAGGATTAAAGATCTGGTACAGCATTGGATTATCATGCAATTGTTTTGAGGGGTTAAATTCCAGTAAATATGGTGTCATTTAAAAAAGAAGAACAAAGATCCAGTTTGAGTTGTGTAAAGGATACCCTATCTAAAATGTCCAATAAAAATGAATACAAATAATTTATGTAAACACTGTGACACCATCTATAGTCAGATTGTCACTACATTTTTTATAAACTAAAATCAACGACCAATTGATAACGTCAATAGAGGGTGCTATATTATTTTTGCTGACCAAAAATGGGGAGTTGTTCTTATTTTCTGAATGACGATACGCAAACCAGGGACGAATGAACTTCGTTCCCAGGGTATACCTCGTTTTCACACTATACTATACAACGCTGATTGGTTACTACAAAATAATTTTAAAAAATCGGTATAAGTAATATTGTTTCGTAAATGTAAATGTTTTAATGAATCATTTTATCGAAAACAGAACGCAGTATTATGACAAAATTTAATATCTACTTGCAATAATGAGTAGGATTTGAAATTAGTATGGCGTATCCCTACTTCAGCATACACATCATTTATTAGACTACACCCCCCCCCCCCCCAATCCCATCAGCTACAAGCACCTTAACGAAAACCTAATGTAAACACAGTTGAATCTATGTTTCGTGTGCATAATATTTAGTATTGTATGTGTATGTTGATGATATTCTGTAAGATTTCTTTATCATTAACAATGAGAATATTGGTCTCAAAATTTAAGCTACTTATGTACACAGATTATAACGCTTAAGCGATTTAGTGAAGTAGTTGTGTACTCATATTAACTTACCTGATTGTCATAACTTACCTGATTGTCATAACTTACCTGATTGTCATAACTTACCTGATTGTCATAACTTACCTGATTGTCATAACTTACCTGATTGTGCCATGAGGACACAGAATCCCTGTGCCATAAGAGCTACAACGATGAAACCCAAGTAGCCCATGGTTTCTCGTTCCACCTTTCCCGTTGATGTCAGAGATGGTTTAAGAGATGAACTACAATCTGAAATGCATACAAAATAAAACTAACATTTTATGTTGTTCCTTCATTTTCAGTTTAACGAGTAAGTAAAGACACTGGTGATAAAATGTTATTATGTGCATCCAAACTGAATGAAAATACTGAACAGTGAAGATGTCGACATTGTGATATATCTCACATTTCGGTAAATTATTGCAAAAAATGCAATAGTCATAGATTTTAGTCATAGACAGTAAATTTCTATTCAACGATTGCAGCTATTGAAATAATGTTATCTGATGTGCAATCAATAAGTCCTATTATATATTGATTTCAGGAAAAATGTAATCAAAATAGATGTTATATTGATCAGAGTAAGAATTATTGAATGTTATTGTTTTTTGGTATATGCTTTGATATGAGAGTGAATAAATGAAGTAATTTAACTCCATTGCAGAATAAAAAGAATTGTAATTGACCTCTTGCACTTTTTCCCAAAAGGTTTGGATCAAAAATTCAGGTTGATCAATTATACAAAGAATCCTATATCATTTCATCATGGGTTGATGCGTGGGTTATCATTGTGGTTCTATGATTATGTACACACACGTGTATAATGTGCAACTCGGGTAATTTTTACTTTGCGACATCAAACAACATGATGATTAATCAAACGTAAGTTATCATAGGAAACACTCCACAATCATAGATTATTAGCTGTTTAAAGCTTTTCTGAATTTGAAACTGAAAACATACGTTTTGTTCCCTTAAAATAAGTGTATGCTCGTCACTGTATAGAAATCTGAATAAAATGAAATCCTCAAAATGAGACCAAGACCACAATGATGCTTTTGATATGTCGTCATCGACAGAACGATCATTGATATTGAAGGCCAGTACGGCTGTTTGTTGTCTATGACGTGTACAACAATCGAGGTTTCTGTTTATAAAGAGGGTCCAGCAAATATTTTAAAAGAGGTTATGTCATAAAGAAACTAAACAAAATAAATTGTATTATCTCGACTCAAGGTAAAAAATATTTTTATAAATAATTTTATATGAACCCCTTTCGTCTCCAATTCAGAAAATCCTAAGGTCCTGGGTGGGGGGGCTCTTACGTTTACATGTGACACAGCGCCTATAATACATAGTATTGTTAGCCAAATTGCGCATTTTGAATTGATATTCATGAACAAAATTGCCATATTTCTTGCAAATATATTTTAACATGGGTTATTGAATATCATAATGTATATGGTGTATTGTGTACACAATCATGAAAATGATAATGACAATTTAGCTTCATAATACTCTCATGAGTAGTTCTAGGAATTTAGGGTTTTTACTATAGCATTCGGTGCGTGCGGGAACGTTCCCCCATTGGCTTGAGGGAGGGTTGTGTCCTCTGCTGAAAACTCAAACTTCTAATAAAATCAAACATAATGGTTTCTCTTGTGCTGCTGAAAAATTCACCTCCACACAATGTATCAAAAAGTGCCCGACTGCGGAGCAGGGGCACGTGCCCCCCTTCCCCTCCCGGCTGCAAAAACAATTGGTACAACTACAAACCTCCCCCACCTCCCCAAACTCACAACCCACTGATCTTTAATGCCATTGAGAGTTTTCTACTCGCTGATGGCTCTAGCTGCCAGTTTGTCAGCGGGCCTGGTATAATTTTATTTTTAAAGTAAAACTAGGAAATTGAGATTGAGATCACTGAACAACTACCCGTCCCCCTCTCTTTTAAGGGTATGTTTAGTTTATGTTTAGTTTCAATTTGTTGTATTAAAAAACATAAACAAACCAAAAACACAGGCTCAAGGGGTGCAACCTCCTTCAACCCTCCTCCCCCCCGGCTACGCGCCAGGCAAAACCGTAGTCTGATCTTTATGATGCCGTGGCCTTACAAATGTTACATATTCCTTAAAGGCTCAAGGGGTGCAACCTCCTTCAACCCTCCTCCCCCCCGGCTACGCGCCAGGCAATATCGTAGTCTGATCTTTATGATGCCGTGGCCTTACAAATGTTACATATTCCTTAAAGGCTCAAGGGGTGCAACCTCCTTCAACCCTCCTCCCCCCCGGCTACGCGCCAGGCAATACCGTAGTCTGATCTGTATAATGCCGTGGCCTTACAAATGTTACATATTCCTTACGAATGTAGACACCAACGCAAAAATAAGTAACAAAATGAGATGTTCTAATTTCGATACAAAACCATCCAAACAATGTTATACTATGAAAACCATTTCCAAAATACATATGACATAGGGGTAGCTTAACATTGACCCATACCAAGGTCAAATGTTACGATGATCTGATAATACATCACCATTTGAAGCATTGATATAAATTAATTATATGAACACTTTACCAATTGTTAGAATTTTGAAAAGTATACCTCTGTATTTCTGCAATTTAATGCAAAACTAATTTGTGCCGTAAATAATACTTAAAACAGGGAAATATAATGCGTATATTTATTATCATTAATTTTTTATTATTATTTGGTGAACATGACAGACGGAATAAGATATATACAAATAATTTCCATCTTAAACCCAAATATTAAGCTTATCAATAACAATGGCGTATAAGCTCATTACATGAAAAAATAATGTACTAACATTTTCACAATACTATGACCATTATCCAAATTTAAATTTCCTTGTAAATAATAATAGTAATTGCCCACTTACCTTGAAACTGTAGATATTCTGATTCAAGAATCACCAAGATGTAAGATGTAAGATGTTTATCCTATGTCCGGTTTAGTTAATAGTGTCCCTCATGTAAATCAGATCTAGTTTATTGTCCGTGCGATCATGGGGCGATAAACTGATATAATGGTTATGATAGAATTAACAATCAACATTGATACATGGAGTGCTGGGCCCGATCAACTCATTGCTGTAATAGGCTGACGTCATAAGCTATTTATAATTGGTGTACCTGTTACACATGTATGTTGTCACCTGTTTCTTCCACATCCGAAGTTCATGGCATTCAAGGCGCTGCGTTGCATCCCCATAGGCTGAGTCTTGAGGGAGGGGTTTGGGGATTCAGGGTGACAGGTCTATCCTTACCGCCCAGAATCGCAAATGTTGATATTGTTTCCAAGATGACTGGATGGAGCTGAAACTTAACGCATGGGGGTTATCGTGAGAAGCACCGGCGGCGGAAGTGGGGTGTGGGGGTGTGGTGTGATCCCCCCCCCCTCCACATTTTTGAACCACTTTTATACATTAGCCTTGAGTATTTTTGTTTGTAATCAGTGGACTTAATGATTCTCTAAACCTAAATTTTCAAACATTTCCGTTAATGTTAACAAATTTCCGTAAATGTTCAAAACTGTATTCTAAAAGGGTTTTGAAATTTCTCAAGATTTTTTTGTATACAAATTATTGTTTTAAACCCAAGTGATTTTTTATTTATTGATACATTTTTTGGTTCAGGTTGAGTTGGGGTAGGCCTGGGGGATGATTACATGTAGGACATGATATGGATTCGTACCGTAGCACTGTCAACTTAATATTTATTTTGGAGACTTTTTGGTAGTTATTTAAAAAAAAAAAAATTAAAAAAAATAAAACTAAAAAAACTTAAATATTTATAAGCTAAAATAGCTCACAAATGCTCACAAAGAGCCTCCTGAATGAAAACTTTTCCCGGGGACTGCTTAAGGGCCCTGGGATTCCACGCCATCAGCTCGCTTTGCTCACTGATAAAGATTAAGAAATCGTTTTCCAAAATTTACTCATTGACAGGTTGTTCCGCACGTGCGCATTTTGATCTAAAATTCATTAACTAAATTGCCACATTTCTTGCATATGATACATATGGCATTATAGACTTTCAAAAGGGTTATTGAATGTCATAATTCATTTGGTGTTTCGCTTACACGACCATGAAAATGATAATGACGAAAAAAATATTAAAAAAAAAAAAAAAATTCATGCGACATTTGCTCTTCATATTCTTTTTATTTCCTTTTTATTTTTTTTTAATAAAAGAAAATCGGCAGGGCCATGGGGGGGTTGAACTACCAACCCCGTGGCTACGACAGTGGGTGCATCAATAGTGTCACAAATTTGGCTTTATTTTCAAAACAAGGTAGCAACCAAATCCTACTTATTGTGGATAATGTTGTAGTTGTTTAATAAATGTAGTAACATTGAACATGGACATATTTGGAAAGTAGCCTACGGTACGATTTATGCGATATCATTTTACAACTTTATTTTGCTAACATGTTCTGCAATATAATCTTAGTAATCATAAATGCATTGAAGGTTTTGTTTGTCTTATGATCAAAAAAGTAATGCATCAAACAAACACATTTAATGCAAATTAAAAATTATTTCTTTCTGAGAATCTAGCAAAAACAGTGTTTGCCGTCATGCTTATTTTTCCTCCTCTCAAATTGCGCAATTTGAACAGAAATTCATTAACTAAAAGTGCCATATTACTTGCTGATGACATTATAGACTTTCAAATGGATTATTGAATGTCATAATCTATTGGATGTATTGTTTACACGATGTAGGGCCGTGTCCCTGCTGAAAACTCAAACTTCTAAGAAAATCATCAAAGTTTCTCTTGTATACTGCTGAATAAAGTCCCCTGCATTATTATCATGGGCCCAGAAGAACCAGACTGGAGTCTGTTGAATTGCATAGAAGTGTCAAGATCGCATGTACAGAGGGGCAATAGTGGCTGAAAATTGGTCAGCTACAAAATCAAGCACCCAACCCTGTATCTAGTGTGTCGCATCATGCGTTTCCCTGCGTAAATCGAAAGATTCAAAAGTAAAAGTTAAATACACAAGTAGCACTCATCATTGTACTTGGAAGCTGGGGGATATATATGTCCCAATAGTTTTGTCCGTGATTGTAGCTACAGCATAATTTATGGCCTCTTTGTCAAGATTTCAAGGCGGTCACGGTAGCTGGATTGAACTGAAGGCCTATCTATACAAAATTAAAACAATTTTTAAAATAAAATAAAAAATAAAATAACATTGTAAATATAAGTTTTGAGGCTTTGCATGGTGGAATATCGATATCGTTTCGGTTTGCGGTAACACCATGTGTTTATCTCAACTAACGTGAAGCTTTAGGAGAAGATTAGAGCAGGCTAATCGAAACGTAGAGAATAACCCGTGAAGTCCCTATGGTTCTCCCTGAACCATATTAACCCGTGAAGTCCCCATGGTTCTCCCTGAACCATATTTCTCACTTAGCGACAGTAGAGAAAAACTAGTTGCCCGAAATTGGTTCTCCCTTGAACCTTTCTCACTTAACGAAGGTTGAGATACGAGTTGTGCGATACGGTTCTTTTCAGAACCTGTATCTCAGCTTCACGTTAGTTGAGATAAACACATGGTGTTACCGCAAACCGAAACGATAACATTGTAAATGCTGAAATAGCACACAAATGCCCACACAGAGCCTCCTGAATGCAAAATTCTCCCGGGGTCCCTAAGCGGGCTCCAGACTCTACACCATGAGCTCGCTTTGGCCACCTCCAATGAAGGAAAAATTCGTTGGGGCAACCTCCCCCCCCCCCCCCCACCATATCTGGTGTATTGCATAATGCTTTTCACCGCGGACATTGAAAGATTACCAAATAAAAGTTAAATACACAAGTAGCACTCATCATTGTATTTGAGGGCAGTGGGGTTTATGTATCCTAATAATGTTGTCCGTGATTGTAGTTGCAGCATATGGCCTCTGTCAAGATTTCAAGGCGGCCACGGTAGCTGGATTGGACTGAACGCCTATATACAAAATTAAAACAAATTTAAAAGCTGAAATAGCGCACAAATGCCCACACAGAGCCTCCTGAATGCATAATTCTCCTGGGGTCCTTAAGCTTTGCTCGCTGGATCGCTCCACTCACTGGTTTGGATTTGTGTGTCACCCCCCCCCCCTCCCCCTTCCATCCAACTTTCAAACGCATTCAGCCACCGTTACTGATAAGGATGATAATGCCCCTTTCCCACTTACACGATTTTTGCTACGGTAGAGCACGATTTTTCAATTATTTACAATCGCAACGGCGTCGTGGCCATGTTCGTGGTCAATCGTGGTCCACCGTAGCGCACCGTAGCGCACCGTAGTATACACCTCACAAAAAGAAAGTCCCCACCTGTATGTTTTAAAAATATTTTTAAATTTTTGAGACTTATGAGCATAAACATGATATGACGATTTAGCCTGATCATCGACACACATGTTGCAAGCAAGATTTGTGCGGATAACGTTGCGCATCAGTGCACACAACTCGGTTGATTGTGTGGGGGTACCTGTTCATTTCTCACAACTTTGCATTGTGGCTCAAAATAACGCCCCTGAACTCAAGCAAAATGGGTTATCCCTTTTGTCATCAGCTTTATTTGTCTGTAACATAATGTCTTGGAGCACTTTTAAACTAAAGACCTCATTATTGGAATGTTCATTTGCCAAGTGGTCATACAGGTGGGGACTTTCTTTTTGTGAGGTGTTTAGATCTTGATGGCACCGTGGAGTAGCACGATTTTTTTTGGAATGTTCAAAAAAATCTTGCTCTACCGTAGCGGTGGAAAAAATCGTGGTCCACCGCAGCAGCATCGTATTAGAGTCGTATCGTTGTCTTGACGTTGTCGTGGTATGTCGTGACGGCGTCTTGTTCATTCGTACTCATTCGTGGTGGCCGCAACACCTACGGTAGGCCAAGACTTCGCTACTATGCTGATACGATGCCGCTACGATGGTGCTGCGACCTAGCAAGACTTAAACAAGACGCCAACAAGACGCCAGCAAGAACATGATTTTTTTATCACGTGTCTCTGCTGATAGTGTGTGTTTTTTATCACATGTCTCTTGTCTCTTGTTAAAAAAATTATGACGACAACGACAACATCCAAATAATTATAAATTCACCAATTGCGCCTTTTCCGTCATGTGATTAATTAAATCGTACAGGCGTCTTGTGAAATCATACTGGCGTCGCACTGGCGTCTTGTGAAATCGTACTGACGCCGTAGTGACGTCTAGTACAATCTTGGCATTTCTTGGTACGCCGTGACAAATCTTGACGATGTCGTAACTCTACCGTAACACTGTCGTGGCACTATCGCACTACTGCCGTACCACATCTTGACGGCGTCTTGATAGCGTCTTGACAAGACGTAGAATTCGATAGACCTTGAACTTTTTGAGTGTGAATTGCTACGGTACAGCACGACTGAGCACGATTTTTCAACTTTGAAAAATCGTGCTCTACCGTAGCAAAAATCGTGTAAGTGGGAAAGGGGCTTAACATGTAGCGTAGACGCGTGCCATCTTTGCGATCGAATCCCAGTGATTTCTTGGCGTTTCTCTCCCTTGTTGATTTCATAGTCTGTGTACTTGTCATTTTCTTTAAACTTGTATACCAACAACTTGCAAGCCATGATCTAAATCCTGGATGTTTTGTTGAATTTAACTAGGTACCGGTTGTATGTCGACCAATATCTCTTCTGGATCTCTATGTTCTGACCTCAATCATGTGTCTGTAAATGTTTAAACATAATGCATTTTAAGGTATACACTTTTAAAAATTTGCGACACGTCAGAAGATTCTGCCGGGTTTGCAGATATCTGTATTATGTCTGACCCATTGTGTTCGCAGGCCCATTATGTCTGACCCATTGTGTCCGAAGGCCCAGTATGTCCGGCCCATTGTGTCCGCGGTCCCATAATGTACACCAGTGTTTGGACTTTTTCAACTTGACGCCCGCCCTTTTCAAAGATGTATCAAAGGGACAGTATCGTCACTATGAACAGGGCATGGAATCGTAGTGCTAGTTTTAGATTAACCAGCTCGGGTGACTGAAAATAATACCCCACAGTGCACTGTGTCCATCTTAAACTAGAACACCGATTCCATGCCCTGCTCTGCGGATCGTCACTGTGAACAGGGCATGGAATCGTAATGCTAGTTTTAGATTAATTAACCAGCTCAGTGACTGAAAATAATACCCCACAGTGCACTGTGTCCATCTTAAACTAGAACACCGATTCCATGCCCTGCTCTGCGGATCGTCACTATGAACAGGGCATGGAATCGTAATGCTAGTTTTAGATTAACCAGCTCGGGTGACTGAAAATAATACCCCACAGTGCACTGTGTCCATCTTAAACTAGAACACCGATTCCATGCCCTGCTCTGCGGATCGTCACTATGAACAGGGCATGGAATCGTAATGCTAGTTTTAGATTAATCAGCTCAGTGACTGAAAATAATACCCCACATGATTAGGTCACATTACTGTTTCTGCTGCAAAAATGAGCCAGTAATTTTCAGTGCACTGTGTCCATCTTAAACTAGCACGTGCGCATTTTGATATAAAATTCTTTAACTAAATTGCCATATTTCCTGCATATGGTACATATGGCATTATAGACTCTCGAATGGGTTATTGAATGTCATCATTCATTTGGTGTATCACTACGACCATCAAAATGATAATGACAATTAAGAATATGCTGTCATGATAATTTGTGTTTTACTACGACCTCGGGCATGATGAGTGATCATAATTATGAACTTGGGTTGGTGCAAATATCAACAGTGTTACAAATTTGACTGTATTTTCAAACAAGGCAAATAAATCCGATATATTTTACCTAGAAAAATCATTGGGTAGCATATTTATGGTAAAATAATTGTGGACAATGTTGTAGTTGTTTAATTTGGTAACATTAAACATAAGTAAGACTAATTGCGGTGACACCATGTGGAAAATTGAGTAGTAATTAGTTCTGAAAAGAACTGGAGGTACAACTCGACGTTTCGATCAGTACCTCCAGTTCTTTTCAGAACTAATTACTACTCAATTGAGATTCCACATGGTGTCACCGCAATTAGTCTTACTTATCATCCTCACCATGCAAAGCTACAAGTTTTAACATTAAACATATTTTCATTGTTGGGAGATACCTTGAAAGTAGCCTACGTTATATGCGATATCATTTCATAACATTATTTTGCTAACATGTTCTGCAATATAATCTTAATAATCATAAATGTATTGAAGGTTTTGTTTGTCTTATGATCAAAAAAGTAATGCATCAAAGAAAAACAGTTAATGCATTAAAAATTGAAATAAAAAACATTCTACAAAATTCTTTCTTTCTGAGAATCTAACAAAAAATGCCGTCATGCCGTGTTTGCCGTCATGCTTATTTTCGCTCCTCTTATTGACAGGCTGTTCCCAAATTGCGCAATTTGAACAGAAATTCATTAACTGAAGTGCCATATTTCTTGCTAATGACATTATAGACTTTCAAATGGGTTATTGAATGTCATAATCTATTGGATGTAATATTTACACGATCATGACAATGATAATGACAATTATTAAGACTATATGCTTTCACTAGTAGTAGTATAGTAGTTCCAATATTTGTTTTACTACGGCCTTAGGCGCCTGCGGGAACGTCCCCCCCCCCCCACTCACTGGAGGGCTGTGCCCTCATAATGATTTCTCTTGTATTGTTCTCTTGTGCCCCCCCCCCCCATCATGTGCCCATATAAGAAGAGTGAGTTGATAAGTAAGACTAATATTGCGGTGACACCATGTGAAATTCTCAATTGAGTAGTAATTAGTTCTGAAAAGATGGGCTAAGATGGCCGTGTCCGAATTAAGAGTTTTTGGCTACGGCTATGGCTATTGGCTGCAGCGACAATGCTGAAGTATATGAAGAAACAGTGATCTAGCCATAGCCGTAGCCAAAGCCGCCATTTTGGATACTGTAGAAGTGTCCAGAGCGCATGTACAGAGTGGCACTAGTGGCTGCAAATTGGCGGCCACCTAGGTACAACATGTAGCTAGATTAGACTATAAAAAATTATAAATCACACTCACATATTTAACTGTTTTATCGAGGGATAACACACTTTGGTCTGGTTATATCTTTTCGACTACAAATAATCTCTCTGAAAATGACGGTTAGGTTCACAAAATTATTGTGGACTGGCTAATTTAAGTTTTGCATGAAACTTTGCAGGGGTGGTGAAAATTGTACTAACAGATGTTGGCTTCCCAAATATTAATAGGACGATTTTACGGTATGACCAAACGCATCTTCCATGCTTGGTCCATGCGCAACATTCGTTATAAAAAACGTGTATTGATCGCGTGTCCCATCAATCATAATTTCACTGAGGCACATATAATTGACAGTGTTGTAATCGAGACCACAACGTCCGAGACCGAGACCATTTATTATGTTTTTATACAATGTAGTAGCAGCCTGGAATCTAAGGTACCATTATGTAAGAAATTCAAATTCAAATCTCAGTCGTAAAAACATCAGAGCAATGAGAATGTGAAGGGATCACACAAAGCATAATGAGTCGAGGAGGAGGCGGAGACGGTCTGGAGACCTCCAGCACTAACAAAATGGAAATTAAATTAGACCTGTTCAAAATAAACGGATGCCATGGCAACCATGAATACCCATCATCGCTGATTTGGGTGTGAGGAGGCAGGGGAATCATAAAGAATTGTTAGGATAGTCAGAAAATGTGAACGTGATCAGTCGAATCGTTCTGGAGATATTATACAAAATATCATAATGGGGGTACATTGTGTCCTCCTGGCCTGCACCCAGGCTAGATAAGGCTTTACAAACAAATAAAGTCTTAATACAATCCTTACAAATATAATGGAACGACATATATAGGCCTATAACGACAAGAATAACAAAACATACCCTCATTAGCTTAAAACTGAGATTGAAACTGAAATGCAATAAATGGAGTTTTAACAACTCCACTGAAGAATTTGTTTTAAATTAAATATATCTTAAGTCTCGCGTTGCATCCATTGTTCTCATTCAGGGTAAAGTAATGTTTGAAGTTTCTAATTTTGAATGCCGTGACCATGTGACCATATGACTGTGACTTTTTACACTTTGCGTGACCTTTACGTACCAGGGCCAGGGGATACCGCCGGACACAAGTGTGTTAGTTTATTTGTATGCAGAATTTGTACATGACTTTGTACTTCTCCAAATAACATCAATAATTGTTTTCATTTCCAGATGAATAAGATTTGAAATGTAATATTCGTGCCTTATTAAAATATCTCAAAATATCAAATTTGATAGTTTCTTGTCATAGACCTAGTGTACATTTTGTTCCCAGCGCAGGTAAGTTTGACCTTTGGGGCTCTTTTGTAAACATGTGATGTCATTGGTCACATCGTCTGAAGAATAATACGCCTCTGAACCAACACAGTTGGATTTTGAGGTTCTCTGAGCCGACATCCTGAATACTGCCCTCTATTGGCCTGTTGAAGTAAGACGTGTTTAATGTTTTGTTTTTGTTTTTTTGTTTGCAAATGTTGCAGTATAGAGATTAAATATGCATACGCCGAGATGCACATCTGTTTTGCTGTATAACAGACATTTTTATATATTTATTTTTTATCTGTGCGTTATTATTTTCCTGGTAAAAGAGAAGTTAATCATATTTGTTTAATTATAAAGTGTCATTGACCGTTAATGACCAAAGCAATAAATGATCGAATATTTTTTTTCTCCGGAAATTAATTTATCACTCTTAAGCTTCCTCAAGGCCTAATTTACTTTATTTCTACTAGGAAATACAGGAAAATAAGAATTCACACGGAATATTCATCTTTATTTTCTTTGCATATAAAATAAATAGAGAATTAGCTGTTGCAAACTGTTTACCAACCTAAAGGATCCGAAATCCTTTGACTTCGCATTTGAGAAAGACCCTGCTAGGTTCGAAACGTAAGGCCAATAAAATGTATTTTGCTTATATTTTGATCTAATAAAGTGATAAAAAAATTGTTGGTGATAATCAACGGCTTTTGAAAAAAAACACGAATTTAAACAAACAATCATCATCATAATTGAGCTGCTGTCATCGGATAAGACCAGCAACATCAACGGGATCAAAGGTCATATGAGTACCAACCTAGCTAGCTGAAACAGAAACTCACTAAAATATTCCACACGAATGTCATTTCCGCCCCATTAGTCATTTTACCTTTCATTGAAGCGGAATGTATGAGGGAGGGGTCAAACATCCCTCTCTAAAATAAAACCGCATTCTGCAATGATATAAGATATAATTTAACTCCCAAAACATTTGGATTAACGAAAATGCGTAATTGTCATTTTTTAAATTTCCATCCCTATATTATTATTAATTTTTATGTTCCAATCCTGTTATGTAAACGAACAATGAACTCGGATCGGGTTGTTTTTGTTAATACATTCGCAGACAATGTTGACACATTCCAAAAGAATGAGTGCATCGCCTGTTCACTCATTTACTCCGCAAGAATTTTGTTAACTCACAATTCCATCCCAGAGAGAAGATATTCATATGTTTAAATAATAAAGTGAGATGTATACTTTGGACATTTTACATTAAAGTTAGATTATACCGGGGTTTTATTTTAAAGTCAATGTATTATCTGAATTTTAGTCTTGTTGGTGGAACTACTTTCTTCGCGTAGTAAATCTGAATTGATTGATTGACAGGTGACCTGGCCAGCGTTTTTATCATTGCATTCAATACTCGCCATCTTTGATTTGTGTGCGACGGCGGTTTGAGACTGCAGAGTACCTTCAATTTACAGTGTGAAAACGGCCAGTTTAAAGCAGTTGTGAATTATATTGAGGCCGGAACGGGTTTATTAAAGCCCGTGACTATCCGGTAAGTATACTATACTGTATGTAATTGCGAGGAATATCAGGATAAAGTCAACGAAACGAAATTGCATGCCCTTAGTTTTACCATGGTTCCTCCATGGTTTTACCCATTATTACCGGCCGTTTTGTGTTAACCAGTGTGTTTGTATAGGGGCCGATACTGGAGAAGCAAATGCACGCAAGGTCCGAATACACAGCATATATTGTGATTCTTTCATGGACTTATCAATCAAAATACATGAACCTTGTTAGAAACATAAGAAAAGAGGGGAAATGCAGTCATTATGTGGATGCTTCAATTATGAAGGATATACCTGGCTGGCACTGACTAACGATAGGCGGTATCCAGTCAAAACGTCCACTGGTCAAAACGTCCACGCCGTCCACAGTCAAAACGTCCACATGTCAAAACGTCCACTTGGCAAGCTTTGCGTTCTCATCGTAAGAGCTTTGTGAAATCGAAACCCAAACCTAAGAAAATCCTAATTACTGGCATTGTACATAAAAGAACAAACACCGTATAGGCGGCCGCACTCTGGCAAAGGCCCACGGCAAATCGATTCCGCACATTCACGCAACTGCTGTCCGTTCATGCATTCGTAAACAGTGTTTATGTGAATCACTGTCTTTTTGTTTTATTTTTTATTTTACAAATGATCCATTTTTATTAATAGGAATATCAATAAACCTACATGTACTCCCACACAGCCAAAAAATAACCAAGTAACCAACATCACAAAAAACAAAGATAATTCAAGAAATACAATTAAAGATTTATTAAACTTGGATAGCTATGAATACAGCGATCGTCTATGAATACAGCGCAGTGCATTTGCCACACACATACAGTGTGGCATTCACGGGTTGCGCGACATCGAGGTATTAAAACTCACTTTTTTATTTTAATCATGAAATAGATCTATGTTTATTTTTCTTTACAATACACTAATTATTGTGAGAATTAAACTTTAAAACCAATATTTTAAAGCAAGGAAAGGACGATATCTGATTAAATGATTATGACCCGTGGACGTGGACGTTTTGTCACGTGGACGTTTTGTCACATGGACGTTATGACTGGGTCTGTGGACGTTTTGACTGTGTGGACGTTCTGACTGGTAACCCGATAGGCTACACATGTTTTAATTTGCTGGCCTTTATTTAATAAATACTAAAATAGGCTAACGTTAGCCTATTGTATGTGCCTAACGTTATGTTTTTAAATAACATTTAACTTAAGTTTTTAACTTGAACATTAAACATGGCTATGCTAACAGTATTATTAATAATATTTGGGCATTTAAGCAAAAAACATGTATTGGTAGGCTAATTAATCAGCCCATGATCCCTGGCCTGGTGTGAGGGGTAGAATGTCGTATCTGGCCGCCACTATTTTTCATTAAATATAACCAATAATGTAATCTTACCTACCTGGTAAGGTGGAGAACATATGGATGATGATGGACATACACTTCAAATTATTCCAGGATATTTATTTCATGAAAAATCAGGCATTTTTGGTATACGATGACTTCCTCAGTCATGTCAGTCTGATCTTGTAAACTCCACAATTAGTGACCAACACAGTCATTGTACATGCGTAGTGGCAACTATAATAGATCCTTCTATTTTCTAAAGGAGGATTTTTTTTAGAAGGGAAATCAAGTCCGAAAACCATCATAAAAGTGGATTTTAAAGATAGTTTTCACTTTCTGTACCACCAAAAATCGATAGAATGATTTTTTAACTGGTTAGTGGTTGCGAAAAAAATCCAAAAAAGCCCTTAAACAGTGGCGGCCGGATACGACATTCTTTCCGGTGTGAGTTATTCTAATGTGGTCCTACTAAAAAGCGCCAAGGACGGATTCGTGGCATCAAGGGCTGGATTCAGTGTCGTCAAGGGCTGAATTCGATGTCAAGGCCGACATCTCAAGGTGTCAAGGTTTTTCTACAACCACAACGAGTAGAAATGGCCGTACACATCTCTCTCTGTGATAGCACCATTTTAAAATCGGATGACGAGTGCACAAAATACTTCTTCAGCTGTCCATCGATTTCGATGATGACAGTGTTTGAGAGGTTTAGTTTTGACAGGCTCGCTTGTGGGCCACAAAGCCAGCTTTGGATTGACAATGTCGTCCACATTGGTCACAGATATATATTGACTGGTCTGGCATGCAATGTCTGCGTTCATGAGCCCTTTCATACTCTTTCTGCCTCCTCTCTTCAATACCTGTGATTGAATTCTTCACAATGCCGCACCATCTTTTTCGGTCCATGGCATCTCTTTCCCAGGTGTTTACGAAAACATGTTGAAGACGATGACTTTTGACGAGCAAAAAAGTACCCGATAAAAAGAAATTTGAATGTAAATGAAGAGTTACACTAATGGCCAATAATTGAAGATTATTGTATGTAAAGTTGAAAGTGGAAGGATTTTCTTGAAGGGAGAAATCATAGGTTTACGAGTTAGAGAATTTGCTTAACATGTTATTTAGCGTGTGGGGTAGGTGCCATGTTCTGACGTTCACAGAGACAAATTACATAATTATTCTAAAAATACATGTAGGAGACTGTGAACCGAAAAAGCATTCAGACTAATATGAAATATGGCCAAATACCTAGAGGAAGCGTTAATGTAAATAATTTGGGGAATTTCTAAGTCTTTTTACCATGAAAAAATGTGAAATTTAATTTGACAAACGTTAACATTTTATGGCTGCCATTTTGTCTTTTCCCTGTTTGGTCATGCGCATAGGACTGTACCATTTCTGCGCATGACCGAACTGGGAAAAGGCAAAATGGCCTCCGTAAAATGTTAACGTTTGTCAAGTTTAAATATACATTTTTTCAAGGTAAAAAGACTTTTAGAAATTACACAAAATATGTGTATATCACATTAACGCTTCCTCTAGATACTTCACATGTTGTTAACTGCAATTTTTACTCATTGTGGTCGTAGAAAAACCCTTGCCGCGTTGAGATGTAGGCCTTGACGCCGAATCCAGCCCTTGACGCTGCGACGCTTTTTAATAGGACCCATTCAAAGATGTCTTCTGACTGTAAATTCCTGCTACCGAGGGAGCGCAAGGGATTATTGTTTGTGTGAATTTTTTTGTTAATTTACCAATAGAATTATTAGCAAAGGAACATGATTGGTAATGTCGTAAGGCTGTGTGTTTTCGGGAACCGGATACCCGAAATTTGAAATCTTCAGATACCTAGGTACCTGTGAACAATTTTGTAAAAAACATGTAAATATTCCCGAATGTATAAAATAATCAATATGAACACAAGTTTCTCGTATTTGATTGGAGTCGTAATAAAATATGAACTTACTGTAATAATTTCCCGCCCTCTATGTATATTAACCCTCCTATAGGTTTAACACTCAAAGACACTCAAAATTTGTATGTCTCTCTTAACCCATTGACTTTGTGCAGTGCACTCAAATACATGTGGCTGTGATAGGTCAAACCCAAAGACACTCAAAATTTGTATGTAACTCCCAACCCATTGACTTTGTGCAGTGCACTCATACACAGCTCTGTGTGACTCTGGTTTGACCTAGTACCAATTGGCAATGCAACCAAAAATACTCAAGTGACTGTCTGTGAGTGCCGTGCTGACTGGGCCAAATTTCAGCCTGGGCATAGGAGGGTTAAAAACGACTCGTAGCATCCCTATTTCCCACACACATTTTGTTTACAAAAAATCTGAGACTTCCATTTGTGTGGATTAAATGTTCAGTCGAAATATTAAAAATTCGATTACGGGTAATTGGAACCGAAAAATAGAACCGGGTAATGAGTTTCCATCGGGTATCCGGATACCTGATGGAATGGTGAAAGTTTCAGCTTATTTTATGCCATTGTTATTCCAAGAAATGTTAGGAAAGAGTACTTTTTCTAAATTCAAACAGGAAAATATCACTTCTCTTAAATGACAGCACCTCAGGAAAAAAACATTTCTTTGGAAGATTGAAACAATTTTCACTAAGTGTTCTGGACATGCTATATACTTCAAAGGGACATGTAAAAAAAAATTTTTTTTTTTACCCCTCAAGGTTTGTCAACTAAGTATATTTATATAGAATCATTCGTAACTCTACATGATAATGTTGAGTTATGATAATACTAGAGCAACTAGTGTCAGGCTGGTAAAATATCTGTTGGGCTGGTAGAAATGAATAACCTGTCCAAAAACAAGTTTCAGCTATGAAACTTAAGTCCTTTTCACACGAGCACCGATAACAAAGGTCCTTGGTAATGGGCGCCAGTTGTCTGTCGCCTCGGTCGTTTGCGATTTTTTTTATAACAAACTTTCACACGACTTCCACTCACGCCAAAACTAACGTCCCGCGTTTTCCATGGAGGGTCATCATTGTGCAATCCAATATTTCACTGGTACCGCGCGCAGAGCTTATTCACTGAACGCTTTCTTTATCAGGGGTTTTCACGCGAAGATATACGCGTTGTGCGAAGTTAAACATTACTTTCTCCCACATTTTGTTTTCATTTCCTTCCAATTTCCTTCCAATTTCCTGACAATTTTATTCTCGTTTTATTATGGATATCGAATCAAGTATACTTGCAACAATTCCGACAGATTCACAGAGCTAGATTTCTAACGTAAGGCCATCCAATGAGAAAAATAAACATGGCTGGGCCAAGAAAGTCTCTTGGAGTTACGATGAAACCGATTCATTCACTGATCAACGTGACGCGTGATGGGGACGTACAAGTTGTTTACCAACACACATCCGGGATTATTTGCAAGATGATCTAGTGACGCGTTCTGCGCATGCAAAATGATACAGTACCGAGTCTGTCAAAATCCAACAAACCCTGCTGTTGGAGTTTGAATTGTTTGGGGGTGGTTAGGGTTAAATTTGATCAACATGCAGATGTCTTAAGCCGTGTTCGCACTGGACTTTTTTTGGTAAAACTTACCGAGACGATGGGTACTTTCCCATTTTAAGTCCACTGCGGACAGCCTGGGACATTTTCCTCTCAGTTACTTTTCCTGAGTCCAGCAGTTACTTCTACTGGCCAACTGCTGCCCAGGAAAACTAACCAGGTAACTTTTCCCGAGACGATAAGTCCAGTGCGGACAGTGCGAGTCGGTAAAAGCGGCTTAGGAAACCGTACATCCGGCCCGAGCACAAGGTCGTGCTACACAGGGACACCACGCATGCGCTTTGCATTGTTTCGCCGCGCGGTGGGGGCGGGCCGGGTGCATTTAATGCATGTGCATGTGTAGCAAGTTTTCTGTGCGTTGTTGGGTCAATCGGGTCAACGTAGAAAGGTCACGCAAAGCGCCCTCATGAGTCATTATACTGACAGCTCGGTTACTTCTACCACGGTCTCGGTAAAAATTTTCCCGTGTCGAAAGTCCAAGTGCGGACAGAGGTCACATTTGACCATTTTTCATTTTACCATCGTCTCGGTACAACCTTCCCCCAAAAAAGTCCAGTGCGAACACGGCTTAAGGATGTTAATAAGATGATTTCAAACAACTAAACATAATTTTAAAAAACAACCCAACATGTTGTACATTTGTACTTCTGACTTTTGTAACACCATTTTATTTTAGTTTACCCTCTTGGTGCATGTGCTGTATAGTTCTTGTCACACATTGTCACGGATTATTGTTCTGTGGTCCTATCTAGACCTAAATGTTTACAAGTGGCATTGGGTATTATGGTTGAGTATGCGCATTCATTAGGCCAGCCAACCTTCCTATGAAGCAATCTTTAGAATACACCAGCTCATTCAGCTAGCCCACCAGCCATTGTGTTGGCATTACACACTATGCAAATTCATTGGTTACCCATGGTGGCCTTTTTTTTGTACAAACCTGAATGTATGCCTTTCAATTAGCATGAATGGCAGGTTGTTCACTTTGAATGACAGTGGATGGCTTGATGGGATGGTGCCTTGGAGGTGTACAGGTGGTCTGGTGCAACAATAACATCATTTGTTGTTAAAAAAAAAAGATTGTCCACAGAACCTAACTTACATGTTAATGTATGTAATTTCAATGCGCTGAATGAGATTTAAAGAGAAGGTACACTTGTTGGTTATGTTGGCAAAACTGATGAGTCTTTGAATTAAGATACACATTTTAAAACCATCCTGTGAAAGTTTCAGCTTAATTAGTAATTTTGTACTTGGATTTTGGATTCAGTTGGGATGGTAATGGGGATGCCTTCCTATCAGGAGGGTGTCCTCACTCGTTGAATCTGTACACCAGATGGGCGTAGTACGTACGCATCATGCATTTTGGACCATGGAAATTTTAAAGTATTGCTTGGAAGCGAGTTTTGGTATGCAATACATGTACACTGTTACAGTACATATACAGATGTGCTTCATGAAGTCTAAATACTGCCAATTATATGCATTACTTTCTCGTGTCCATTTTGTGTTTTTTTGTTTTTTTACCACAGGATTTGCAGCAGCAATTTATATTTCTCCAAAGTCTGATATTTTTTGATGGTGAGTCTTTAATCCAAGTTTTTTTTAAAGGCCTAACGTTGTGCCGTTAATAAGAAAATGTTAAAAATGCATTCAGAATTAATGTATTTATTCTAATGTGGAATTTAGGAAAGAAAACTTAGGAAATTATTTTACTTTACTTAAAAATGATGGCACCTTAGGTGAAACTATCACCTGTTATTTTGATCATTTATTTCTTGAAAACTGGTTGAAATGAATACCTTCCCTTTAAAGCCATATTACTCAGCCTATATACTAATCCGGCAACCACTGTTTTCTGCCATTACTGCGGTGTTACCACACTGTCATGCATCCATCACACGCATATGGCGGCGCCCAGTTAACTGGTCATACCGTCAATAGATTAGTCTATAGCCAAATATTCAATATAAACTACTGTCTGCTTTAAGAACACCAATTAAATTAATTAATGAATAATTTAGTTTGACTGAACTTGACCCTTAGCTATTATTCTGTGATTCACTAAAATGAAAGCCACCTAAAGTGAACACTGGGTCTCATGCTGTTCGCTGCAGCTTTGGTGCACTGAACTTCAGTGAGACTTATGTGGTCAGACGGAAATTGTCACATTTTCGAGGGACAGTATCGTCATGATCAGAGCAGACTTTCAACAGGGCATGGAATTGGTGCCCTAGTTTAAGATGAACACAGTGACTGAAATTTTCTGGCTTATTTATGCAGTGCTCAGCAACGGTGATATGACCTTATCATGTGTTTTTTTTTCTTTTCTTTTTTTCAGTCACTGAGTTAATCTAAAACTAGCACTCCGATTCCATGCTCTGTTGATTGTAACGATACCGTCCCTTTAAGTAAGACTAATTGCGGTGACACCATGTGAAATTCTGAAAAGAACTGGAGGTTCTTTTTATTTCCCTTTAATTTGTCCCTTTAATTTAATATTGTACATCAAGATAATGCTGAGGCCAATAACTGGTGGTAAAGACATGTACAATACATACATGTAGGGACTAATTATCAGGTATTAGTCTACCAGTATGAATCGACCTTGGACTCCCCAGTGCTGATGCAATTTGAGAGCTCCAACAAGATTTGTTCAGCCTTTCTTCATTCACCTTCTTGGGTGGAGAGGTCAGCTGAGGATCTGAAGTACCCTGCTGGGAACACCACACACAATCCACAGCATTAGAAATGAATGCATAGGCTAGCCCTTTGTGTCAGTGGTTGGTTGGTTGACCCATGGTGACCTTTGAGTAGGTGTTTGTTGGATGCCTGTCAAGATGGTTAAAAACAGGTGCAGAAAGACTTGAGGAGTTTATCACAAGAGGGAGTGATCTTGACTTGGGTAGATTTAATTGTTGTTCATATGGGATTAGTAAATTGGTTCATTTGGTTTTTAAAGATTAGTATATCAGTGTCCCAATTGCCTGCTCAAGTCTTGTTTGGACATTATCTTTTATCTTTTAATCTTATTACTGTACTTGATTGTTATTACTGTACTTGACAATGCATAATGCACTGTATTTGATTGACATGAACAATGAGTAATGTACACAAAGACAGTTTGAGGGTTGTTTAAATTTTGCTTTGTTGGTATAAAATGACTAGTGAGGTCAACTCCTGTTAGTCAGTTCATTAGAATGCAATATAGTTGTCAGTAACGTTATGCTATTGACAATACAACACAACATTATTGTCCCATGGATAATTTCACTCATATTTTGCATTGTATCACAAAATTGTATTTTGTCTTTGGATGGTCATATTTAATCCACTAAATGTACATGTAAGCATATCGCTGTACAAATAACACTGGTCTACAGCCAAAATGCTTCCGAAACAAATGAAGTCAAACTTGACTAATTATGGGTCACTGAGAATGGAAATGATGCTTAAAATTGTTGATTGGCTCTAGTTTTCAAGATCTACATATACATGTGTACACGTATGGGAATAGCGTATGATAATTGATTAAAAATCTGCTATGTACACCATATACATAGTACGTAAAATGTAAAAACTTAAATATCTTGGAAACAGTAGCCAATCAGCAATTTTAATTGTCATATTTGAATTCAGCACATCAAAATCCATAATAAATAGCACATTTTATCTCCGAAGCAGACAATTTAAAAAAAATTGTTGACCAGTGTAATCTCTCACCTTAGAGTTCATTATGGGTTGTGTTTACTTGTGTTATATGAACATACTGTATATTGTACCATTGGAATGTGGGTACATACATATTTACTCAATTACTGGCCCTGGCTTATTTCAAGTTAATACATTATAATTTGGTTACAAGTGTGATAACAGCATAACACTGCATAAATTGAATATACAGTGATGTGTTGTACCATGGAGGTAGAAATAGTGCTATGTACATTAAATTATCACTGCATTTGTGAAATATATTTACCAAATACACTATCACAATAATATGCGCCTTGTTTTCGACGGGGCAAAATTGTCTGTTTCAAATACACATTGCCATCTGCGACACAGCGCACTAACTTAACACGCCCTTTAGATGCGTGTTTGAAATTCGAGCGCTTTGCCCCGTCAAAAAAATATTACGTGAAAGTGTGTATTCAGTACCCGGCTCAAGTGAATATTCAGGCTGGACTGATGTACAGTTTAATTGAGTGTACTAGAATTGTTTTGTGAATTGAAGGAGACAAAAGTATTAAAAAAAATTAATAAATAAAAAAAAATGAAAAAGGTGAATTATGATTTCAGATTGAAGGATTCCTCTCAGCGGGATTGTTTTTAAGTATGCAGCAGCTGAGATGTACGTAAAGAATTGCTTATGAAATAAGGGAAAGGATGAAGAAAATCCTCTTATGATGAACCGAACTGGGTCAGGAACCTCTTGAAGGACATGATTTTACAGAAAACTTATAGTAATTGCAGTGGAGGATCTAAGTTAAAACGCTGTCTGGTACAGTGATGCAATTTTGAAGATGAGTCTGAGAGGCAATAAGAAGGTCGCTATTGTGTGAATTGGGTTGAATGAAAGGTGGTTATGTAGGTCCTAATTAGCATTTTTCGCTGTGTGACTCAATGACCAACATGCAATGCAGATCGTAAATGCTCATTGCATGTACATGTATGTATTTATTTATGGGAAAAATACTGTGGTCATGGAAGGAGATCATTACTTTCCCCATTTTTTTCTGACGCATTTGTTTATCTGGTTTTATTTTTGGTTTTCTTTTTGTATATGGTGTAAATGTTGAAGTTAACAATACATGTATGTAAAATGAAACTTTGTCATAGATACATGTAAACTCTAGTTATTGCTTCTGCAGAAACTGTGCAGTTTGTGGGAGGACTGCTTAAAACTTAAGAGATTTGTTTTCATTTTTATCTGCTAGTCATGTTTTGTCCTAAAGGTGGCTTGTTATGTCAGAATTTATCAATTGTGCTAAAAATAATGAAACTAGAAAATTTAAACACATAGGAGATGGAATGTATCATTGAGTAATGTGTTCTTATGTTTTTTAACAGGTTTTCGCGTTAACAGTAAACAAGCAATAGTAATATTATCAACATGGAAACACAGAGGGTAAGTATCTCAATAAACCACTTGGCCAACTTGCCAACATGTGTATTTTCTCTGTAAATAACTGACTAGATGTGTATTTTCTTTGTAAACACCTGACTAATGCAATCAGCAGTTGTCATGTCTAATATCAATATTAATCCAATATTTATAATAATATTCTGACAACCATCTAGGTACATTGTGAAAGAAACGGCTTTCCCCTCTTTGAACAGTAAACTACCTGAATGATTTTTCTTATAATTTAATTCTTCCATGAATATAAGTTGTTTCGATGAAACGGGCAATAATTGTTATCAGTTGTGTCAACACCTTTCTTTTTTCTTTTTTTTTTGTTCGTTTCTCCGCCCCCTGCAAATTTTGCCTGTTCAAACATTCATAATGTGATTATCTACACGCAGAAATACTACATTGTAAGGGACTCTCAAAGTCTCAATTTAAATTATGTATCTCTTGCAATTTATTACATTTCGGAATATAAGCCCAAAAGAAACTAATTTCATTGCCCACGGGGAAAAATAATAATAAATTGGTACAAATAAATTTACTTAGCAGGTTTTGGGGTGACTGGTTATATTATACAGCATTTATCAACATCAGTCAGTTGTCTGTTCTGAATGTATTAAATATTTGTTAAGCAGGTTTCTTTGCTCAGTGGCTCTCTGGGAAATTTGCCCTAAGTAGTGACATCTGCACAGCTTATGTGGATATTTTCAAGCGGCAACGTGTTGTTTTCAATCAAGCCTAGATCATTGTGGGTCAATTGTGTCAAAAGAATTTTTTTTGATGAATTTGATAAGGTTTGCATGATTGAAGCCCGCCCTACAGGCACATTCAACAAATTTAGTTGCCTGGCTGAATTTTAATTCATATGGACCTTAAGATTAGTGTAAACTGTAACTGAAAACTGCTCTGAAAATATTTGTATCTGAGCTACATGTAATCAATTAATTTAAAAAATTGTTTTCACAAGAACCGTAAAATGAAGTGTATTCTTAACAACCCTAGGGACTTTTTTTCTATAATCTTATTATTGTGAACCTGTGAAATTTGTCCTGTAGCAAGGTAAAGATGAATAAACTTAATAATCCTCTTCATCTGTCACAGCAAAAGCAGTTTACCGCCAGCCCGGCTGGCCAGAGTGCCTATGGTAGCCCAGCACTCTCGGACCTGCCCAAGCAGGATCCAATGCAACAGACGTTGGACTGGCAGCACCGTGGCTATGGGATGGACTCTGGGATACAGAGTGGTGTCACCACACAGGTGTGTTGAAAACATTTGTTATTTTTTGATGATTGAATTTTTTATAATTTTTATTTTATTGTAAAAACCAATGAGCATATAGATGGTTTGCAGTTGATGTCACACAATGCAAATTGGTCATTTGAAACGGGCAATGTCAATGCACATTTGAATGTGCAACTATGCAACAGAGTATGAGCCAGGATATGGCATTAGTGTCTAGATTTATTATTCTTTGAAAAACAGGATGTCCAAAACTTTAACTTACAATACTTTTGCATACATGTGTATTACAAATAAAACAAGGTGTCCATTTAGTAAACAGGGTGTCCAAAAGACACCCAAAGGTATTGCTGGCTAATATTATGCTATGCAATGCATGTAAGTTACATTCATTATTTGTAGGTGGAGCGTACATAACTGTTAAAAATATTAACACTTGATGCAGCATTAACTAAGCCCAATCAAAGTTGACCAGAATGGAGTCGTTTGTAAGCTCTATATTCCATGATGAATGTCATGCATTGTGTACCACAGTGAGTAATAAGATTGCAAACCTACTGCCACAAGCTGAAACACATGATAAGAACTGAACAACTCATCTCACTCATCACATTATTTACTATTATTAATGGATAATACACTCACTGGCCATAAGTATTGCAACATCCCCAAAGTTCAGTTTGGAGAACTGTGTTACAATGATTTATTTTATTTTATTTACACTACTTAAGACTTCTTGAAAGTTCCTGTGTTTTGAAGTCAATGTTCTTTTTTACTGTTCTTGCTCTGAAATTATGTAATACACGATCGATGAAATCAGATTAAATGATCATCTCACCTGTTACTTGTAAAGTGCTATTTTGAGCATGTTGCAATACTTTTGGCCAATGAGTGTATAATGTATGGATGGGTGAACTCTTTTCCAAGGCCTTTCTACCGTAAGTTTTTGCCAACAAATAGTTAATCTTTTCATTTCTTTTTTTCTCTGTAAAGGCTCCATCAGTGAGCAGCAAGAGTCACCATGAAGAGGAGTCTGAAATGAGCGCTGGGCAAGGCATGTTTGACTGGGATACCAACTATGGCCAGGCTTACACACAGGAACAAGTGGATGGTAAGGTCATAGAAATGGTCAGCCTGTAACCATTGAGGGGTTGAAAATCACCCTCAATTATGAAATGAGATTGTCTTTGTATGGAAATAAAGAGCACTGATCGTATTCTTGCTTTGGTAATAATAATAATAAATAATAACTGGATTTATAGAGCGCCAAATTGCCAAAGGATACAAGGCACTTTTACATTATTATCCCTGGTCATTGGGCCAGTATCAATCCTTAAACTTTCTCGGGTCCCTGGGCAGTATACAGCCTCGAGCTACCATAGCGCATCAGAAGTTTATATTCTCTTGAGTTGTGTGGTTCTGAGAAGAACTGAATGTGCTCTGAAAAGTACATTTACAGGTCAAAATGAGTCGACCATTTTTGACTGGTAAAAGTATTGTCTGGTATTGCTCAGCATGGTCAAAATGACAGTAAAAACCAGTCAAAAATGCCCCTGTGTACACATTTGGGTCAACAGTCAAAACGGGCAGTTGTCTGGTTTTGACCTCTATAGCAACTTCCCACTAAAGAGCAGCAGTAGTAGGAGGGTTAATATAGTGAACTGTAGGCATTCGTTTTGAAAGTGGTGTACAGAAAGGAAATATTTACATCAATTTTCTCAACAATTTATCTGCAGAAATGAACCAGCAGTTGAACCAGACCCGATCACAGCGTGTGCGCGCCGCCATGTTTCCCGAAACACTGGAAGAGGGTGTGCAGATCCCATCTACCCAGTTCGACCCTAACCACCAGACTTCCGTGCAGCGGTTAGCTGAGCCGTCACAGATGCTGAAGCACGCCGTGGTGAATTTGATCAACTATCAGGATGATGCCGACCTCGCGACCCGTGCCATCCCTGAACTCACCAAACTGCTGAGCGATGAAGATCAGGTAAAGATTTTTTTTCCAAAATATTATTCAAAACAAAATTTGGGGGTATCTTTGTTTAATTATCAACTTTGTAGTTGTATCGGAATAAATATATTGACGATTCTGACGATTTGGTCAAGATTTCTCCAAATTTTTTAAAAATAAACATAGCTCCAACAGTTTTAGTTTCAATTAGCCTTCTAAGTTTCTCCTCATAAATATCACCACTTAACTACTGAACAGTTGATATGATTTTTGCCTTTCACTAATGTGGCTCAGCACTATATAATATATATAGCATTGCATGTTTTCGAGTGTTCACAGAAAAAAATCAGACATCTTGGGGTACTCTGACATCCTGCAAGCATTGCATCAAATAATGAAATACTTCCTGTCTGGTTGATAGGTTGTTGTCAGCCAAGCTGCAATGATGGTGCACCAACTCTCCAAGAAGGAGGCCAGTCGCCACGCCATCATGAACTCCCCACAGGTTGTGGCGGCTCTCGTCCGTGCCATGTCCAACTCCAACGACTTGGAGACAACCAGGTGTGCAGTGGGCACACTGCACAATCTCTCACACCACCGCGCCGGTCTGCAGTCCATCTTCAAGAGTGGGGGCATCCCTGCACTTGTCAAACTGCTCAGGTTAGTTGGATTGTTTACTTTGGAATAATTTCAAAAAGATCTTGCTCATTATCTGCAAGCGGGTGTTAAAAGTTTACAGTAAACTTTACATTAAATTTGTTCTTGTTCACTTAGCACAGAAGAATTGCTTACCAAGTTGCCCTTGAAATTGCATGAACCAAATTGCTTGAAAAAAATGCATATAAAATTAATCAATTTTTTTTTCTTTTGTACTTTTTCAGCTCCACTGTTGAGTCGGTTCTCTTCTATGCCATCACCACCTTACACAACCTCCTACTCCATCAAGAAGGTTCTAAGATGGCGGTGCGTCTTGCCGGTGGCCTTCAGAAGATGGTTATGCTGCTGGCACGTAACAATGTCAAGTTTCTGGCCATCTGCACGGACTGCTTGCAAATTCTTGCCTTTGGAAACCAGGAGAGCAAGGTACAATGGAATCAAAGTGAAAATCCCACTTCCAGATACATTAAAAACCCTTCTACTATAGACCTTTATCACGCTACGGCCATCTTTGTCTGATTCCCTGCATACTCCATACAGATTAAAGTGTAAAATCTCATTAGATAATAAAGGACCAGACTATTTTCCCATCCAGCCTCGGTTTGGTAATGTGGACTTGAAGAAAAACAATATGGCTGCAATGTGATTAACCCTCCTACACATGGAGGCCACTCCGATCCACTATTTTTTCAGTATTGTTTCACCAACCTTTAGTACATAAAAGCCTGCTGTCCTTTCCAAGTAATCTTACAAAATCAACTGTGTGCCACCCAAGGCCACTGTAAATGTTTGAACATATTAGTATGGCCTGCAATGTATCGATGGGAGACCACCTTACCCTGCAATCTCAGTGGTGGGACTGTGCACAGAAGGGTAACCATAGGAGGCCACTGGCAACAGCTAATGGCTTGGAGTGGCCTGAATGGGTTGTTTCAAAAATTGCACTGATTGTTGGAGGGTTAAAGGTCTATAGCTTAACTTTAGTGGCAAGTTGTTACAGTGGTCAAAGTCAGTCAACTGAATGTTTTTGACTGTTGAAACCAAATGTGCACACGGCCATTTTTGACTGATTTTTACTGTCATTTTGACCACCCTGAACAATACAAGACAGTGCTTTTACCAGTCAAAAACGGTTGACTCATTTTGACCTGTAAATGTAATTACTACACTTACGGTTTTGACAGTGTTCAACTTTTAAGTGCGTTAGGTATACCTTGGCAAGTATTTTGACCGATTTTAACAGAAGGGTTTTAAAAGTAGATCACCTGTAGCTGAACATTTTTAAGTCTTGTTGTTTTATTTGCTTCATAGACATCTTTACCTGTTCAAACATATTCATTTACATGTACAGATCAAATGTTTCAATGAGACTCACTTATTATAAAATAAAAAATTGTGAATGTTGTGATTTGATCTATTATGAGTTTTAAGGTTCTTGAAGTACCATTGCTTTACCAAGTATTTTACCAAGCAAATTCAAATATACTTTTTATCATGGTTATTCACCATCTGACTCCTGTTAAATCACCCTTTTGACAAATATCTGATGTTTCTCTTTGGTTAGTTGATCATTCTTGCAAGCGGAGGTCCAGCCAATCTTGTTCGTATCATGCGTACCTACACTTATGAGAAGCTACTCTGGACAACAAGCCGTGTCCTCAAGGTTCTGTCAGTCTGCCCCAGCAACAAGCCAGCCATTGTAGAAGCCGGTAGGTTCACAAGGATGAGATATTTTACTTAACCTTATATCCAAATATTTTGATCACGCCAATCGATCACGAAAAGCAACAAAAACTTTATTGGGATGGACTTGGGGGTTGGAATGGATCATTTGAAGCACACATTTTAAACTTGTTTCACAAAATGTGCAGGGAACGAAACATTTTTTACCAAATAACAATTTTAGGCAGAAATATTTGTGTGGATGTAATGCTAATTTTGAATAGCAAATTACAGATTTTGATCAGCAAATACTGCATTGTGTGTAGCATTTTGCTGTTGCAGTACAAGCAGAATTGTTCACTAATGAGGTTTGAAGTTATGTTTTGAATTAACAAGCACATTGCCATCTTTATCTCAGTACACGACAAATTGCAATTTACAAACGATGCCTTATATTTTTAAAACAAAATCATTAAGAACTTTTAAATTTTCAAATGCTGCTCGATACTCTGGTCTACTAGGTAACTAATTTTGACTTGTTACACACCATCAGGTGGCATGCAGGCTCTGGGTATGCAGCTTGGTCATCAGAGCAACAGACTGGTGCAAAACTGTCTCTGGACCCTCCGTAATCTGTCAGACGCTGCTGTCAGAATGGTGAGTTAATACTTCTTTATCCGTCCTACTTTTTGATTGACTTGTATTTTCCAAGTTGCTGTCGAGATGATGACCGAGGAATTGCCGTCTGATTATTCAGTGATGGTTTAGTTCAATCCAACCCTGATCACAGCAGAAAAATGATTGGTCAACTCGGTCGTACATTTTATAGTTTAATAAGTGTGTCTTTAACCCTTTCAATACTATTGTCGACTTTCGTCGACAGCGCACCTACCTACGCTTCTTTACCATCGTCGACTTTCGTCGACGAGAGCAGTGCCGGTGTTCAAGAGGGTCCACTAAATTTATTTGCTGCCCTCTGCTGTTAATTTTTATACAGTTGAAAAGAACACATCATAAGCTTTCCAATGATGTATAGAACAATAGGGGTCACCATTATGACCTTTTGAGAAAACTCTGATCAAAGTTTTTCACATGCGCTAATTTTCCGAAAGTTTTTCCAACATTTTGTCACTATGGATGAGCGAAATGCTCAGTTACTGGATGAGCTTTTTGCTGATAGTGATTCTGAGAATGAATCAAATGATTCCGAGGAAGATTCTAGCCAAGAATCCGAAGATATTTCGTCAGAATCTGACGACAATTTGCCCGGGCCAAGCAGTGCAAGATAGGCTACCGCGCCGGGAATGGCGTGCCGCGGGATGCGTGGTGTGCGAGTCCGTGGTGGTCGGCGTGGAGGTGGTTATCGTCGGTGTTTGTTAGTATATCACAAATTGTATGTGTGCCCTAGAATATATCTTATATTTGATGTATTCAGGTTCTTTTCTTGTGAAAGAAAAGTATTGTCTTTGCCAAACAAAAAAACAATAAATTGAGTATATTCATAATCATATTATGAGCAAAGTGTCTTGTGTTCATATTTTTTTTATAAACCTTTACATTTGAAAGTACACAGAATATGGATACGCTATGTTTTATCCATTATTTGGATTTGTAACCATAAGCTTCTGACAGGAAATACTTGCTTGACAAACAGATGAAAGAAGGCTGAGATTCCACACATTGTGTATGCAATCAGCATGGGCCTGCGACATGTAGTTTATCCACTATACAATGTAACATGTACATGTACTGTGTGTATTAGCTGTGCATGTACAGTATGTGTGTGTAATCTCACACGCATCAATGAACACACACAGTGTATTACAATGGAGGATCTATGCAGTGCATTTTACATTGTGTAATTGGGAGCCATTAGGCTCATCAGATAGGAAACTGCAACTCTCTGGAAAAATTGTAATAAGTTGCTTGTTTTATACCAAAAACAATTGATTTTGATGTTATATGAAAGAGTATACAATGAGTGAAAAATGTCACACGCAAACCTGTTTCATTTATCTAAGTCTTCATAATGAAAATCAAGTTTGAAAGTGCATGAGTAGTCAAGTTATAACATAAAAATTCTAGATTCAAATATTTTGAAACTTCAAATTTAGAGAAATTATAATATAATCAACCAAAATTGCATTGAAATATATTTTTGTTGTAACCATTTGAAAAGTAATTATATATGTAACAAAAGGCATGCACAAAATTTTTCTCTACGACACTGTCTTCACTATGAAAACTGAGCTTGAAAAGTGGGGTCTTCAGAAGCTGCCGTGGTTGCAAAACAATTCGGTTCTGGACTGTACACTCCGTACAAACAATGTGGTCCTCAGTGGGTTGCGTGGTCAAAACAATTCGGTATTGAAAGGGTTAAAGATGTGTCACCTGTGCTTTTCGCTATTTTAACAGCAATTTTCTGAAATGTTCTTTTTCATCGGAACTGCTGTTGCACTTGTCAAAAGGAAAACAAATGCTTTAAAAAATGGTACAATTCTCAAACATAATCGTAAGAACATTTATTGTGGATCCCCACATAATTATTGTTTGTTTTTCTTTCTAAGAGGTTATTATCAATGTTATGATGAAAACGCAATTTTGTGGTAGAATAGTGAAAAACACCGGGCGAGAGATCTTGATGTATCAAAGTACGAAGACATTTGTTTGAAAGCTTTACAAAAAATATGTTGGTCTCTTGACAAAAGCTAGTTGAAATGTCCATTGTTTTCACCTAAAACCTCCTTGGCTTTGTTCTTGTTCACAGGATGACTTGGAAGGTCTTCTTCAGATGCTTGTTCAGCTTCTTGCCTCTAATGATATCAGCGTGGTCACCTGTGCCTGTGGCATCCTCTCTAATCTGACCTGCAACAACGCCCGTAATAAGATCACCGTGTGCCAAGTGGGCGGCATCGAGGCCTTGGTGCGGGTCGTTATCCAGGCTGGAGACCGCGAGGAAATCACAGAACCGGGAGTAAGGATGGATGAGTGAAAAGCAAAATTTGGAATTGGGTGGGGTTTTTTTTTGTGCTTGTTGCAACATTTTTTATGATGAAAATATTTCTTGAAAATATTCTTGCTATGAAACGGGCCTGTGATTTCTCATGATTTTTCCTGATTTCAGGATTTTTTACAAATCTCCCTTTGCTTTAAAATTTTCTTGAAAGAGAAGTAGCCACCAAGGAAAGAAAGAAGTAGCCTGTATTGTGTCCAAACCTCTAGTTTCTTGTTTGTGGGGATGTGGAGAGTCTGTAAATCCTCCAAAAGTAAACATCCAGGAGGTTCAGAGGGCTTTGTCCTCGAGACCAAGGGAGACCCAGGCACCCAGGATTTTTTACTCTTGTCAAATCACACCTCAGATGAATGTCAGTATTATACTTTGTCTAATGGAGTACTCAATTTCTGAGATAATATCCATTGATTTGTGGTCAGAAATTCTAAACAACAAATGACACAGTAAGGTCATGATCTATGAGGTTGAATATTTCATACTTAAGTTTCTTCAGTCATTCTTAGTGTAGAAATCCTTCCTATTCTCAAAGCCATTAGTTTTTCAGAAGGTTTTGAGGGATCAAATTATACAAGGGTTTTAATATGCATGTGCAATACGTGTATATAATAATAATAAATAATGTCAGGCATTTTAAAGCACTCTTAAACAAGGTATCAGAGCGCTGTACATTATTACCCCTGCTCATCAGGCGCATAAATCATTCCTAAAACCATCTCAGCTCCCTGGGGAGTATACAGCTCAATTGCTGCCATTTCGGCGCATGTGGGCTAATCAAACACAACCACCAACTCTGCACTCACAGGTACCCATTTACTCCTGGGTGGAGAGAAGCAATTATGGTAAAGTGTCTTGCTCAAGGACACAAGTACCACGGTCACAAGTACCACGGTCACGAATGAAGCATTTAATTTCCCATATACTTATAGAAGCTTCAATAGTGTCCTCAATGAGAAGCCAACATGCTGTCATTACAATTTACATATACAAGTCTATGGGGAATATTTAATCGCATGTTTGCTGAAACAAGAATTGATTAAGCAAATGTCCATATGGTGAATACATTTACAAACCCTCGCTTTATTAATTATCATATATAATTCTCAATTAACATTTCAATTCCTTTTTTATTTATTTATTTTGTTAAGGTGTGTGCCTTGCGTCATTTAACCAGTCGTCACCCAGAAGCCGAGATGGCTCAGAACTCAGTACGTCTTCACTACGGTATCCCAGCAGCTGCCAAGCTCCTCCAGGCACCGTCTCACTGGCCTCTGATTAAGGTCAGCTTCCTTAATTTCCGCAAACCCGAATACACTTGGTATCGATAATCAGATTTACTTGGAAGCATACTTCGAGTGAAGATGGTGATGGAATCAATTTTAGGCATCCTGAGAAATTATGCTACTTGAGGTTCCCGCATTTTAGAGATATAAAATTAAATCATGAATAAATCATAAAATTGGGATGCGTTTGAGTACTGTCTTGCTATGGGGGGAAAATTACTGCCCTCTAATGAATGAATGAATATAAGGCAATTTTTATTTGAAAAAAATTGTCAGAAAAAGCAGACCAACTGTGTGAGATTAGTATGATTTGCCTATTTAGTTGTGGTGTTTAATAAAAAAAAAATTAAATTCTACAAAATATGACCACAAATAATAATTTTATACAAACAGTGATATGGGTCTTTAAAGTGACATTTTGCAATAAGAATACCATACAGTTGATCATGTTTCAATGTATGTGTAATAGCAAAGAGATATTACATGCAATGAAACGGTACCTCTTCAATGGAGTGTCGTGACCGAGCGGTCTTGTGCATTGGATTCAAGTTCTGGTGGCATCGGAATGTGGGTTCGAATCCCGGCCTGGCCGGTCGCGACGCTTGTGTCCTTGAGCAAGACACTTGACCATAATTGCTTCGTCCTTCGGATGGGACGTTAAGCCGTAGGTCCTGTGTACTATAAAACATCAGGGTGCGTTAAAGAACCCATAATGACACTTATCGTGCAAGAGTATGGGTTTACCCCGGTGTCTCTGGTATGTATTGATCCCTAGGCCTCATGGAAGAACAGAGGATTACTTGTATTATCCACTGAATGAGTTACCCAGGTTAAAGAAGAAATAAACAAACAAACAAGTACTACAGCTTTAGCTCGGGCCTGTGATTTCTCAGGATTTTTTCCTGTTTTCAGGATTTTTTACAAATCTCCCTTTGTTTCAAAATATTCTTGAAAGAAGTAGCCACCAAGGAAAGAAGTAGCCTATATTGTGTCCAAACCTCTAATTTCTTGTTTGTGGTGATGTGGCGAGTTTAGGAGGCCCGCTACCCATTTTCCCAGATTTTTTTACTTTTGTCAAATCACACCCCTGTCAACATGTTTTTTATTGTTCATTTTGATGACAGGCTACCGTTGGACTGGTACGAAACCTGGCTCTTTGCCCAGCCAATCATGCACCCCTCCGTGAACATGGTGTCATCCCTCGTCTTGTACAGCTTCTGATGCGAGCCAATCAGGATTCACAAAGGGTAAGCAGCTACAAAAGTCAATCCAAATGGGATTGAAATTTCAAACTCAAGTTTCAAACTCAAAATCAAATCTGTAAATTACTTTTTTTCAAAAACTGTAACCAAAAACTTTGTTTTTCTCTGGATGCAGAGAAAACAAATTATTGAAAAATGTCCCCAATTTTATCCTTTATACATGTATATGTGATATGGGGGTTTTGCCCGAGTATAAACAAATTGTTGAATGTTGATTTTGTTTTTTCCCCCATATACTTTATTACTTATTATGAGTAATACCATTCTTGAATAAAAACCTGTTTAGATACGTATACAATATTCCTTCAAACAACAGGTCTCTGATCAAGAACATCTGATTAACAACAAATGTATACTTTTAAAAGGAAAAGGATGTATTTGATTTCTAAATGTTTCATATTACTCATTTAGGCCAAAAAAAGTCTGTGATTCTGGTCTCCACACGCGTCGCCTCGGGCCCCGGATCAGCATTTTAGTTTGTTTTTTTTGTGTTTTTTTTTGCTATGAAACAATGTCCAATTGCAGCCATACTTGCTGGATCGATTGGAATTCTGCCGCGCTGTGTTTAAAATGACTTTCCACATAGGGATATGATTTGTGCGGCCTCTTTTAGCCACCATAATTTGTGCATGGGAAATTTGGTCTGGTTCCAAAAAACATGCATACATGTATCACGAATTTCACTCGTTGGCAAAAGAAATACAAAATTTTAAAAAATAAAGCGTGTCACTGCACCGATTTTGAAGCCGACCGATGACCACAAACTGGAGACCTTTTATTTTTGGCCCTCGTCCTAAACAAAATTGATTGATGGTAACCAGTGAGTTATAAATATTCTTTCTTATTATTCTACAGAGACAGTCTGGTGGTGCCAATGGCCAGAGCTTCACTGATGGTGTCCGCATGGAGGAGATAATTGAAGGAACAGTGGGGGCTCTACACATACTAGCAAGAGACATGCATAACAGGATGCTCATTAGAAACCTGAGCACAGTGCCTCTGTTTGTGCAGGTATGGTATTCATGTATTCATTCATTTCTGTATAAGCCAGTCAGTGAGGACTTCTTTTTTTTTAGACACCAGTTAGTTTTATTTCCTTGTTTTCTTTTGGCATTGTGATTGTAATTCTGTACCCCAGAAATGAAATAAAAATCCATCCCTTCCTTTTTTCTTGTAAAAAAGCATGCAGGATATAGCACAAAGGTAGCCTCGGGGATGATTTGTTCTAAATATATGTGCAAGTGAAATTTGAATAGCAAAATTTTAATTTTGATGAGCTGACCTTGCATTTTGATGGGCAGACCTTGAATTTTGATGGGCAAATTGCAAATTTTGTGTAGCATTTTGCAAATTTTGTGTAGCATTTTGCAAAGCGATATACGCAGAATCGTAAGACTATCATTGAATCAATGACTAAGACAAGCATGACAAACAACACAACCATTCCCTAAAGCTAGCCTGTTAAATAATTTTAAAGTTGTGAAAAGCGTATATGCCTGGAATGCACACTGCCTAATAACTTATTCCATGCAAAACACTGATGAAACACAGAAGACAAGTTATAAACACAGGCCTTGGAATTTCACGTAGGCCACTGCCTCTGTTGCCCCAGTCTTGGCCTTGGTGCCACTTGAAAAATGTTCCCATAAACATTCCAATGTGATAAGTGCCCTTTACTTGGGAAAAGTGGCCTTGCTCGTAGAGAAGATTAAATTCTAAGCCTGTAAACATCAACTGTCTGATCACATTTTTTTTGCTTCCGTAGCTTCTGTACTCCAACATTGAGAACATACAGCGTGTGACTGCAGGCGTACTCTGTGAGCTGGCCCAGGACAAGGAAGGAGCCGAGATCATTGAGCAGGAAGGAGCAACTGCTCCACTCACTGAGCTTCTTCACTCTCGTAACGAGGGAGTCGGTAAGAGAAATAGCCACCAATTTGATCTCATTTTCTTAAATGATGGCCCAGTGCAAAGAAATAAGTGAATTCAGTATCTCAAATTAATATCAAATAATAGTTTTGAAAGGTTTGAGTCTGCTGACAACTAGAGCAGGCTAATCAAAATGTAGAGAAGACAAGAACCAGAATCTGTGTGATAGTTGAGATAACCCACGTGGCATTTTTTTTTTTTAATGTTACATGCGGCTGTACATGCAGTGTGAGAAATAGCACATTTAAAATATATGCATCAAATGTGTGCTTAGTATTTTGGGTTGCGAATATGATTGTGTGTTTGCAACAGTTGATTGGTGTACCTCATCAAAGCTGAAGAGTCTTAAAATCAAAATAATGAAAATGTTCTCACTTTTAATGAACACTATTTAACAACAATCTTGGACGAAAGAAGTTAGTCCCTCTACCAAGCCACCTGTATGGTTTTTCAACATTCATTGGCATACCCTTCCGCATGAGCATTTGCCCCACGAACAGTTATTCAATTCTTGACACCAATCTCATTTACCTTATCCTCAACCAGCCACCTATGCTGCTGCAGTGCTGTACCGCATGTCAGAGGACAAACCACAGGACTACAAGAAGCGTATCTCGGTTGAGCTGTCCAACTCACTGTTCAGGGCAGATACTGCGCCATGGGGAGAGGTAAGGTTGCTTAACTATAGACATTGAGAATATTTCAACCCCTTCAACTGATGACTACATCATGTATGTTTATTTATGTAAGTGATTAGCTCAAAACATGCTCAATGTAACAAGATGCCAGAGCAAGGAGCTGTAAGGAAATATTAATAATTGACATGTTTCCATTTTGTGAGAGGTTATATCATAAGGAAACCTACCATAGTGCTGTAATCTTAACTTAAAATATATTCTAAAATATTGTCTCTGGGGTAAAAACAAATGGCCCCTTACGTTCAAAATCGCCTTCCTGGTTTTGCCCTTGCAAAGTCGCCCCTTCAGTAGGCAAAATCACACCAAGAATATTTATTGGCGATGTACATGTACATGTGGAGGTCAGTTTCAGCCAAGTTTCCTTTGTTCACTGGATAGTCCAATGTTCTTGTCTCTCCATAGCCAATGGATATGCCAGATACGTCCATGATGCAACAAGACTTTTCCCATCATAGCAGTGGTAGCAGCCTACACAGTGACTACAGACATCAGCAACAAGGAGCCATGCATGGGCAAGGTAAGAACACCCCCCCCCCCCTTCCCCCATCCTGATCTTTAAAAATATTTGAAAAAAAAATTGTAGATTTGATTTTTGAAACGAATAAGAAATATTTGTTGCCATTGCAATGACAGTGTGCTTCAGATGTTGTGTTTAAATCTCTGGTGTTGTAAAGTTAAATACCTACCCCTACTCGTAGGATGGAGACGAATCATTGTAATCAAGTTTCATTGTGAACATGTGAACATAAGGCTTGACCAAAGCTCTCTGCAGATAAAAATAAAATTGTGACGTCACTGCTTCATAAACTAATAGTTGAAAGTTGAAAAGTGTCCTTATTCTACCGTAACTTGTCTATGTATTTTTTGTGTTTTTCTCAATTTCTCCTTTCTGTTGACAGGTGCGTACAATGAACCAATGTCGCTGGAGCCCATGATGCAAGACTTGGATTTAGGTGGGCCCCAATCGGACTACGGCATGGACTCCAACTTAGCCAACCTAGGCCCACCCTCGGGAGACCTGAATCTGGATGGACTCCCACCTACAGACAGCAGTGGTCTGGCCTTCTTTGATACAGACCTGTGAGACAGTGAGGGGTGTTCCATTGACAAAAGGAGGGGCTCACAAAATGCCCAAGCCTTGGGATACACCCAAAGTAATAAAAAAAAAAAGATACTGAATTAGCAAAAAAATATTGCATTTTTAACCAGTGCTATCATTGTTCTTGGGGAAGTTACCAACAAATTACTAGTTTCAGAAATTGTTGCTGGCAACACGGCCATGCTTCATGGTCATTTTAGTAACGGAAACTATTACCTAATCACTAAAACAACCTTCTGAAACTTGTTCCTGATAGAAGTGTCCTTGTCAGGACAAAATCATTAACATGAGCACCAAATTTTGCTGGAAATAAAAAAGATTGTTGATTTCTATTTTGATATGCTGTTAATTAAAGTTCCAGCATGGCGATGATTCTCGTATAATTTTCTTCCCAAACCAAATTTGCATTTACAGTGCTGTTTTAAATGAATGTTGCTTCCAATAGTTTTTATTTTAGTAATTTTGTGTTGCACTTTTAACATATTTTTTACCAGATATTTCCAGTAGTTTTATTACTTTTGTGCTACATAGACAACTTAAATTCTTTTTAGTTATTACTATTTTTAAGATTCCAAAAGAATTGATATCTGCTTGTAAGGCTAGCACTGCTTTATTTTTAAGTCGACCAATTAGAGTGAGAAATGATGATCAGATGTTTTTATTCAACCAATCACAGTAAAGGTGCATGATAATCGGCAACCAACACAAGAAAAACAGTTTGGCATTGTCAATTTTAATAGGGCAGTAGTGAGATTGGTTATAGATGTTGTGTTTTGCTCCAAAAGTTTAGAGGTTTTCAACAGAAATAAAAAGCAACAAACCGAATTATTTGAACAAAGCAAAAGATGCCAGATGCCAAAAATGTTAATATAAATAAAAGAAGGTACTATAGACTTTGCGTACTAGTAATGAAACACTGCTAAGCATATTTTGCAGGAGCTATAAAGAAACGAGGGAATCGCCACTGAATATCTGTACAGTTGGGGATAGTAAAATTTACGAGAGAATTCCTTGTGTGGGGATTGTCATAGTGGCGGTTTTTAACAGTGAGCTTAAAGGGGTGAGCTATGCAGGGGATTGTAATTCATGACTATTTACCTTTTTTTTTTCAGAAAGTAATTAAGTGTACTGAAGCTTGAAAAATGTACTTGGATTGTAAGCGGGTCCCTGTAAGCTTTTAGCACAGTACTAATACGTGGCTTCTAGTTGAGATAAGGTTGTACATGTACTGGAACCTGCACTGGATGGGGAAAAAGTCAAATGAAATAATACAGTTACGATGGTATGCTTTGCACAGTGACTGCTTGTACAGTGTATCAGCATCAAAATGCATGAAATTTAGGGAGGAGGACCGAAGTCGTGGTGCACCCAAGTCTTTGAGAAACCAGGCCAGGCCCAGGCTACCTGGCCTCCTAAACTAAACGGTCTTTTGTGAGTCCTAATCGTGTAACAATACAGTTCCTGAGCTATGTGAGATCTATTCATTAGTAGAGGGTCTTTTGTGATTTATATAGGACCAGAGGCCTGGGCAAAGCCTTCTCAAAGGCTTGGTTGTACCATGACTTTGGCCCTCCTCCTTTACTTTGTCTGCTCTAACCAGGGTTAGCATGCATACACAGAGCCAAAATTTCCCAATAATAAAAAAAAAATGTATCTCCTTGTTTTGGGTGTGCATCTGTTAATTTGTTTTTTAATTAAATTTTGAGTATTTAACCTAGTCAGTGACAGATTGGTGAGCTTGTAAATATGTGGCATAACTATTTTGTAACCTCAACATGCCGATTTAATGAACCAGTGAGGAATTCAGTCAGTTTTGAAAAATTGCATTTTTTAAAATTAAATGTAAAAATTGTTTTTCTTTCCTCATGCATAATGTATCAATCATATGGTTATAAAATGTAGAGGAGAATAGTATGAAGTACCTCTCGTTAATAATTTTTAGTATTGAATTTCGATGTATTAAAATTTTAGATGTACTATTGAAAGCTGTGGAGAGCTAGTTTAAATCTGTGACAGGTGGATTGAATTATTTTGTATTCTTTACACTTTTTAATGTGTGTACATGCAATATATCCTTGACTCAATCGTTTTTATTTTTATTTGTTTTGTTTGTAGGGGGACCAGAAACTGCTCTTATATTACAGTACATTACTTTAGATTTGGAGTCTCTCTCATATAGCCAGCTAAAAAAATGTAGCTTTGCAAATATTTTTGTTCAGCAAAATATAATGGGTAAGCAACCAAAAGTGATTAAGGCTTTATTTAGCAAAAAACAACACATCTCTTTAGGTCTTGGTGCTGTCAATATTACTATCCCGACTAGAAGATAGTTTTATCGTCATTTGAACCCTATTCTCCCAATTAGTATACAAAAGGAAACCAATTGGGAAACCCTTGTGTGACAACTATACTGTCTCTGTTTGGAGATACTTTTATCATCTTTGGAACCCTATTCTCCAAATTGGGATACAATAAACTCCAATCAGGAAACCTGTTGACATGTATACTTCCTGCATATGGTGTTGTTGGCAATTATAATATCCCAATTGGTGGTACTTTTATCCTCTTTGGAACCCTATTCTCCCAATGAGGATACAATAAACTCCAATCAGGAAACCTGTTGACATGTATACTTCCTGCATATGGTGTTGTTGGCAATTATAATATCCCAATTGGTGGTACTTTTATCCTCTTTGGAACCCTATTCTCCCAATGAGGATACAATAGACACCAATCAGGAAACCCTTGGGTGTCAACAACACCCTCATTACTAAGCTTTCAATTTATTACATGATGCATCGATCTAATGGGGATGGAGGGGCTACTGTGGGTCATATTTAAATTATTCGATTGAGGTTATTGGAAATTGTCAGTTCACAGTGCAGTAGTTATTTAGTGTCGTTCTTTGATTTCATTCCGCCCATTTAGTTCTAATTTTGAATATTAACTTGGTGTGTTGCATTGTATATTTTATTTCTGCTCTTCCTGTTGACATGTTCCTGTTGCAAGGTTTCTTTTTTAATTGTAGTTATTGCACTTGGAAACTATGGCCTTAGTTTGTACAAATCATGCAGATCAATGAACCTTACCCGCAACAATATTATTCAGAATTGTTGAATAATTAAAAAGAAAAATACTGTTTTTATGCTGACTAAATACCGACTATATTAATTCATACCAACATTCATGAAAGTTATAGTCATGCATAAGTATTCAGTTGTCACTTGTACAATTTTAAAATTAGTCTCAAGTTAATTGAAGTTGTTGCCGACAAGTAATTGTAAAAAGAAAAATGAGCAATGCCTGTATTAATTATTGTTTTAATTGGGGAAATTCCCCTTTTCAACATTGGTCAGTGATTTTGTCAAGGTCGAAGGTTACTAATCTTTGCTAAATGATTGAGATAATATTTTGTATTTCAGCTACACTAAACACAAAAGGGGACAATGAATTCCCCCTCCCCTTGTTGAGGGCAACTACATTATAATGATTAATTTTTATGTTACATTAGATGAACAGCTTAACCACTTAATGATGATCGTATGACCCAAATTGAGAGACCTAAAATCGGTTTTTAATTTGTATATATCAACCACACAAAGAGCTTAGACCCCTGCGTATCAATTGCGTTGATAAATGTTGGGACGCAAAAAGTCATCAGTACAATTTACCTGCAAGTCCGTGTGGTGGACCACATCACGTTGGTCCAATAGCATGGATTAACCAACCAGTATGGTTGAGCCTTTCTGTGACGACTGTCAGTTAAGAGCTTTGTCTTTTATGTAGATTGTGTTCTCAGTATTGTTAATGGTCAGACAATGACCATAACTGGATGGGTATATTGTACAACTGTAGACCAATTGATGAATTTTCGTTCAGTAGTAGTCATGCCTGGTGGAATTATAATACACATGTTGTTGCAGGCAGGCATTTCTCGTACCACTTTTGGTTCCAAGTTATTGAAATACATCGAGCATGTTGTTGTTGGTTTTTTTTTAGAGGCAACTGTCTCCTTACCATTTTTTTTTATAATGCAGTTTGTTAGATGCTTATTTTGTTTAATGTGTTGAGATTTTGAAGCCCTGTGTCCTTATGTAGAAAATAAATGCAATAGCATGCCCAAGAATAAGTACAACTTGAACTTTGCAAGGGTTTTCATTTCATGTATTACAATGTATCGTTTGCTTGTTCGTTGACATCCGTAGGTTGGTTCGAGTGTTCGGGCGGGCATTGTGCCTGGGGAATCCACCGAGGGAAATCCATCGCATTTTTAAATTTAGGAGTAGAGGGGTGAGCAAAGAGTCTTAGAAGCCATCAACCCCCCCCCCCCCCCCCCAGCAAGGTAGATCCATCGTTTGAATGGAACGGAACATTTATTATACATCCTTATATTTAAACAAATAAAGTACTTTCAAGTGCATATTTCACAAAGTGTGTCGAAAAAATATTTTAAATATAATTTATTATGTGTCTAAATGAATTTATGACGGGACCCACAATTAATTCGTTTGGGACATAATTTGAAAAATTTTGAGAAATGTAAAATGACATTGCATTGTTTTCCTGTCCTCAAGTAAAATAGCATTTGTTCCGATCAAAATAAATGTTCAGAAATGTGCCGAGCGAAAACACGGGCGATATAGGCCCTACATCCTTAAATTATTTATTCAGATTTGCTGGAGCTGGTGAAGAAACACTAACCCCATAACTCTGACTCTGAGAAGTATTTACCGTGTATTTGGGGCTACATACATTGTGATCAACTGGAGCAGAACATATTTTTTGAAGAATTCATTGTTAAAGGTACACACCGCCCTAAAAGTGCAAAAAATGGGCTTGATAGAATGATAGATAATCATTTTTGGAAGGTTTTCTTCAAAAAACAAAATCCAGGTATCGTGTAATTACCGAGAAATGTCCAAAAAACAACAATAAGGTCAAAGGTCACGTATACTCATTTCAAGTTGTCTAAACGACCGTGAAACCTGTATGGCAATTGCCGATTGTATTTAGACTGGTACCTCTGCATTGCACACCGTTGTGATTGTAACAAGAGGAACAAGGTTCCAGTCTGTACATTTTGTATCTGTTGTGTTGTAAACACTCGAACGATAACAGAATTCCTGGATTCGATTGCAACCAGGTGCACGTCGACGTCCAAGATCATCCAAAAAGAGATGAAAATGCCTAGTAGGCTTGATAGACATTGGATCAACTATGGAGAAAGGCATAGACTGAACAAAACCAGTACTTAGCAGCATGTCTGGACATACTGGATTCTGGGGTGAGCATCTCAATCATGATCAATATTAATATTAGTTTGCATTGCTATTGGTAGATATACATGTACACAGATTCATGAAAATTTGAAGTTGCTTCAATGCTTTTAAATGTCATATCACTGGATAGAGCAAAAAATTAGAAAGAAAATGAGGGGTCAATGGTCATGATAGGTTAACCCTATGCAAAGTTACGAATTTTTGTTGATTTAAATATTTGGTCATTTTTAACATCCAGTTTCTTTTGAAAAGGTTGTGACCGAATGTGCCTGCAATGTATCCTTGTAGTACTAACAAAGTCTATTTTGTGCAAGTTGCACTGTTTTTAAGCCAACGTTACAGTTGGCATGGATTGATCATTTAAGATAACCACGATGTGTAGTATCCATTTATCGACACTAGAAGTGACAAAATCCATAGACTACCCTTTATATTAGAATTTTACCATGAAAGTTCGGCAGGTCACAAACTTTTACAGTACAAAAGCATATGAAAAATAGCGCCACCAACGGCGGTTTGCGTGAATCTGCCTTTATTGTAGGCCTACATGATGTATCCTGGTGTCATGGGTTTTCGATCGGATAACGGGAAAATTGTTCGGAAGCAGAAACTAAATGGAATTTTAAAAAATCATTTAACCAACCTTTTAATATGACAATTTCAGTTCATAACCTGTTGAAATCCTCCTAGTTGCAGTCTTTCGTTCCGAAAGATCGTCCGCCATTTACAAATTACAGTGGTACAGTGTACGCGGGATGGAAGCACCGTCATATGTTTTCGATCCTTTCATTGGACGGCAATTCTACATCAACTTCAGACGCTAGTATGGCATGCAAAATGTCTCAAAAATGGTAGAAGTGTTGTCCAAACTTCCACTGCCGCTAGTGAGACGATTATTTTAGTTAATAAATAAAGTCAAAAACGTTTTTGACCAGGGAAATGATTAAGGATCCATTATCCATAACGATGATTTTACAGTTTCAATGGTGAAATCCACACAGGGAGGAGCTCAGCAGAGCCTGAGATCATTTTGGTCATTTTAGCCTGTACCATTAACTGATGTGTGTGTGTGTGTGTGTGAGATATCTTTTTATTGTTCTTAATATTGTTCATTGTTATTTTATTGATTGCCTCTTGTATATTAATAATAATAATAATAATAATGTATAGATTTATATAGCGCACGTATCCACCAACTAAGTGGCGCTCAAGGCGCATTATATTATTATCCCTGCTCATAAGGCTCATAAGGCTCATAAATCATTCCTGAAACCATCTCAGCTCCCTGGGGAGTATACAGCTCAATTGCTGCCATTTCTAGCGCATATAGAGCAAACCATCTCTGCCTTCACAGGTACCCATTTAACCCCTGGGTGGAGAGAAGCAATTAATGGTTAAGTGTCTTGCTCAAGGACACAGGTGTCACGGCCGGGGCTCGAACCCACACTCTGCTGCTGGCAACACCAGAACTTGAGTTCAGTGCGCTAGACCGCACGACAATCCACTTTACGTGCATTATACAACACACGGGACCTACGGCTTTACGTCCCATCCGGGCGAAGCAATTATGGTTAAGTACCTTGCTCAAGGACACAAGTGTCACGACCGGGGCTCGAACCCACACCCTGCTGCTGGCAACACCAGAACTTGAGTTCGGTGCGCTAGACCGCTCGGCCACGACACTATATCTTTATTTTTTTTTTTTTTACTTTTTACTTTTTTGGGGGCGGGGGCAACACAGCCAGGAAAGTGGAAGTTTAATATTTCTTGCAACCAACAAGGAAATTTTCCTATTCAATGAAAACTGAATGGCAAGTTTAACAATGAATGGCAAGTTTAACAATGAATGGCAATATTTGTTTTCATTTTGTATTCTTTTTTACTTGTTGAAATAATATTTGCTACAATTTTATAGTACCCTTCATTTGTTTATCTGTTTCGGTTTTTATTCTTCTGACTGATGGTGGCAAGGGCACCAAAATATCGAATGCCTGCGAACAACACGTACTGGTGTGCAAAATCTTAAGTGTACCCAGTGACTGCAGTCAGGATATGTGCACTGTGCCCATGAAACAAAGGAAATGTAGTCAATATTTCTTAGTTCTGTTGGTTGCAACCTTTTGCACTTGCAACAGAGGTCTTTGGGATCAGTTGTTTGAGATTCAGCATCACTGTCTTCGTCATCCATAACCACAGGTGGTTGATTTCTTGGTTTTCTGTTCTGATGACTTGTTCCAGAAGTACTGGGTTTTGGTGAACTCTTGGTGACAGATTTCTTTGGTTTCTTTTTTTGTTGCTCCTGATGTTTCCTGATGTTATCTACAACTGTGTCTTCAGTGATGGCTTCAGCTTTCCTGAAAAAGTTGGTGCATCTGTCGGGAGTGTCATCAGCCGTAGGTTTCTCAGCTGCCATGACAGATGTGGAAGAAGTAGCTGAAATGTTCTCTGGACAATTAACTGTTGATGAAGTGAAAACTGTTGCTGGCAGAAAGCTTGATTGGTTCACAGAACATCGGTCAACTGGGTAGATGCCACACTTTCGGAATGATGCTTGCAGGTTATTTGGTGTAAGTGCACATGTATGCCTTGCAAGCTATCTCACATAGGGAGTACCTGTCAATTCCAGATGTTGCATGGTGCCGCATATGAGTGTGTCTCATACCATTGAGGATTTTTTCAAATGGTCCAAAACATCCAACGTCCATCGGCTGAAGAATATGTGAAGTGTGTGCTGGAAGTACAAATAGAATGATATTTCTATCCCGTGCCCATTGAATAAGTGATAGTGACACATGAGACTTATGTCCATCATACAATATCAAGAGATGGTTATCTGATGTAGCTGGAATGAAGTATTTGCTGAAATGGTCTTCAAGGTATCTCTGAAAAATGTCTGAGTTAGACCAGCCTGAGTCACTGACTGCCCCTCCTGTACCAGCAGTACAACCGGACAAGAATTCCTTACGCATACGCTGTCCCTTGAATATGAAAAATGGGAGCAATGCCATACCAAGAGCATTCCCACATCCAATTACTGTTGTCGTAGATGATTTACCCATAGTTACTGCTGGAGGTACTTCTTGGCGTGAGGATACAATACACGGAGGTGTATGGTTCTCAACGATGCCCTTCTCATCAATATTGTAGATGGCCTGTGGTCGATCCTTCAGGTTATATTTCTTCAAAATGTGCTCCAGTTCGTCAAAGTATTTATTGACTGTCTCCAGAGAAGTAGCTTTAGCTCTCATTATCTCGAGTGATCTGGGTTTCTGCACCTTGAGTTCTGGCCAGCGTTTCATGAAGCTGTAAAACCACTGTAGTGAGAGAGGCTTATCTGACTTCTTTCTCTTTCCAAGGTGGATTGCCAAGTCAGTAGCAAGTGCTGTAACTTCAGTGCGAGTGTATCCATAGCCAAAGGAAGACATCAACTCAATGTGTGTTACTAGAGTTTGCTCCTCTTCCTGACTCAACAGGGGTTCAGGTCCAGACCTAATAGTTTCCAATTTGGTTTTTCCATTAATTCTGTCATGCAGAGTAGAATATGGAACAGAGAAAGTCCTTGAAGCCTTTTTAATAGGGATTCCCTGACCAACTACAGCCTCATATGCATTATCAAGAGATTCTTGAGAATAACATCTGTAGCTGGCCCTCCCTTTATTGATCACAGTCTGCAGAAAATAAAAATAAATGGAAATATTGCCATTAAAAAAACATCGAATCTGTTCATAAAATTCAAAAATTATTATTATTTTTTTGTCCTTACAGCATAAAATAAATAAATAAATAAAATAAAAGTAACTGTTCTATTTCCCCAATACAAAAAATTCATAGCATTCTGATTATCTGGCAACGTATGAATGGCCATGTGTGATTTTGGGAGAAAGGAACCTCATCTAGCCAATGAAGCTTTCATTTAAAAAAAATGTGGACAGATCATGTTTATCGGGCTCATCAGAAATGATCAGTCTGCAGTAAAACAAAGAAGAATATAACAATGTAATTTCCACTTGAGATAAACTTAATTTTATTCCAATATTGGCACGCCATACAATCCCAAATAGCAACAACATCACGTGATCTATCGTGCTACTTTAGAAAAATGAAACTTTATCTGGCAGACGAAACTTACGTTTGGAATATTTGACAATGGATTGTGTTTCTTTGACACATTTGATTATTAGTAAAATATTGCATTAGTGATCTATACCAAAAATTAAGCATTATATAAACTTTTGGGTGTCACTTACGACAGGGAACTTTATTCTCAACATGTTGAAGCCTGCCGATAGCACGGAGCGTGGATGTTACAACAGAGCTTCTGGTCACTGTGGATCTCGCACTATCTCGCGGTAAAAGGGAATCAAAGTGGGGGATCGAAAATACATGTCGATCGAAAACATATGACGGCACGATACAGGACTGTACATGATGAACACAATCATGACAATGTCCCCTGGCAATTATGTGAAATTGCCCTAACCCCTGATTACATTACATTACATATGAAAGGGAAGCTTCAATTTTGGTTCAGAAATTAGATTCTCATATTCTCAAAATATTATCAAACATTTTTATTTGGTCAGGACACATGCCTTATGACCAAATTAATTTGTCCGAAGTGCTTTTATCTAGTTAGAGAGAGAGAAAAAAATAATTATGTAAAAAATACAAGAAGTTACCAGATATAACTTTGTGAAACACGAGGGGGAGCACCTTTTTTAAATAAATTTTCACAGGTTAGTTGTTATGCTATTTTTCGTGAGATCTAATTAACATTAGTTGACGTGTTACAGGGTTGAAGTTAATGTTCATTATCAAATACCAATGATGAACATTTCATTTAGTTTTAATGGTTGTTTATTTAAAAAAACAAAAAGTTTTAGTATAATTTGTTATTATTTTTTGCAACATGTATAGACTATAGCAGTACTGGCATTATTTTCAGTCCAAGAGAAAGGGTCTATCTGATAACCACCTTTCCATTCCATATCAGTTAAACAATGTTTTACCTTATTTCACAGTGATTGTTGATAATGTTGATAAATTTATTTAAATCTAAGCCCTTACTCTTTTCACTCTTAAATCTTTTTCAGAAAGAGGACAGAAACATCTTGCTACTTCAGCTGTGCAGAATTGATGCTGGGTGTGATTCTCGACATAATGCAGCACCAGTCTTTGGTCAATGGAATTGGTAATTTGGAATCAAGCATATGTCTGGGCCCCTTACTTTTATTGCATGTTTGCCCCTCCCCTCCCTAGTTCTTGGATTCTATAGTGCTGCAATGATTGTTCAAATAATTTCAGAAAGCAAATGTGTTGGTTCATCACCAGTGCCAGTGGCAGGACATGCCATTACCGAGAACTTGGGGGGGGGGGCAAGCATTTTATTCCAAAAATTACCGATTCCAATGACAGCCCCTGAATGTCACCCATTCTGAACTGTCACTAAATCGTAAATACAGAGCTACATTTATTATGCAGATTGATTTTGTTTTCTTGTCTACAAAGGATCATGGTTGGGTTCATTTACACTGAAGTCATTTCACTTGTTACATGTGTAAGGCCATGTACACTCATTGTTAGATTCTTTATAATAGGTTAAACAGGTCAGCAAAGTGGTTTCAATTGATTATGGGGGGGGGGGGAGTGGAACCACAAAAGTCAAGTCATGAAACCAAATGGACAAATAAAATAAATATGTATTTCATTATTTTATTAGCAATTTACAAGCACCCATACATCTTGATTATTTCAATTTCTAAACATTTATGTACAAAATGGCATCTGATCTTTAGCTTGTAATTTTATAGATTGGATGCAGCTACAGACATTTTGCCAAAAATGTGTGTACAACCTTGAAAATGTAAATAGCAATGTAGAATTTGTTTTCAAATTTTATAAATGATTTTTAATTATTTGCAGTATAGGTGAAAACAAAGACAATTTATAAGCATGTCACAATAAGGAGATGCTTGATTACTATCATTGTCAATTTATCATTATATTTTTGTTCATTATAAACTTGAGTTGAAAGTGAAGTATATTATAAATAAAGATCACTCTCGGTATATAAACATGCAGTCCATCTATTAAATTTATTTTTGTACAAGACTTAATACCAAGACATAAATACCAATGTTGGCTTCATCTAAATCTGCAATTTGAAGGTTTTTCCATAAACAAAATGAAAAGGGCAAGCAATTATTAGATTTGGTAAAGTGGATGTAATTACATTTAATTTTGTTTGAATTGTCAATTGGCTAAATACAATTTGTGGCCTTACTCTTCTGCTGTTGGCAGGGGAAGAGGGAAAGCACGGATGCAAGCTTTCTTGCAACTTTATCATGTAGTATTTATAAGCTTGTTTTCTAATGAATTACAAATTAGCTGATATCCATACAAGCTTTGAAGACTGCATACATTAGCTGTTTGACATAAGCTGCATTGTTTCTTCTCCACCCAACTATTATACGGCTGTGCTTTGAGTAGACTCTGTGGTACCCGATACATGAACATGGATGAAATGCACAATTATTAGCCAACTTTCTATTATGTTCCATGTAGCGAAAATTATTGACAGCCTTGAAATGGAAATATCAAGAGTGTAAAGACTCTTCTCTCACAGGGTAACTTTTCCTTGGTAAAGAAAAACAAAAAGAAAGGGGAAATATTTATATGCTCCTCCATGCTTCAGTGGCCGCGTTCACACTAGATCCGGCAAGGGCGATCAACGGAGGATCAGATCCTGCAAGGGCGATCAAACTGATCGCGGACGCGTTCACACTTGAGTCTGATCGTGCATTGATCCCCCTAGCCCGACCGTCGGTTCAACGGAAGTTCCACACTGCTCGTGTGACAGGTCAACTGAGCAAGGTCATTGATTGTGCGCTGCGCAGGCACAGCGTTGCCGGGTGATGCATGTCCAAAAACATGCCAGCTCCCCTCCGACCACGATCGACCCGTACAACAGCAGCAGCTTCGCCATGTCGTTAAGAAATAACGTAAACAACCACCAACAACACTAAACCTTAAGTGTACTATAATACTGCGACAAGAAAATACAAAATATGGATATACAAAATGATTTTCAAATACTAATGAAAACCGTGGTATTATGATAAAAAACACGAAAGCCTGATGAGAAGGAAACTGGTCGATGCATAGAGGTAGAAATGGTGAAGCATGTGGTTCGTCACGCATACGGTTGTTGCATGCAGAACAGGGATGCAAATGCCAAGTACCATTCAAATCGTGTAATGTTCTTTTGTGCACAGAAATGCTGTGTTACGTGTTGGAACCAGTGTAATAAGGGACGCTCTCATTGCATAACCAACACTGGTTGTTTACAAGCTTCGCGGTTTATTTTTTTCAACTTCGCGCTCCAGTCTGTTTGATTAGACCGGAAGTCGGTGGGTCAAGTGCGGGGTCTGATCCTGCGTTGCGTTCACCACGTTTTGATCCACCTTGCAGGATCAGATCCTCCTTTGATCCCGCAAAAGGGGATCAAAAGGAGGATCAGATCCTGATCGCTCTTGCGTTCACACTAGCTGTTGATCGCCCTTTGATCGCCCTTGCAGGATCTGATCCTCCTTTGATCGCCCTTGCCGGATCAAGTGTGAACGCGGTCAGTGTCTTCAGCAACCCCCAGCCCCCAATCAATTTAACCCCCCACTTCCTGTCCTTTGAATTTGAAGCCAAGTTTAATCCAGTTACTACCATAAATCAACTTCAGTTTGTGACTTTATGCCCATAATAACGCTGAATAAGTTGATCTGGCTACCTACAACCCTGGCAAACTATTTTCATAGTGTTTTTACATGTTGATTTATCATCTGGCATGATTTTTGAAAAGCATGTGTTGGGCTAGTGTCAATATCATTATGCATATAATGAGGTTTGTGGTAGTACCATGTAACTATCTCAACAGTTTAATAGTGTTGGCTCTTAGAAGAACCTGTGGTGAGAAAACTTGAAGTTTCCATCGGTATACTCTGATCATCTTCGTGTCGTGTCGTGGCCGTGTCGTGGCCGAGCGGTCTAGCTTACCGGATTCAAGTTCTGGTGTTAGCAACAGAATGTGGGTTCGAATCACGGCCGTGACACTTGTGTCCTTGAGCAAGACACTTAATCATAATTGCTTCTCTCCACCCAAGGGTTAAATGGGTACCTGTGAAGGCAGAGTTGGTTTGCTCTATATGCGCTAGAAATGGCAGCAATTGAGCTGTATACTCCCCAGGGAGCTGAGATGGTTTCAGGAATGATTTATAAGCCTTATGAGCCTTATGAGCAGGGATAATAATATAATGCGCCTTGAGCACCACTTAGTTGGTGGATACGTGCGCTATATAAATCCACACATTATTATTATTATTATCCCCGTGAAGACAATCAGAGTATACTGATTGAAACATAAAGTAATGTCACTGCCAGTTCCAATGCTATTTACTACTCTTGAAAGATAATTACTCTTAGTCCTACTGTTCTTCAACCATGTGAAGCTTCAAAATATTTCAACATTTTCAAGGAAGTACAGAATACTAATAGAGTAATTTGTTTGGGTGTGTGTGTGTGGGGGGGGGGGGGGGTGGGGGGCTGTCAGTTGCCTTGAAACATTTTCATGTTATATCTGCAATTTTTGAGGGTCTTGAAAGTAGGACATGTCCTCTATACTTCCTAGAAACTTTTGATTGGATGGCACCAGTAACAAACCTGAAGTTGATATAGTAGGTAATCTTCTTGAGAAAACTCTTATTCAGTGGAATGTCTGCTAGTAAGTGGGATGTTGTAGGCTTCCGTTTACTGACCCCCATTCACATACGTAGGTGACATGGTGAACTGAGCATTCGTCTGTCTCCATCTCCCTTCATCTCATCTATGGACCAAACATGAACAAACATAATGTATATAATATTACAAAAGAAAGATTACCTTGAACTGATTACTCTAGCAGTTGAGAAATGAAACTGACCACAAAGACATAAATAACACAATAGCCAGCCATGAATAACACACGTAAAGCTACTTTGACTAATTATTAGTGCTACAGTACACTTATCATTCACACACACACACTTCAAATTATAACCAATGTACTTTCCCTTTAAGAGGACAATGGTCCTGATCAACAGGGCATGGAATCGGAGTGCTAGTTTTAGATTATCTTGGTGACTGAAAATAATATCCCACATGATAAGGTCATACTAACTATCATTGCTGCTGCATAAATGAGCCAGTAAGTTTCAGTCACTGTGTTCATCTTAAACTAGGACACTGATTCCATGCCCTGTCGAAAGTCTGCTCTGATCGTGATATTGTCCCTTTAATATAGACAAGTTAACATTAAGCATGCACAAGGGGAAAAAACCTGAATGCACAACTTCATTTTTTCTAAATGAGAAATTGTTTCTGTAAATCTGATTTTGTTTGATAGAAAAACAAATATTTACATCAACCAAGTTTTCTATATATACACAAAAATTATGGGATAAAAAAATTATCTGAATCAATCCAAAATTTACTCTACCTTGGCACTGCTTTGGAGCTGTGAATACTGGAAATGGAATCAGGTGAACCTACATGGTGTTGATGCAAGTGAAAATACTGGCAGTGATGTTTTCTCATACTATAAAACAAAACATAACAGCCAATGAAATAATGGTGGATATGATGGACATGGTACATATTAAAAATCCAATTAAATATAACTCGTACTCGTACGTTTAGGGGAATAATGGTACCTGATGCTATTTCCTCCAGTCCATGTTTGAATTTTCACCATGACCCCTTTTGACCATCTTCCCCATAAAATATCGATCGGGCATCGATGGTGGAAATTACAACTAATTCACTGGAAATTGTTCTGCTTTCTAGTCATAATTATCATGTCTGTGTTGTAAAAATCATCACAATATCATTGGGCCTTGGCTATAGGAACTATCAAAAATAATGTGATGGCTAACAGAAATTCATCATAAGAGTTCAGCATAGGGCTACAGCCGGCCACACAAAAAGCCCTACGACTACGAGTATTATATTATCAAACATTATATTATATTATCAAACAATATTTCTCTTTTATTACTCTTACCTGTCCAACAATAATCCTACAAATGCGACACTATTCATGGTATCATCATGGTCACCATCACGTTCAACAATCAAATCCCTGAGTGTTTCAAGGGCGCAACCACTGGGGGAGGGGTCGGGTCACGACCCCCCTACTTTTATGTGGACCTCCCCAACTTCTGGAACATTTTGGTATTTTATGTATACATGATCCTAGTAATGTCATTCATGACATTACAATGGCTGCTTGGGACCCCCAACTTTCAACACGTGGTTGCGCCCTTGGAGTGTTTGCTATCATTTGAGGTTGGCTGGCCCGCCAATGGTCGCCAGGCATGCGTCGTTTTTTTTGCCGTAGACGCGGTGAGCCTTTCTTCGCCCAGCCCGCTCGGTCGAAATTCTGGCGTTGATTTTGACGGATGGCCTTCCAAACTGAACAGTTTTTGTCACTTTATTGGTGTTGATATGATGAAGGGGCTGTGACGATGTTCCGAATGAATGCGCCATTGTTGTTTCCAAAACTAAACTCGCTGGCACTATCATAATTCAAAATACTAGTACCCGACACGAAAAGCACCACAGTGGTCGAGACCCTCACTTTACGCTTCCACGCAAAAAGTGTTTATATATTTATGGCCTAACCAGTGGGCTCACGCCTCGGACGCTTTGCCGCGCTGGCGCCCATGGCTGTACTGGTACAGTCTTGGTTCGGTTCCCGGTGTCTCGGGAAAGTGCCAAGACTTTCGTCTTTTTGTCGATTTTGACAATTTTCACCCAATTGTTTCAAAATAATTTCACATTTGCCATGTATCAATGAACTATAAAAAATAATTATTCTTCAATTTGGTTCAGTAATAAACTTTTTAAACGTCTGAAAGTGCGACTATAACTTTTGTCCTCGTGAGTTTTCTGGACAAATTTTGGTTCAAGAAAGTCACATGACATTGGTTTTTGTACAATAACAGAAAAACGACGCATTTTTCAGGGGGACTTGTGTGGACAATTATATTCTACTTTTGAAAGATCTTTCCAACCATGTATGTAAAACAATGAAACGTTGAGGGGCGTTTTTTATCGCCCAATTTCGCGCGACAAAGGCGGTGTGTATCTATTGGCCGTTTATTTGATAAAAAACACTCAACCTTTTCAAAACACGTCACGGCCACTGACCTGACCTGACCTCTACTGCGCAGCCGTCATCAGATTGTCATAACTCCACCTACCTGTACCTAGGCCCTGTCTTCGTAACCTACTGTTGCTTCGTCGTTCCCACCATATATTTCAAGCACATGATTATTGATATTTAATACCAGGGGAGAGAGCTGCGAGGTCGATCACCTTGAGAACGAGTTGCAATATTGAATGTGCACTATTGTGTACAAAATATTATTATGTTGGATCGCACGTAAACATATGGGCCGGGCCGGCGAAGTGTATATAGTAAACAACGAGTATGACTAGCTCATTAGCCTACTACTAGTACTAGAACTTGCTCCAGACATTGTAAGTTTGAGACTTTACCGTTACGTAACATGAGTATCTTTTTCGTTTAATAAAATAGTAGTTAGTTCATGTCACGATGGGTCATAGTATGATAGAACAAGGACCTTGGCCTTGCTGTGCCTGTGTGTAACGTTATCAATTTTAGGTTAGGCCAAATAAAAAAAATTGTTGAGTTGCCCTCCAGTGAAAATATTTGAAGGGGTCGGTCGGTCGGGATTTTTTTTTTTTTAATTTTTTTTTTCTCTCCTTGACTGTCATTTTAAGATTGAAATGCATTGGAACTGAAACCACATACCATGTTTTTCATTTGTATACCTATCAGCAAGGAATTTTGCTTCAGAATAAAAGTATCCCAAGCAGTTTTGTTGTACTTTTTGCTGTGATTGACACAGCAAATTCATCCATATTGCGTGCAATGCTCAACATGCAACATGTGAGTGGCCATTCGATTGGAAAACGTGTAGATTTGAGTCGCAATCGTTGGCACACAGTGTGTGCGAAGGCAGTGCACCATGTGAGGGCCGGGGCCATTCGATTTGAAAACATGTAGATTGAGTCTTGGGTACCGGTAAATTTACCGGTAAAAAAAAGTGGAAAATTTCACAAATCAAACGTATTATGTTTTATACAAAGAAAATTGGTAAGTTTCATTAATAAATAGGCCTATGAATGACGGGGAAAAAAAAAAAAAAAAAAAAAACCCGACCCGAGATTTCAGCACTTTTGGGTCGGTCGGTGGAGGGCAACTCAACATCTTTTTTTTTTTGGCCTTATGATCATAGTCATACCGCACGTCCATGGTCATGGAGGTAGAATTAATTCTACCTATGGTCATACCATATCAATTATCATCTACATCTACATCTACGCTGGTACTCAGCTGGTAACTCACTTCTGGATGTTAATGCTAAGGTGAAGCTTAAGGACATGTGAAGCAGGGGGAAGATTGTGCAAAAGAAAATAAAAATAAAGTGCAAGTAAAAACTCCAATCTTGGAGCTTAGCTAGTTGGCAGAGATGTATGCTCTGAACTTACTGAAGACGTGCATTGATGGAGCTGTAATGACGTCTGCAGGAAGGGCATTCCAGAGCCGGACTGCTATAGGCATGAAGGAGAATTTGTAGATGTCCTTGGAAGTTGGAAGAATGGGTTGTGAGAAGCTGGTATCTTGCCGGATGGTAGTTTCTTAGTCTGGTATCTGTCGAGGGGGTCAGGAACTGATCTTTGTTAATTGCAATGAGGTTGTGGGATATTTTGTACAGCATGGTTTTAATAGCTGCTTCTCGTCTGGATTGAAGTGAAGCCCAATGCAGGTTTTGTAGCATTGTACTCACACCAGTGATGTAGTGCCTTGATGCTGAGCCTTGGCCTTAAGGCCTGATTTTAGGGCCTTAAGGCTTGAGGGCAAAAGCATTGGCCTTGAGGGTCAAAGCCTTGCAATTTTAGGGCCTTGCTCTTCAAGGCCCATCGATTTTAAAAAAATTTCAGGTAAATTTGTTTGAAATTTTGCTTTTCTGCAAACATACAACTTGGGGTCAGTTGTCTGCAGTATCTAATTTAATCATGTTTTACCATGGAGGAGGGAAAACACCCGAGATTTGTGTGTTGACACACTTTCACTTTTATAGCATCACATTTTGTTACCATGATAGCCTAGTACATTTTGCTGCTTCCCCCAAAACAAAGCTATAATAATTTTCTGTATACATGTACTTGTGGGGCCAGGGAGATATAATTATACTTAACTTGCATACAGTTATATGGGGTAGATAGAACATCATCTGATCTGTGCTGTGGACTACTGATCATGCTCTGAGTATACTGCCCTCATTATTTATGCTAATTAGAAGGTCAAATTATTGTGGACCTCTACAGTTCTGGGCTGACAACAGGCTCCATTGTCCCAGTCTGTATCCCCATGCAGTCAAGGTGTTGGGGGTACCAGCTTCCAGTGCTCCTGTGGAGCGCATCTTCAGTCAAGGAGGCATCATAATGCGCCCTCATAGAGCACGACTGTCTGCAGCTATGCTTTCCACCATTACATGTATGTTTCTTAAGTGCAATGAGCACATTATTAAATGTTTAACGTCACAAACAACCAAACAAAAACCAAAAAAACCAAGAAAAGAAAAGCAAGAATTTCTACTTTATGGTCTTTATTCAGTCATTTGAGATATTTGTAGAGGATTATAAGTAAAGCCACACAAAGTCTTAGTAAGCTACTTTTTGATGGATCAATCTGATTAGTTTTATGTGTCGCCCTGATAACCGCTGAGGATTTGCATACTCTGTTTTAGGTAATGCTAATATTTCTAACCATGTTGGCCCAGAAAATAAAATTACTTCCATGTTACATAATAACGAGGTAAAAATCAGTTAAAAACAGCCGTTCTTAGATCCCCTTTTGTTATGCTCGGTTTAGATTAATGTGCATCAGTATGGAAGCAAACCTTTCTTTTTGTTATATTTAAATGGTATCCACGAAGACCTGAACTTCTACTCAGTCATATATTTGTACGTGAATACTTTGATTGCAAATAAAGATAAGTTTTTATTCTTACTATGAGCGATTCGTTATGATGTGACATGTTTTATATTAGTAGTAATTTTATACTAGAGGGCCTTGGCCTTGGCCTTGGCCTTGAGGGTAAAGCCTTGGCCTTAGCCTTAAGGCTTGAAGGTCAAGGCCTTGACCTTGAGGTTCAAAGCCTTGGCCTTGATGATCAAAGCCTTTGCTCCAACACTGACTCACACTTTCAGTACGCTGGTAGATGTTCTGCACAAACCTAGCTGCTCTGTTCTGGATGTCTTCAACCTGGTTGATAATAGTTTGATGATGGGGATTTCAAACAGTGGAGCAGTATTCTAGATGTGGCCTGACCAGAGAGATGTAAGCTTGTTGTTTCAACCGTGGGTGGCAGTGCTTCGGATTTCTTTTAATAAGCCCTAGCATCCGGTTAGTTTTCAAGGTGATGTTTGATATGTGAGTCTTCCAGGAGAGCTTGGATGTGAAAGTTAGACCCAAGTATGGATGTTCCTTAATGGACGTCAGTATGTCATCACCCAGGTGGTAGTCAAAGCTGATGTTGTTTATGCGGTGGGAGACTTGCATCACATGGCATTTGTCTGAATTGAACTTCATCTACCAGTTGGCTGTCCAAGAGTGCAGTGTATCAAGATCTTTCTGAAGAGCTCTGCAGTCATCCACGGTAGACCGGTACATGAAACAATCATCAGCGAGTAGGCGTAAAGACGATGTGATGGAGTCTGATATGTCGTTAATGAATGTGAAGAATAGCAGTGGCCCTAGTATTGTGCCTTGGGGCACTCCAGAAAGAACTGTCCACTCCGAGGTTACGCCATCCACCACAACTCGTTGGGATCTTTTGGTAAGGAAGTTGTTGAACCACTTCAAAAGAGAGCCATGAACTCCGTAATGATGTAATTTGAGGAGGAGCCTTTGGTGGGGTACTCGATCGATAGCTTTGGAGAAGTCAAGGATAATGGAATCTGTTTGCATTCTGTCATCCAGGGCTTTGGCAAAATTATGGGCTACGATGATGAGCTGTGATTCACAAGTTCAGCCATGGTGGAAGCCATGTTGACTTTCGATGAAGATTGCATGAGTGTCATAATGGCCCATCACGTGGCTAAAGATGATATGCTCAAGGATTTTGCTTGATATTGATGTGAGCGATACTGGTCGGTAGTTAGCGGCTACACTGCGATCCCCTTTTTTATATATGGGTGCTATGTTTGCAATCCTCCAGTCATGGGGAATTTCACCAGTATCCAATGACTGCTTAAATATGGATGCCAAAATAGTAGTTTACAACACACCATCCACTGAGATCTTTATGTGCTGGACTTCAGGAAAAGGAGACTTACCCATTGATGGCAGATCCGACACATTTTCAGAGGTGAAGACGTATTTGAATTGCGTATTCAAGATCCTGGCTTTGCCTTTGTTGTCGGAGATCGTCCTGTTATTGTATGTCAGGGGTGAGATACCAGAACTATCTAGCCGCTTGGCTTTGTTGAAGCGCCAGAAGTTTTTCTTGTGCTTGTCATCGCCATCATTTAACATGCGGTTGGTGTAAGACCAGTAGGAGGCTCGGATCTTTTTCTGCACAGTCTCACGAAATGACTTGAAATGATCCCAGTCATTTCTAGAGTTAGAAGTTTTTGCCTTCTTGTACATTCTAGCCTTCTTTCTAATCATACGCTTAAGGGAAGGTGTAATCCAAGGCCGGCTGCCACGAGATCTTGAAATCTTGCTGGGGATGTTTTTCTCCAGGATATAGGAGATTGTGGGTGACTCTGTTATACACTGTTATACACTCTGTTATACATTCTGTTATACATTATGTTATACACTGTTATACACTGTTATACACTGTTATACACTGTTACCAAGTGTGTCGAGGTGGCTCCATGTGCCGCCCCTGGATACGGCTTGCGTCGCGCTTGCTTAACCAAATCCTCGACATGCGTCTGCGTCCTGCAGAGCCTGGGCATCAGGACAGTTCTGGGAGAGGAGTTGCGACCACCCAGATCCTATCTTTTGCATATGAAAAGCCAGAACATGAGTATGGCAACTACAGCAAATCGTATACTGCCAGCAGCCGGAGTATGCAGGAGAACAGCGGAGGGTGACACGTGCATGCTCGTTTGGCGAGCAGCATGACGGCGTCCCCTTAAATCCTGAGGTCTCCTCTCGCCACCATGAACGTTCGGACGATCAGGGAGGTCTCGAGAGCCAAGGAGCTAGTCGAGGTGATGAGGAAGCAGGGAGTGGCTGTGTGTGGGGTGCAGGAGCACAGGAGGGTGCATGAAGATGACAAGAAGGGGGAGTTAGAGATCACAATGGTCGACGAGTACCAACTCATCACGGCATCAGCATGGAGGAACGAGGTGCAGGCAGCGACTGGTGGGGTCGGACTCATGCTAAACAAGGAGGCACAGAAGTAGATCATCTGCATAACTCGGACATCCGACCGGGCCATCACTGCTTCCTTCAAAAGCAACCCAATCCTGACCACCGTGGTTGCCTACGCACCAACACTCGAAGCGGTGAGTGAGGAGAAGGAGAAGTTCTACAGCGACCTCAGACATGCAGTAGAGACCGTCCCAGTCCACAATTTCCTGTCCATTCTCGGCGATTTCAACGCAAGACTCAGACAGGAGGACGCTGTATTCACCTATCATCAAGGAAAAACAAATGGCAACGGGGCACGACTGCTAGAACTGATGGAGGACTACTCCTTCCTCACAAGCAACACGATGTTCGAGAAGAGAAGGGGGCGTCTGTGGACGTGGCTGTCGCCAAACGGAACGAAGGCACAGATCGACTTTGTCATGACCAGGCGGAAGTGGCGGAGCAGCGTGGTCGACTCGGGCACCTACATTACCTTCGCATCTGTGGGTTCTGATCACCGGGTGGTGGCAATGAAGGTGCGTCTCTGCCTCCGAGCGCCTCCTAAGGAAACCAAGGGGAAGGCCCAGTACGAGTGGTGGAGGCTCAGGGACAACAGCGAGCTGCAAGAGAGGTACGCTGTGGAAGTCCGCAACCGGTTCCAGGCTCTGATAGAGGAGGGGGAGTCAACAACAGAACACTACGGCAAGTTCGCGAAAGCAAATGAGGATGCAGCAGAGGTGTGTATGGACAAGGTACCCAAGATGGGGAAGAAGGCGAGGGTCGCAGCGGACCCGCGACTCATCAGAGCCAGGGAAGAGATGGTAGCAGCGTACAGTATGCTACTCAAACACCGCAGTGACACCAACCGGGAAGAGTACAACAACAGGAAGAAGGTTTTATACCAAACCTACGATGTTATCGAAGAGGAGGAGCTTACCAATAAGATCAGAGAAGTGGAGGAAGTCCATCTCAACCAGAAGCACAGCATGAGCTGGAAGCTGATCAATGAGATCGCTGGTAGAAGTTCCAGACCCTCTCAAATCAAGGGAGAGTCCGATGAGGAGCGAGTCAAGGCATGGTACAACCACTTCAAAAACCTTCTCGGGGCTGAACCAAAGGTGCTGGACGTACAGTCTAAGGTAGAGAGAGTGTTCGAGGATCTGGACATCGTGGACGGGCCATTCACAAGGGGAGAGTACAACAAAGCAAAGAGGTCACTGAAGGGAGGAAAGAGCTGCGGTGAGGATGGAGTCGTTCCGGAAGTACTCAAGTATGTCCCCATCGACGACATTGTGCTCGGCTTCATCAACAGCGCATATGAGAAGGGGGAACTACCAGATCAATGGAGCACCCTCAACATCATCCCTGTTCCAAAATCCGGTGACCTCACATGCACAGACAACTACTGGGGCATCAGCCTGAGCTCTATTCCGGCAAAAACATTCAACCGGATGGTGCTCAACCGTATCCGCCCAGCACTGGACCCCCTCCTAAGAACAGCTCAAAATGGTTTCCGCGAGAAAAGGACAACTGCAGGTCAAGTCATTGCACTTCGGAGGATCATCGAGGGTGTCAAGAACAAAAATCTCCCTGCTGTGATGACATTCATAGACTTCAAAAAGGCTTTTGACTCAATCCACAGGGAGAAGATGCTCGATATCCTCAGTGCATACGGGATACCCAAGAAACTCGTGGAACAGTGGCAGCGTCCTACGCTCGCACATGGGCCAGGGTCACCACGCCCGATGGAACCACTGAACCGTTCAACATCTTGGTGGGAGTGCTACAGGGCGACACTCTCGCTCCATACCTCTTCATCATCGTGCTCGATTATGCACTGAGGAGGGCCATTGATGGGAGAGAGGGGGAGCTAGGTTTCACCATAACACCACGCAAGAGTCGGCGAGTGCCTCCAGTGACAATCACCGACCTGGACTTCGCCGATGACATCGCACTGGTCTCAAACACTGTGGAGCAGGCTCGTACCCTTCTACTGTCAGTGGAGGAAGAGTGTCTGAAGGACTACATCTCAACGCGGGGAAGACCAAGGTGCTGGCATACAACACAAACGACGCTACCGTCCACACCAGAGACGGCACGCTGCTCAAAATCGTGTCTGACTTCAAATATCTCAGGGCTTATGTCGACTCCAGCGAAAAAGACCTTAGGACCAGACGAGGACTGGCGTGGTCTGCGCTCCACAATATGAAGAAAGTGTGGACGTCGCCCCTCAGTACAAGCCTCAAAAGGTCGCTGTTCATCTCCACGATTGAGTCCGTCCTACTCTATAACAGCATGCAGAGAGTGACGGATAAGATCAGGGAGCATCGTCTGAATCTCGCTGGCCACTGCGTCCGCCACCCCGAGCTTGCCGCCCACCTGACCATACTGTGGGAGCCCACCCAGGGCACCGCCTCAAGGGGGAGAAGAAGGCTGACCTTTGTGGACCAGCTGAAGAGGGACACCGACCTCACATCCGCTGAGGAGCTACGCTCCTGCATGGTGGACCGAGACAACTGGAGGAAGAGGACTTGTGGTCTGGCTCATGATGTCGTCACTACTCAGGCGGCCCCGACAGGATGATAGGAGATCCCTCAGTCTGGGATGGAGGGTGGTTGACTTGAGATATAGGAGATCCCTCAGTCTGGGGTGGGTTGTGAACTTTGGATATAGAACATCCTTCTGTCCGTAGTAGTGGTCACCAAATATTGCTGATGTAGAAACCGATGTCCTGTGGAACAGTATCATGTTTAACGATCTTGATGGCCTCTCTGATGCGTCTGGGGTGCTATGTGTCAATGGGTGTGATGAGTTGAGCTGCCTGCCAGTCGATTTGGTGGTCCTTGATGTGGGTGTGTTTGACGATGGCTGACAAAATCTCCTCTGTGGCCATGAACGATCAGAGCATACTGATCGAAACGTTGAGTTGTAACCTCCAGTTCTTTTCAGAACTAATTACTACTCAATAGAGAATTTCACATGGTGTCACTGCAATTAGTCTGTCTTACATCAACAAATGCCCAGACAGGTTTATCCCCACAGATAAATAGTGTTCAGTGAAATAGAGAATTTTAAACAGTATACTTCCTGCATAACATCTACAGTACGGAGACCAATGACTACATAATATTACAACTCGGTACTGCCTGTCATCTCAATGTATAAATGATTTTTGAGAGCATTTTCAGTACTTCCTTGCTCTCAATGATAAATATCCATTAGGCCAACAAAAAAAGTCTCCAGTTTCTGGTCTCTGTGCACGTCGCCTCGGACCTGCGCATCAGCATTTTTTTTTTTTTTCAATTTTTTTTTATCCAGTTGCAGACAAAAATGCTGGATCGATTGGAATTCTGTCGTACTGTGTTTTAAACAACTTTTCACATCTTATGAATGATTTGAGAGGCCTCTCTTAGCCGCCATACATGTACATGTACTTTGTATATGGGAAATTTGGTCTCGGTGTGTACAGATGTATCACATATTTCCCTGTTGGCCCCCCCAAAAAAGGGAAAAAAAAGCGCATCACCGCACTGATTTTGAAGCCGACCTATGACCAGAAACTGGAGACTTTTTTGGGGGCCTTAAATGATTGGCCCTAATTTTCACTATAAAAAATCCAAATAATTCCACTCATTCTATCTATTGATATAAGGTTGCAAAATCAACAACAAGTTAATATATTGGATGTTTAGTTTCAAGTTTAACGGTAAGGTTCACCATTAGTAATGTTGAGAAAACAAAGAGTTTGATAGCTCTCTTTGAATCAAGATAAACATTAACAATCATCCTGTGAAAGTTTCAGGTTTTGTTCACAAGAAAATTGTGAAAATGCATTTAAACAGAGATTTCTTGTATTCATTCTATAAATGTGGAATTTAGGAAAGAGCACAATTTCCTGAATTTTAACTAGAAAACTCACATTTCTTTGATATAACATCACTTCAGTCAACACTATTTCTTTCTTATACCATAATTACCTTTACACCAAGCAAGTTTCACATTCAAAATGGACCATTTGGTAGTTTCTGAAAACCATTCTTAAACCTTTTCATTATTAGTAATAAAGGCTGTGCATTTTCAGATTTTCTGATACCCAAAATTACGATACCCGGGTTGTTCCTGTAAACAATTTTGTAAAAACACATAAAATAACCAATATGTTTCTCTTGTTTTATTAGACTCATAAAAAATGTGGACTTACTGTAATAATTTCACACCTCTATACTAAAAACGACGAAGCATCCCCATTCCCCACACACATTTTGTCAACAAAAAATCTTCTGTTTGTGTGACTTAAATGTCCAGACAAAATTTTCAAAAGTCGTTTACGGGTAATTGGAACCAAAAAATGGAACTGAAAAATGGAAATGGGTACTGACACTTTCGGTACCCGGACACCCGGCACAGCCTTACCTTTAAGCTCATTGATGGGAACAATGTGTACCCTGTTCAGGACCAAGGTGTTAGCCAGCATTTAGAAATAGGGTGTCCAAATTTGCTGTAAATTTTAAAACCGGGTGTTCACTTACAATACATGTACTTTTATATGTAAATGACAGATGAAATAGGGTATCCTTATTATAGGGTGTCCAAAAGACACCCAGACACCCCTCTGGCTAACAGCACTATCAGCTAGGTAAGTACTTTGCATAGATTTGTGTAAACATTTGATGTGTTTGAACTACACACAGTGAGGACCCACAGACCAGACCTGAACTCAGCAATCACCATAATCTATTGACAAAGTCACGTACAATTCTCCTGGTTGGCCCGTTTCACAGCATGAGTTGTCCTCACTTTAGTATATTACAGAATCTAGTAGAGGCTGCCTCAGGTGTATTCACACCTCTGTGTTTGAGCACAGAGGAATTTCTTTCCAAATCAGACTATATAACTCAATGAAGTATCTGTGATTTTTTTTTTAATTGCTGTGATAGTTGCTCACCAGACTTCGAGCCAGAACATTGGAACGTGAAGATGGGTGATTCGGTTGAGACTATTCCAGTCATCGACTTTGGTGCTTATGGTCTGTCACGGGACAGACCAGATCAAAGCAGTGATGTCTTTCAAACTCTGGTCCATGATGTCAACCGTGCCTTATACTCCATTGGTTTCTTCTTTATCATCAATACTGATTTCCCCCAACAAAAGGTCAGTTTAAAACCCCCCTAAGTTTCCTTTGAAAAGAAAATGTAACTGCTGTTTACAGTACACCCTCTATTTATATAATAATAATAATAATAATGTGGACTTATATAGCGCACGTATCCACCAAACTCAAGGTGCGTTGTATTATTATCCCTGCTCATCAGGCTCATAAATCATTCCTGAAACCATCTCAGCTCCCTGGGGAGTATACAGCTCAATTGCTGCCATTACAGTGCATTTAGGGCTAATCAAACAACCAACTCTGCCCTCACAGGTACCCATTTACCCCTGGGTGGAGAGAAGCAATTATGGTAAAGTGTCTTGCTGAAGGACACAAGCACCCCGGTCGCGGTTGGGATTCGAACCCACATTCTGACGACTCAGCCATCAGAACACAAATCCGATGTGCTAAACCGCTCGACCATGGCACTCCATATTCATCGTTTTGTGGCAGGCAAAAATGAGGTGTGTTTCATTTTACAATTTTTACAATGTTGTCAGGCCTGTGATTTCTCAGGATTTTTCCTGATTTCTGGATTTTTTACAAAGCTCCCTTTGCCTCAAAATATTCTTGGAAGAAGAGAAGTAGCCACCAAGGAAAGGTGTCCAAACCTCGAGTTTCTTGTTTGTGGGGATGTGGAGAGTCTGTAAATCCTCCAAAATTAAACATCCAGGAGGTTCAGGGTGCTATGTCCTCTAAACCAAGACCTGCTACCCATTTTTCAGGAAGTTTTAGTTTTGTCAAATCACACCACTGATGTACTTGTGCAATACTAGCCATATAGTATCCAAAATCATTTACAATCAGCAGTGAAATAGTCACTTAAATCCCTGTATGACCAACCCAAATGTTCTTAATCTAATAATATGTGACCCCGCACGGCGAAACCCGCAAAAAAAGTCGCTGAACCCCAATCCAAGATACAGCCAATTTTCGACCAATGGGGTGTTATACGGCCTTTTGGGGTTTTACTGATTATAGTTCCCAGATGTTTATTTCACAATTTCCTGCAAACAAAATTACTGAAATCGATTTATAAGTGTGTGAAAATACGAAATTCCGAGCACCATTTTGCGGTTGTTAGTGCGTTTTTTTTTTCAAAACATCCTATATTTCTCGAAATCGTAATTTCATTGTTTTTCGACTTTCAAAGTCCATAACTTTCCAACAGAATGCATGATGGATATAATTTTTTCACCATTGAAAAGCTAAAGAGTTGCCCTTTCATATGATACCAAATAACTCATTTTTTATTTCTGGGACGTTTTTGTGGGTTTTGTCATGCTGGGTCACATATTATTCATTAAAACCCTAACCCCCTAGGTATTCTGGCTAGGAACCTTCCTGAATCCTCTAAAATCTATCAGTGCACTTTTGGAAACATGCCCTTCAAACATCTTCAAAATGCACCATGCATTTTCATTGATCTTTCATATTCAGCACTTATGGCCTGTACTTTTTGCCAGGTAGTAATTTCGCTCTATTTGAAGAGGTGAAAGTACCAGTTTCCAACAGTGCTGAATTTTTCCCATAAAAGTGCCCCTTGGAGGATTTTGCAGGATTTGGGATGGTTAGGGTTAAATACAATTTAATGATTTCTGTTGTAATACTTCACTTTTCAATTGTAAATAACTATTTGTACATTTCATATGTTACTGAGATAAGAGTTGGACACATATGTTATTGAATGAATTAGATTCTAAGAAACTCTGCGGACATCTCCTCAAAATAGAAGACTACTTGCTTGTTTCTGCCACAGTTTGACCGAGGGTGCTATTCTTGTAAACAAGTGATGTCATCATCTATAAATAGGCGCTATTGTTTTTCAATTATTGTATGCTGTTAACTTTCCATGAAAACACATACACAATTTGTCTTGTTTTATTTATTTGTCCTGTATTTTAAAGGTGAACCAGATGTGGAAAGTGTCCGAGGATTTCTTTCATCTGCCAGCTGACGTCAAGAACAAGTATCCGCGCAATCCCAATGAGAATCATGGATATGTACGACTGGAACGTGAAAAGTAAGAAATGTATACTTTATATGTATGTTGATACTAATATCACTTTGCGCAATGAGAAACAAGAATTTTGTATTTATAAAAAAAAAATTACGTGTTAAATTTCCAATGATCTGATTTCTTTTCCAGAGAAAACTGGCAATTCATTTGCAATATCTCACAGCAGTTTATGCGTGGATGGCAGTGATCTTTCCTGTAGACCTTTATCACACTGCGGCCATCTTTGTCATATTCCCTGTATACCCATTGACAATGATAGTACTAATTCTCATAACATAGAAAGGTGCCAGACTATTTTCCCTTCCAGCCTCGGTTTGGTTACACTGCTTTGAATGGAAAAAAAGCAAGATAGCTGTACCGTGATAAAGGTCTGTTGCAGTAGTACTGTCCAAACTCCAAAAGTTAATGGATGATGACTTATTGGAAAACTGAACATTTGGATATATCTGTTTTCTCTGCCAGGAGATCACCATGGACTAGGGAGTAATTTCTCATGTGGTTTGATATTACCAGGTGACCAACTGAATACCAACTAATTTCCTTGTTTGTAGGTCCGGGTTGTAGTGACCAATAAGTGAATTTTTCCGAGCAATTTCATGTTAATGAGTCACAGGTTGGTTTGTATGCCCCCCCCCCCAAACTGGACACTAAAAAGCAGTGATTAAACAAGTTCAAGTTTAGGACTGGGTGCAGACTAAAGTCAGTACTATATTGGAACATTAACATTGACTAGCTATATAGGATTCTAGCCGGCCAATCGTCATCGGGCAAGCTCGGTGGTCGAGAGGTTAATACGTCTGCACTAGTAAGCAGGAGGTCGTGGGTTCGAATCCTGCCCGAGTCGCCCGTGTAGTTTTTCACAGACACTCGGAAAGTACTGAGTATAGGCCTACAGTGCTATACACACGTCGGTGTAGGGCAAAATTAAATCAATTGACTAGCTTGGTCATTGATTTGGAACTATATAAGCATTCAGTAGGCATGTTTTGTGCCAGGCTGGGGTGCAAAGTGCAAACTGTATTGTATAGTACTCTATATACAGCCCAACAGTAGCCATTGAAAATGGATTGATAATAGCAAGTTCGGTGAATTGGAACTAAACATTCCGGCTCTCGTTGCTTCATGCACTGGTCTTCAGGCATGTTTGTGCCAGGTTGGGGTACGGAAGTGCAAGCTATAATTATTGTGGTGTACTAACTGATCCATAGTGGATTGACATGTTTGTGCCTGGTCAGCGATTTGTAACAAGCCTTCAGGGTATGATTGCTGGCTTCACTGGTCCTCAAAAGCCATGTCACGGTGTGAACTATAATAAGCTCTATGACTTATTGACCGGCAAAATTGACAGATTGTCAAGCTCTGTCCGTGAATTGGTTGATGTCAATTTGTAACCAGCATGTAGGTTTTGGTTGCGTCCCTGGTTGCATAATGGCTATTGAGGACCAGTGAAACATAAACCATGTTTTGTGTCAAACGTTCGGAAAGCATATGGCACAGAACCCAGTTGAAATATCTGTTTATCGACCATCATCGTTGAAGCTTGAAAGTTGGCACTTTTGTGTTTGACTTTTTTTTGCGGCGGGTTGATAAACAATTAAAACTTTTGCCCTACGCCGATGTATAGCACTGCATACTCGGTGCTTTCCGAGTGTCTGTGAAAAAATTCACAGGCGACTCAGGCAAGATTTGAACCCACGACCTCCTGCTTACTAGTGCAGACGTCTTAATCTCTCAACCACCGAGCTTGACCGATGACAATTGGCCGGCTAGAATACTATATAGCAGTGGTGTAGGGAAAAAAAAAATTTAATCAAATTGTTTATCACCTGATGCAAGAATTTCATCAACCCACTGTCGCAAGGCACTGTCATTTTTAAGAAGTGTGTAGTCATTGCTAATAAGTTTAAAGGAGAGAGAACTCTTTCCTAAATTTCACATCAGAATTCAATACAAAAATTCCAATGCATTTTCACCATCTTCTTGTAAATGACACAACATTCACATATCCAGGTTGCTGGATTTATCATGTATTTATTCAGAGAGATTTGTACACTTTGATCGTTTTATTTGAATAAGACTAATTGTTAAAAATGATCTTTGATCCTGTTAAACAATGATCTTTGCTCCTGTTGTTAAACAATGATCTGTACCCCCAAGATAATCCATTGACCCCTTCCTTTTGTGTTACTTTAGTCTAAATCCAGAACGTCCATATGGTGATCTGAAAGAACTGTTCAACTATCACCCAATGACCGCTGAAAAAAACAGTGTAAGCCAATTAGTAGATAATTTTGGGAATCCCTTGATTTTTATTTGTTTTTAAGGCCAAAAAAAAGTCTCTGGTTTCTGGTCATAGGTCGGCTTCAAAATCGGTGCGGTGACAGCCGTGATGCGCTTTTTTTTTTTTTTTCTCCTGAAGATGATCAGAGCGTACGTGTTGTGGCCGAGCGGTCTAGCGCATTAGATTCAAGTTCTGGTGGCGTCAGAATGTGGGTTCGAATCCCGGCCTGGCCGGTCGCGGCACTTGTGTCCTTGAGCAAGACACATAACCATAATTGCTTCGTCCTTCGGATGGGACGTTAAGCTGTAGGTCCCGTGTACTAGAAACATCAGTGCACGTCAAAGAACCCATAATGACACTTATCGTGCAAGAGTAGGGGTTTGCCCCAGTGTTTCTGGTAGCTAATTGATAGCCCATTGAAAATCATCTATAGGTGACATGGTTACCATCACTAAATAAAGCTTTATTATTATAATATTATACAGATCAAAACGTAGAGTTGTAACCTCCAGTTCTTTTCAGAACTAATTACTACTCAATTGAGAATTTCACATGGTGTCACCGCAAACAGTCTTTACTTTTTTTTTTTGGTAATCTTTTTTTTTTACCATCCAGTGAAATACGTGATACATGTATACGCGGTTATTGGAACCAGACCAAATTTCCCATACACAATGCGTGGTGGCTAAGGCAAAAAAACAAGTATCCGGTTTCTGGTCTCCGCACGTGTTGCCTCAGACCCGCACTTCGGCATTTTTAATTTTCTTTTTTTTTTCCCTATAAAACGATGTCCAATTACAGCCAAAATTGCTGGATCGATTGGAATTCTGCTGTGATGTGCTTTAAATGATTTTTTTCACATAGAGGTATGAACGTTTGCCCATTTTGTGAGGCCTCTCTTAGCCACCATACTTTGTATATGGGAAATGTAGTCTCCGTGTATACAATGTATCACGTATTTCGCTGAATAATGGCTGGAAAAAAGTGCATCACCTCACCGAATTTGAAACCGACCGATGACCAGAAACCGGAGACTTTTGGTGGGGGGGGGGGGGGGTGGCTCTGAGAGCAACGTGGAGAAAACATCTTGGTGAAAACAGGAAATGTAATTTTGCATGGATGGAAAACTAATTTGTTTTTCATTGTTTTCTCAAAAACATGAGCGCTTATTGTCATGAAACTGTTTAATGGGTTAGTATTACTATTTCTGAAAAAACTAGAGATTTGAAATGAATGTACATACATGTAACCAAATATAAATGTCATGTAATTTAATAATGGTCACTTGCTGTTTAGTCTGCATTGCAAAATTGTGGTAAATTCTTGTGTTAAATAACCCTAACCTTCCCAAATCCTCCAAAATCCTCTTTGCTAAAGTGAAGGATTTTGAAGGATTGAGGTTACATGCTACATGCTCTTTGCTAAAGTGAAGGATTTTGGAGGATTGAGGTTGTGAGGCATACTTGCCTTTACATGGTACATGTACATCCGTGTTTGTTGTAGTGATTGCAAGGTCAGTGCTTGGATCAGTGGACACTGTTTATTGCTCCATGCATGCAGGGAGGGTCCCTGGCCATGTACATGTATCACAGATTAGAAACACATATGTGCATAACATGTCATTGTGCTTGCTTTACTAAAGGATTTTGGAGGATTCAGGTTATGTGTAAGCAAATGGGCCTAGGGAGTTAGGGTTAATGATATATATCCAGAGAATTGAAAGTGTATACAGTAAACTGGTTCTCACTTACCCCCAAAATCAACAAATTGAGAGGTTGTGGAATATTTACTTACTTTTTGATTTATTTATTTTTATATTTATTTTTATTATTATTTATTTATTTATTTATTTATTTATTTACTTCTTCTTCTTCTTCTTCTTCTTCTTTTTTTTTTTGGGGGGGGTTCTGCATTGAATCACAAAACTTGAGTGTATTTCTATTTGTTCCAACAGTGGCCTACTGAGTCTGAATGCCCAGGCTTCAAGGAAGTACTGACCGACTTCTGGGATCCCTGCTTGGTGTTGCATGATAGAATCCTTGAGGTCATGGGTCACGGCCTTCAACTAGAGGTCAGTATGCACCCTTAAAATGAATCATAAAATCATTTGACTTGTTTAAAATGTAATATAGGCATGATAGTATGAATGAAAATGTTTTAAAGATGTTTCTTCCATATAAATATTTAACTGGGTTTGCTTATTATTAGGTACAGTGTAGTAATCGTTCAGCATTGCAGAAATCCTTTTTCCAACCAGTGTCTATAATAATGGGAATGAGGTAGATAGCCTGGGGATGAGATTGCCCTTATGTATGAACACAAGAAGGCACAGCACTTTTGTGGCAAGTAGCTATAGTGGTCAAAACCAGTCAACTGTTTGTTTTTGACTGTTGAACCAATTGTGCACACAAGGGCATTTGTGACTGGTTTTGGCTTTTACTGTCATTTTGACCTGTAAATGTACTTATTACACGTAAGGTTTGACAGTGTTCGACTTTTAAGTGCACTAGATATACCTTGGCAAGTATATCAACATTTTGACTGATTTTGACCCTTGCAGTCATAGGAGGGTTTTGATAAAGGTAAGTTACAACATTGATAAGTTACCAAATTATCTGAAAGCTAATGTGGTGTGAACTTGTACAATCATTCTGGAGAGTATGTTTTCTGAAATACTCTCCGACATTTCAGAGAAAATACAATAAAATATGCACATTTAAAAAAATTGCATACAACTATTATGCATATTTTGAGGACCACCACATGTTGATGAGATGGCGTGATTCTAACATCGTATTTGCAAACTGTGGCCATTATTCATGAATTAATCCTGAGAATCAGTTGCTTCTATGTATGGTATTGCATGGATCGATGTCGTTGGCTCAATGCTCAATTATGGCCCAAAGCGAAAGTGAAGCGAGATTTCATGGCATCAACACCGTTGCAGTAATATTCAAGTTTTTTCCCAAATTGTTTTCTTTAATATGTTCACAGGATCCATTGCTGTTTGTGAAGCACCATTCTAAAGCTTATGAAAACAGTGGCACGACCCTTCGCACATTGTACTACCCGGCTCTCTCAGATGTCAGTCCAAAGGAACAGCAGGTTCGCTGTGGGGAACATTCAGATTACGGTGGCATCACGTTGCTCTTTCAAGAACGACCGGGACTGGAGGTTGGTGAAAGTTATATTTAGTCATTCATTCAAACAAATATCACAGTCTAAAATGATTGGTTAAGATTAAACTTTCTCCTATCTCTCTTTGATTTTGAAAATAAGAAATATTGCACTCGGATTTGTATAAATGCCTTGCGTTTAACATAGGGCTGGTTAGATCAGTTGGTAGAGCACTCATATGGTATTCGAGAGGTCCGGCATCAGCCAACTTTTGCACTCAGGAAGCGAGCAAAGAAAATTTGGCTGATGCCGAACCCGCGACCTCTCGAATACCGTACGAGCGCTCTACCAACTGAGCTAACCAGCCCCTATGTTGGTGGGTGGTCCACTTATGCCAATTATCTATTGCTCTATGGGGCCAGGTCAGAGGCCAAACCATATCTGCCGAGTAGTCAGGGATCAAGCCCCGGTCAGATGCAAACAACTTATATTTTGATTAAATTTTTGCCCTACATCACTCGGGCGGGATTCAAACCCATGACCTCCTAACCTTTCGACCACTGAGCTTGCCCGATGACGATTGGCTGGCTAGAATCCTATATAGCAGTGTGTTCTGCAATGTTTATAAAACATTTTATTATTTTTTTATTTACAAAGGTACGAAATCGCAAAGGCAACTTCATCAAGGCGCATTTGGTAGAGGGCGGTATTCTTGTGAATATCGGCGACCTGATGCAGAGGTGGACAGCTGACAGGTACCGAGCTGTGGTGAGTTAGAGTGCTCTAAATAGCTAGGTTTTTGTAAACTCTCTACCTCCACTCATTAGATGTTAAAACTGCCCACAGTTTTTTTTAGGTGTTCGAGCGACAGCGCGAACACCTCTTGATATTGTTCGTTTTTTTTTTTTTTTTACTTTTTCTTCTTCTCAGTGAGACATATCCAGAGATAAAAACATAGTTGCAGAGTTCACAGAACCTTAAAACTTAACACATAGTTAGGCCTTAACATGTAATTGTATCCTAAGTTGTGACGTCATAGTGATTTCATCAGATATCGAATTACACTAAATCAAAGTTTAATATTTCAAAAAATCATATCTCATGAACCACAAAAGATATTTTCGCAATCGTTGCATCATCTGAAAGTTCTTGAATTATGTGACATTTCGTCGAAAACGGAAGTTTAAGTGAACAACTATTCAGAAGTGCCATTCTTTATGCACAGCCTATTTCGCGTGTGAACAGCCTTGAAGTTCTCTCACACACAGACAAGAGGCATATACAGTGTATAAACTGTATATGCCTTGTGTTTACATTCAATGTACACTGCAGTATCTAATTAGAATATAATACATTACGTTTTGTCGTCGCCAGCACGTTCGTGTCCACACAGTTTACGGTAATTTCAGTATCGTCCTTTATTTCGAGCTGTCATTTTTGTACACAGTTTTGGAATTGTTAACGCTTGTTCTAAATCTAAGAGTGAATTAAAACAGATCATTTTTTGGCATTCATGACTTCAATTATCTCATTGTGAAATATGATGTTTCACATCTTTTCGCGATTGTTGCAATCAAATTAACAGTCATCGATGCGCAGAGGATTTTTTAAAGAATTTATTTCTTTTTGCTTTCGTTTATGGGCAATCAATTTCAACAATTTTCCAATACGCCCTTGACAAAAGGTTTTCAGGCACTGGAGTTACACTGTAATTTAAATACAAAATCAATTAAATTTGATTTTGAGGCAAGAGATCTAGATCTTCTTTTTAACTTAATTAAATTTAATTTTGCAAATGGAATAATGTGTATAATTTTTAAACGAAAAGCATCAATAAATTTCCCACAATGATTGTTTAATAAACAATGTGGCAAAAAAAAGTCTAGAAAAACAAAATGGTTGGTAAATTTTTCCAAAATTGTTGGGTGTTTACTTTTAAATATTGGTTTTGGTTAGCCAGTTAGCAAATTTCTAAATGGTCAGTGAATTTTGTTTCATTTTAATTTATATAATAACCAAATGATATGTTTCATTATATTTTTAGTGTTTGATATCTAAAACGGCAAAAACAAATAAATAAATAAATAAATTAAAAAGATTAAGGCCAAAACATTTTAAGCATGATTGTGGTACAGAACCTTAAAACTTAACACATTGTTAGACCTTAACATGTAGTTGTATACTAAGTTGTGACGTCATGGTGAGGTCATCAGATATCCAATTACACTAAATCAATACACTAAATAATTACACTAAAATAATATAATTCAATGTTTATCCTCTAATACTTGCCAAGTTCATTGATTGTCAACACCACAAAGCTGTCCATCAAAATTTCATATACAGGTACAAAGAGACCAGTCAGATTTGTTTAAAACAGGTATTTAACAGGTGTGTGTATTCTGTGCATTTATAGTGGCAATTTTGTTGCACTGCAGTCCAATGATTTATGTGTAAAGAATTAATATGTAACTTTAAAAATGTCCTTGCATGTCTCTTTAAGTCTGCTTTGGCGAAAAGCAGCCTATTCTGCCACGCAAGAAATATTGTCCACGCCACCCTAAATCCATATACATGTATTTTTCAAATGAAATTTATCCTTTTTTAGCTTGTGTATCGCTTTGTGTATCACTACATCGGTGGCTAGTGCCGCTGAAATGCTGCTCAAGATCACTGCAGACGAGCATAGTTTAAAAGGATATGGGTCCACAAACATATGTTACTGCTAAATACAGCAGATGAGAATCCATAAAAAAAATAATTTCAATCGTGCTCATTGTCAGTATTTGCCGGCATCAATATACAGCTTAGGTACAGACAACGGCTAGTCATTTGTTAACGTGTTTCTTTTACTCCATTTAAACACAATGTCAAAATTATCAGCCAGAATGCAAAATATTTTCGGCACACAAGAACTGCTATTGTACACTCACGGTGATTCATTAATAAAACATCTCTTCAAAAACAATAGGACGTTTTGTGTAATACCATCTGACCTTGATCTATGCACCAATAAAAGGTTCATGTAAATTGCTGTTCAGAAAGAAAAGAAAACGTTGTCATTCATGCACCAGCCTTTCCAACATTTAAATGTGTCAATTGCCTGATATAAAAATACAAAGATAAAGGCATTTCCAACTGATTATTTTGGAGTGATCATTCACACTAACACCAGTGACTCAACATGTAGGTTAATAATATATACAAATTAATTATGATAGTGCTATGGCGATCAGACTCAAGGATCTTTAAACTTGACAACATCGACATTTATCATGATCTCCATTCTGCAATAGTTCCATTCAAACAATGGATCAACATTGTTAAGGGGTGATGGATGGCTTCTGAGACTAATTGCTGACCCCACCCACCCCTAAATTAATCAGCTTGAGAGCGTATGGTGCAGATGTAATTAATGTGATGATTTCCAAACATGTTGCATTAATAAAGATATAAATAAAAAGCACAAGAAAGATAAAATTCAATGAGTTGTTCAATTTTATGACGCAAGTTCATTAAAATAAAAGTAAATAAAATAATGTTGAGTATTTTTTCCTTTGAACCTTGGCATTATGTATTTAAGGGGTTTTTTCTTTTGATTTTTTTTCTTCGAACGTCCATAAAATAATAGTGGCAAGATGGAGAATGCTGCTGTACCTATATCCTCTGTATAATGAAAGAAAGAGAACAAATTATTTTAATAAAGTCTGTTTGAATTAGGGCTGTGCCGGGTATCCGGGTATCCGGGTACCCGACCGAAACTGTCATTACCCGGTTCCATTTTTCGGTTCCGAGTACCCATAAATGACTTTTTAAAATTGGGACTTACCATTTCAGTGTGAACAGAAATCTTTGACTATTGAACAATGTATTGTTTACACTTTTAGGAGCAATTTTATTCAAGAGATTACACTCTGATAATGCCTTTGTAGTATTTTATGGACATTTTCCATACACTTTTGTCCAACTGTTTGTGATACATTGTATCCAATCATTAAGACTCAAATAGACTGGGCACGCTACAAACAAGTATCAAACTAGCTGCTCAGGATGGAAGTTTGCCTATTGTTCACAGTAATTGGATTAGTGGGACAATAACTGCTGCTTTATGTCTGCACTGGAGTGCGCACCATGATGTATTAATAGAGGGGATTTTATTACAGGGGACGTCCTAATAAAAAAAAAGTGGTGTTTAAATTGGTTTTGTTGTGTAATTATTTTGATGTGCCACCGACCATCCCTCAGGGTTTCATCAACATTTACATTTATTTACCCACCGATACCGAGCTCTCTTGTGTATTACATTTGCCGACAAGGTTTGAGTTTGTTTCAAAAGAAAGACATAAAAAGGGAGGTGTTAAGTTGGTCATTGTCTTTGAAACCAGCCGGGCTCAGTGATGATCCATGTCATTCGTGGCGGTCAAATGCCTTTCGGTTTTCACGAATTGCAAGGATCGCCAAGAAGTATCTTGATATTCCGGCGTCAGTGCCCTAGATCCGAACGGGTGTTTTCCACCGCGGGAAATATCGTCACGGCAAAGCGGAGCTGCTTAATGCCTGATAACGTGAACATGCTGGTATTCCTGGCAATGAACGCCCACATAACTGCCACCCAACCAAAGTGAACATGATTTATAACTTATCAATAAGTAACAATCAGTACACCGTAACCGATTTTGAAAGAGAAATATTGGGTTCTGAAAATAATCTTAATTCTTAAAATCGTAGCTTTATAAGTAGTAGCAGTAGCAGCAGCAGCATTTTTTAATTATTCCTAGCTAGGTCTCTTATAAATTCATTCTTTCAGAAAACAATTTTTACGGTTTTATTTCAGTAAATACAATATATTGTCACCAAGATATTATACTAAAGATCGAATTAAATATGGTATCCTCTGTATTATAAAGGTCAATTTTGTTAACATTTACATGTATTTGTACACCAAAGGAGACCTGTTTTAAACAAGAATGAAAACGGGTATCCGAACTTTCCTGATTTCGGGTATCCGGTTCCAAAAACGCACAGCCCTAGTTTGAATTTGAAAAGCTTAGGAGGAACAAACATATTAACCCTCCTACTTCTGGTGCCTTTTTCAGACAAGTTGATGCACCATTTGAAACCATTCGTTTTGTGAAACACACCAAGGTGTACGTGTATCCACCATTTAAAACCGTTTGAATGATTTATAAGCCACTGTGTATAGTACATTCACCATTTGAAACCATTCGACTATGGAAACACACCAAGGTGTAGTGTATCCACCATTCAAAAACCATTTGAATGGATTTGAATGGTAGTAAAGCTTAATGCTACCAACACTTTTCAAATGGTATCAGTGATTCCGTATCACCATGTGTGTACAAAACCAATGGCCATTTTGGTAAGTGGAAATTTTGAATGGTTTCAAATGGTCAAACAGTAGGAGGGTTAAAGAAGTTTTACTAAAATAAACACAAAGTCAGACTCACTAACCCAACGTTTTGAGACCTGGAATTTGTACTGAATTTGTCCCACTGTTGTGTCCAGTAATTCCTCAACATTCCCCACCACACTTTGTTGGAACATGGAGGAAGGAAATTTACTTTTTAAGCTTGATAGAAATACGGTGATGTTGTGTTTGAAATCTTCTGTACTTTCCACTTGAGGTTCTATGTCTTCTTTTCCACAGTATAGGCCTGGGATCAGTTTGAATTGCTAGTTCATTCACGTCTTCATTATACATCGGTTCAAACTCGATTTCATTTTTTTCTGCAAAATCCTTTCTATAATGGTATAGAACTGTTGTGTCCAGTAATTCCTGAACATTCCCCACCACACTTTGTCAGAATACCTTTACTTTTTAAGCTTGATAGAAATATGGCGATGTTGTGTTTTAAATCTTCTGTACTTTCCACTTGAGGTTCTATGTCTCCTTTTCCACAGTATAGGCCTGGGATCAGTTTGAATTGCTAGTTCATTCACATCTTCATTATACATCGGTTCAAACTCGATTTCATTTTTTTCTGCAAAATCCTTTCTGTAATGATATTGCAACATATGCCTCCTGTAGGTCCTGCAGTTGGTAATTGTTTTGAAACACTCTTGACAAACAATATTTGTCGCCGTTCCCGAGTTTATCCCATGAAAAAACTTCAAATGGTGAAATAGTTGAGATATCCCAAGTTTTACCGTGATGTCATTGCTTGAATGCCTGAAACATTTGGACGTGCAGTTGATGGTCGTCGCCCTGCCAACGAAAATTCAAACAACACGCATTTCACTCATTCTATGATCGATGAGGTCACGGTAAATATTTAGACGTGTAGTCGATGGCCATTGTGCTGCTCGTGTAGTGTACCTTAATTGCATGTACCTTAACTGGCAGCGCGAATATCGTCAACTGCACGTCCAAACATTTCAGGCGTACAAGTGATGACGTTGCGGTAAAACTTTGATGACCTAGTTTGACCCCTGCACTTTTACAAGAACGCACCGGAATTAGTTTTAATGCAAAAAATATGTAGGCTAATTAATTTTGATCTTTCAGATATGTTGTTCATTATTTATTTGTCACATTTCCCATTTGATAAATTTACAGAAATCAGTAGGCCGACAGGGACTAAAAAAGACTGAGTGTTAGTGTTACTGTCACTGTTAACTGTTATGGTTATTGCACTAACGTTAACGTAACTATAAAATTATTTGATAAATATGCAGCGTTAATGTCAGGCACTCGTGAAGAACAAGTCACATACGTACATGTACGTATCAGAGGACAGCTAAAGAAGTCCATACCCAACTGACTTTGGTGGTGGTTAAAAATTAAACACTTTCAAATTTGTTTTAGGGGAGGTAGGCGTGAGAAATCTTCGGGGAGTGGGGTAGGCATAAGAAATGTTTGAAGGGGGTAGGCATGGAAAATGTTTGAGGGTAGACGTGAGAGAAACATTTTGAGGGCGAGTAGGTGTGATAAACTTTGAGGAAGGGGCAAAATAGGCGAGAACATTTTTCATCCGAAAAGTCTCCCCTTGACCCGCATAGTCGTGCATGTTTTACATTTCTAAAAAATGATGAAAAACGGTCCCTTACAGAAATAACAACATATAAATAGCAATATAAGCTTAGTGTTTAAACAGTAATAGTCTACTGTCTTTATTTATTCGCATACATTCATGGCACAAAATACAACCTAACAAAGTCACTCGTAACCCAGATAACATTCATACATTGGGCCAACGTTGGCAAATGGTCGGCAACATCAGCGTTGGCATTATATCAGCTTTTGACGTTGGCTCAATGTTGGCATTACATCGCCAACATATATAGGTGTTGGCATTATAGTGGTTTGATTGCCAGAATGTGTGCAATTTTGATTGCATGCGCATTTCATTTATATTGCCATGTGTGACATGGAAATTGCATCAACAAAAGTTGCCCCAAAGTTGCCTGGCGAAAATTGCTAGCAATTTAGTTGCCCGAAAATTGCCCTGTGTGCCTTAGGCCATGTTTTTTTAATAACTTGGATTACGGAATCGCCGCTCGAAAAAATCGCGTTTCTGAAAAAAATTAAAAAAATCCCCGCCCGAAAAATCAAATTTTGTAGTAAAAAAAAAAAAAATAAATAAAAAATCCACAACACTTACAACAGTGCCACCGATCGCGTACAAAACACCATCGTGTACAAAACAATACTTTTAGATCACATTTTCTTCAAATACAACAAGATCCCTACAATACATGTACAGTAAATGTGTACACGTACCGTGAGCCAGTGAACGGAGAAAAAAATCGCGGCCGATGTATGATGGAAACCAGACCAATGTTATGCATTCACGTACAAAAGTGCGAGTCCGTTTATAGACTATACTATTTGCCCAAGTGCATACATTGGCCATTTAGTAACAACTACATGTACGTGCATCGCGCGACTTGACCTCACGGCCCAAACTCATGCAATCGATTGCTGTGTCAACAAATGGTCTGTGTGTGCGAATTTGTTTAGGGTCGCGGCGTAAAGTTAGGGTCGGTCAGAAACCGGAAACAGAACATTTTGTTAAGCCTAAACACTCGCGACATTCATTCAGTGACTTTCTGCTTTTGTCTACATAAATTGTGTATAATGTACGTGTTTTAGAAGCCGCCTGCGTGCCTTCGGTATTTTTTTTTTCTTTTTTTTTTCGCCCCGCCCGATTTCGTGAGCTCGGAATTCCGTAATCCCGATCATTTTTTTTTTTTTTTCCCCGATCCCCGCTCATTTTTTGTAGCTTACAAATCCGTAATCCAAGTAATAAAAAACAAACGGCCTTATGTGAAGAAATATTCAGAATCACTATTCTGCAAATGTATTTGTACAGCCAAAACATAGTTGCGGAGTTCAAAGAACCTTAAAACTTAACACATAGTTAGACCTTAACATATAGTTCCAGCTAACGCTATGACGTCATGGTGAGGTCATCTAATGAATTATTACGTAATTAATTATAATTAAAATAATATAATTTATATCTTGTGAACCACAATAGATAATTTCTTGATTCCTTCATAATCATACAGAACATGGAGGACTGGGCATTTGATACACAGACATGACCCTATTGACCCTTACTTCCAGTCCAAACTGGAAATTCAAGTTTAAAAAGCTCTTTATATATTGACGCAAATCTGAAAGGGTATTCGGAAAAAACATTATGGGTTTATATGTTTTTATATGTTAAGTGAGATCTGCTCTTTTCAAAATTATATTTGGTGACGTCATCGCTGTTAACAGCGCCCTCTAGCGGCATGTTTAAAAAAAGTCACTTTATGCTATCTTGAGAAAACAGACAGAATTTTACCAAATTTGGCACAATTGACACCCATATTATGAGGAAAGATTTTGTGAAGTATGAATGACGTCACATGATTGAACCGGAACTTACGGTTGGAAGAATTTAAAATTATATGGGATGACTGAACCGGAAGTTAATGTATTCAGTATAGCACATTATATGTTATTTTAATTATATATTATGAAAACTCATATCTCCTGAAGTAACTCTTGTCTTTTAACAACTTTAGGTGATGACGTCATCACATATGATGCACACTCGAACACCCTGAGTTTGTTTTCTACAAACTCAATACCTCTATTTTTTTATATATTTTTTTTTTTTATAATTAACTTGAGGTTGCAAATTGTAATTGAATTTTCAGAATTTCCTCAGTGAGCTGAATCTTACGCAGATATTATTTTTTATTATATGCAAATAGCAAAGTAAATTCTTCATTTTGTTTCAGAAACATCGCGTCCTCTTGAATGATTCTCCTGATGACAGTATGAAGCCCCGCCAGTCCATTGCATTCTTTGGCCATCCCAACTATGACTCTCTCATTGAGTGCATCGACGGAAGCAATAAGTACCCGCCTGTTAATAGCTTAGAATACATAAACAAGAGGTTTGGAGTAACATATTAGTGAATCGACCAATCAAAATGTACCACCCCATCCCAACTATGACTCTCCCATTTGAAAGCAATAAGTACCCGCATATTAATAGCATAAAATGCATAAACATGAGGTTTTATTAACATATTAGTGAATTGATCAATCAAAATGTACCACCCCATCCCAACTATAACTCTCCCATTTGGAAGCAATAAGTACCCACCTATTAATAGCTTAGAATACATAAACATGAGGTTTGGATTAACATACTAGTGAATCGACCAATCAAAATGTACCACCCCATTCCAACTATAACTCTCCCATTTGGAAGCAATAAGTACCCGCCTATTAATAGCTTAGAATACATAAACATGACGGTTGGATTAACATATTAGTGAATCAACCAATCAAAATGTACCACCCCATCCCAACTATAACTCTTTCATTTGAAAGCAATAAGTACCCGCCTATTAATAGCATAGAATGCATAAACATGAGGTTTGGATTAACATACTAGTGAATCGACCAATCAAAATGTACCACCAGTAAAGGCCTGTCAGATCATAACATGTAGCTTTTTGTCATTCAGTAATATTCTACAATATTTTACTTGCAGGTCATTCCAATCACCGAGTAGTTTATTATTCAGCCAGTAACTGTTTAATTTGATTTTTTTTTGGCAGCAATAAATTCATATATAAAAAGAATATATATCCAGTCATTATTGTACTGATTTTATTTTTGATTATTAGTACTGCAAGCAATGTTGGTCTATATTAGAAGTGGTTGGTTTGGTGCGCAATTTGTATTACTATTTGATTTGATTTTAATTAGCTCTATATTTAAAAGTACAATACAATGACCAATTTTTTTTTTATTAAAAGCCACATCACCATATGTTTTATTCTTTATTTTTAATTTCTGAAATAGGATATATTATAATATTTGGTCTCAAACTACGACCCTTTACTTGGTACAAACTTAAGATAACTGGTTAGATTGGTGATATATGTTTATGGTAGGAATATGACGTTTTTGCAGCTCATCATCTTAACCATTAATTTGTGTACGTTACTCTATTTTTAAGAAAGTAGAGCACTTTAAATGAGAAATAAAACAATTGATAATTATGTTTACCCTTATAGGCTAAACTATCCTGAAGCTAAATTGGTGAACATGGGTGAGAAATCTTTAGGCCAAAAAGAAGTCATAGGTCGGCTTCAAAATCGGTGCGGTGACACGTGTTGTTGTTGTTGTTTGTTTGTTTTTGTTTTTTTGCCATCGTGATATGCGGTTATTGGAACCAGACCACATTTCCCATACACAAAGTATGGTGGCTAAGAGAGGCCTCACAAAAAAACGTTCATACCCGTATGTGACAAAGTCATTTAAAATACAGTGCAGCAGAATTCCAATCGATTCAGCAATTTTGGCTGCAATTGGACATTGTTTCATTGCCAATAAAAAAAAAAGAAAACTAAAAATGCTGACGCACTGGTCTGAGGCGATGCGCGCAGAGACCAGAAACCTGGGACTTTTTTGGGGGGGGGGGGGGGGGATCATTTTTACCATTACTAGAGTACTTTAACCTTCCTACAATCAGTGCAATTTTTGAAGCAACCCATTCAGGCAACTACAAGCCATTAGCTGTTGCCAGTGACCTCCTATGGTTATCATTCTGTGCACTGTCACACCACTGAGATTGCAGGGTAAAGTGGTCTCCCATTGATACATTGCAGGCCATACTAATATCACACCAACTGCACTGGCTTCCTGTTTCACAGAGAATTGTTTTTAAACTTATGCTAATTGTTCACAAATCTTTTAATAGTATTGCTCCAATTTATATTTCTGAACTGCTTAAAGTCTACATGCAATTTGCGCTCCAGCAACATGTCACTCCTAGAGGAACCAACTTCAAAACGGAACTGGGGTGATGATAGGTCTTTTTCTGTCGCGGCTCTGAGACTCTGGAATCATCTTCCAACTAAACTCAAATCTTGTCATAGTATAACTAGATTTAAGTCGATGCTTAAAACTCATCTTATGTCACAATTCTTCAAAGATGATGTATATTTGTAATTGCATTGTAGGTACATGTATCTCAGTACATAATTTTCTCCCTATGCTATCATTGTATATTGTTTGTATTCATGTTTTTTCTTTGTGACCGCGCCTTGAGCGCCCAGCAGGGTGGATATGTGTGCGCTAAAAATCTTTATTATTATTATTATTATTATTATTAATATGTTCAAACATTTACAGTGGCCTTGGGTGGCACACAGTTGATTTTGTAAGATTACTTGGAAAGGACAGCAGGCTTGTATATGTATGTATTGAAGGTTGCGCAAGAGCAGAATTTTGTGGATCGGAGTGGCCTCCATGTGTAGGAGGGTTAAATGAGAAATAATAACAATTGACATGTTTACCCTTATAGGCTGAACTATGTGTGTAACTATCCTAATGCTTATTTGTAGTGATCAAACTTCCTGAGAAATTGTTCTGTCAGAAATGTTTTCAATTATAGAGAAACAGAAAAATAAATTATATTTCAAAAGGTTGTCTGTCCACTATGGGGGAAGAACACTTCCTTTGTTATTAGGTTTCCCAATTATCTCCACCCATTACATCATTTTTTTAAAGATTTTACTAAAAATGACAATTCTTCAGATAAAAATATTTCAAGGGACTTTTAATGCCATCATCAACTCTTTGCGTCAAAGATGTTTAAGGTAAAATTTTATCATTTATTTTTTGTATTTTGGGCTTTCCATTGCAGCCAAATATTACCATCGGAAATATTGTTTTTAAGTAACATTTTTAATGAGATTAGTTGTGTATTTTAACTTTATTCATGTTTTATTGGTTTGATTTATATAATATTACATTAAACTGATTTTGAATGTACATTTTTCTGTGAGGTTACAATTTTCAAATGCTTATTCTCAGTTCAGGCATGCAGCTTTTCAGCAGATCAGCTGATTTCCTCTTTTTTGGTTTTTCAGCTGTGCCATTGAAAACTGAAAAACAGTGTATAAATTCTTGCTGTGCCTGGCATTTTCCAGACAAACTGCAGTTGCATGCCTGTCAGTTTATTACAATGTTTTTTTTTTGTTTCCAATAATCTGTATATTTTGTCTTTATACATGTAATTGGTTCATCATGTGCTAGAACTAGAAGGGTGATTCAGAAAATAATAATTTTGAAAAGAAGCTAGCCAATTACAAGGTAAATTGGTCACTGAAGGTGCATTGGCGGATCCGGGGAGGGGGGGGCTAAGGGGGCTGTAGCCCCCTCCCCCTCCTAAAATCGTTTAAAAAAACTATTTAAAAAAAAAACTAAAAAAAACCAGAATCTGATACAAACGGTAAGGTATTCCCCCTCATGTTTCCCCTCATTTCCCCCTCACTGTGCTTTGTTTTCCTCTCCCTTTGATTATTTCATTGTAATTTTTGTAGAACTGAAAAATCGTTCTTGATTCTCAGCCCCCCCCCCAAAAAAAAATATTCTGGATCCGCCCATGAGGTGGGACTACAAAATACAAGATAAATGCACATAGCTTTTGATATTTCTTTTTAGGATGGTTTGCGGTAACACCTATTGAGTTCAGTTGCAAATATGTTCAGTTCTGAAAAGAACCGGTGGTTTGAGAAGTACGCTGATAAGTATACTTTGATTGCCTACAGAAGAAACAACCAGTTCTTCGCAGAACCCAAACTATTTACAACTCAAAATAATTGTTATTTGCCTTACATTTCAAACAGGTTCTTTCTCAAAGGCAAAATTGACAACTCTTAGAGACTTTACATGGTGCTACCTGACTTGATCAGTTCTTTTCAATATCTTAGTGATATTTATTTTGTTCTGAGGAAGATTATAGATTGTCTGGAAGCAGGATACATGTATGGAATTTTAAAGTGAGGCAGCACGAGGGAAGAGTGAGTTATAATTTAAATCAAGTTAACTCATTTTGTTTCCTCTCATTTTGTTACCCCCCCCCCCAATCTTAAACAAGGACCGGTTTAATTGAGAGAGTATTCTTTCTTATTTACAGAATTTTATTAATGAAAATTACATTTCTTATGGTAAATGATGGCTTTCTTTCTAAGATATTTGTAAAAATGCGCTGAAAAAAATTATAGATTTTAATAATTGGTGGCTGGTTTGTTTATTTGTTAAAAATTATATATTTTTTTAACATCCTGTTAATGGTTTTATTGTCATTCATGTATTGTGTTAATTGTAAATTTTATGTGGAAATTACACATGCCCATTTATTAAATGAAAACACAGAGACCTGCATCATTTGGCACTTTGTTTCTAATCTTGTTATTGTGTACTTGCTCCAATTGCTCAAGAAGATGTTGATTTGTCATTGTACTGATTCGGTTTTAATGTTTTTATATACTTTTTGTATGTTACTGTTATTACTTCTTCCACTGATTGACTTAATCAATATCCCCCACTTTTGTTATTCAAATCAAGTAATTACAACACGCTCGACCAGGCTCTGCAAGAAGTCTGTTTTTGGTTTGTTTTTGTTTTTCCGTTTAGGGTGGGGGAGGGGTGACACCGGGTTGGGACACATTGTGTCCCCTCAGTATTTTCTTTAATGTTCAGCCGACTGTAACAGATTTTAAGATCTATCGCCATAAAAAGTGGAAATTCAATTAGACCTGTTCAAAATTAAACAGTTGCCATGGCAACCATGAACTCCCAACCTCGCAGTGATTTGATAATGAGAGGGGTCCTAAAGCATAGGAAAAGTCAAACAAATTTAATTGAGCGTGATCAATTGAATCATTCTTGAGGTGTTATTTCTTGAAATACCATAGAGGGCGCATGTTGTGCCCCCCCCCCCCCCACATACACACACACACACCTACCTGAGGCTTGATAAGGTTAATAATAATCCATCTTTGGCAAGTAACAAAATACACGAGGCCAGATTGTACTCGTACCCATCTGCCCCCGAATGCTGTAACTCGAAACTATACACTGAAACATTTAAATAAACTCACATTAATTAACCCTCCTACTACTACAAGGGTCAAAATCAGTCAAAATGTTGATATACTTACTTGCCAAGGTAGTGGAGTGCACTTAAAAGTCAAACACTGTCAAACCTTACATGTAGTAAGTACATACAGTCAAAATGAGTCGACCGTTTTTGACTGGTAAAAGCAATTGTCTGATATTGTTCAGGGTGGTCAAAATGACTGTAAAAACCAATCAAAAATGCCCCTGTGTTCACATTTGGGTCAACAGTCAAAACGGGCAGTTGACTGATTTTGACCTCTAATAGCTACTTTCCCCTCAAGTGCAGCTAGAGTAGGTCTATAGGACCATGGAGGTATAGGACTTTCAACTTTCCTTGTACAACACCATCCCTATTTTGTCAGATTGGCTGAATGTGATACATTAAATTTTAATTTCTGTGAAATGCTTTCTTGACAAATAATGATTTCAATGTTATAAATTACCAATAGGCCTAGCGCGGGTCTTATACACACACTTCTCAGACTTATCCAAAAATGTTGGGAAAAGATCCGTTTTTTGGGGGGGGCTGGGGGAGCACATGCCTCCTCCCCCCCCCCCACAAATTTCCAGTGCCCCCCACAAAAAATCCTTATAGTGCCCCAAAAAACAGAAAAGAAAAAGAAAAGGGAAAAAACCCATACCCTATCCCCCATTGAAAAGCAGGCCCCCTGTTCCCCCCCCCCCCCTCCACTGAAAAAGTCCTGGCTACACCGCAGGATAGTAATGTTGACGCTGTGCCCATTATTACAACAATTTTGAAAGTCATATCCCTTTACATTCAGATGGATACAAACTGCGGTGTGGAGTAATTGTGATTGTGTAAAGAATCACTCACACACAGATTTATGGGCACAACTCCTAGGCCTGTCCTGCACGAAGAAAATATTTTTACAAAATAATTATACATAGCATGGTTTAATTTAGTGACAAAATGGCTCCCCTTAAATTCATCTTTGGTGAAAGCGGGCATATATCTTTCTACATGGAATGTAGGCCTATACACTTCCATGCATAATACACTTTTTGGTCCTAGTTAAAACAAAAATCCTCGGTAGTCCGTCTTTACATTATTGGAAATGTCGGATGGATCGCCTTGTTTTCAAATGTAACAAAAATAATAATTTAAAAAATGAGAAGTTTTCCCGAAATTTTTACAAATCACTCAATTTGTTTATTCAAAATTCGTTATTTATTTATTTTTCAATGGGAATGTTGAAAAATCCTCAAATTTGGCAAGGTTTGTAAGTTTCACTTTCACCTTCGTGAACTACAGAGACGGAGACATGCAATAAGTAGGCCATATAAAAACAGTGCACTGATCTCAGACTCTATTGTACATGTACATGGTATGCGCACCACGCGCGGTATGCAGTCTAGTATAGTACTAGTAGGAGAGATACAACGCCCTCATACGACAATTTGTGATGCAAGATGGCGCAGATTTCTTCACCCGAGTCGCCGACCAAACTAGCGATTGACGATGAGTATGATATCATGCAATATTACGTCGTCGATGGAGTGAGATTGCCACCGTTTTGCAGGGGAAAGATGCAAGATGTAGCAAGCTTTCCCGTGAGAAAGGATGATGTGTGGATTGTGAGTTATCCGCGCGCAGGTAAGTCGTGAGCGTAATGAGCATGGGTTGTTTTCAACTTCAGTCTTTTTTTACAATTTTTTTTATACATTTTTCAAAAACTGGCCTCTTAATTATCGCTTCCCCGGGCCCCACGCTACCTGAGGTCTGACCTGTGGCCGGAAATGGGTAATTGTAAATTCACCCACCCCCGGTCATGCCCGTCTTGGATGACTTGTATTTGTAACATTTCCTTGTGCTCATGTTGTCAGATCTATGTTGTCAACTCAACCATGGAGGTAGCCCCACCAGTGTGGCACGGACCTGTATCCTTAGCCACACGTTGGTCTCATTGCAGCTAACGGCGGGGTTTTCTAGGAATTTTCTAAATTCCAGGCGCTGAAATTGACGATATTTACAACTATTTTGACAGGCTAGATATGTTCGTTACATGTTGAACTATCTAGGTAGGCAGTTTCATGAAAATTTGAAGTTGCTTCAATTCTTTTAAATGTCATATCACTGGATAGAGCAAAACATTAGAAAGAAAATGAGGGGTCAATGGTCATGATAGGTTAACCCTGTGCAAAGTTACGAATTTTTGTTGATTTAAATATTTGGTCATTTTGGAGGCCAGTTTCATTTGAAAAGTTGTGACCGCATTTGCCTGCAACGTATCCTTGTAAGTTGTAGTACTAACAAAGTGTCTATATAGCATGTACCCCTTTTATAACAAAAAAATCTCATTGAATACCAAAATCCACCCGTGCGTGACACCCCGATTCAGCGTGCGTGATACCCCGATTCAGCGAGTCAAATCGCCGATAGCGGTGATTTTTTTTTTAATTTGCTGTCGGATCATTTTCCGCGAGTTGCACTGTTTTTCCGCCAACGTTACAGTTGGCATCGACTGACCAATTAAGATAACCACGATACGGTGTATCCTTTTTTCGTGGTTTCAAGTTTCATGAAGACCATCCAATAACTCTAAATTGATGATGAATTTCCGTCATGCACAATGATGAAAAACGGGTCGTAAACACGGCGATATTTCTAACGTCCGAGTTCGGATATTTTGCATTGAAACGAAGCAAAATTTATGAATGAATCTAAGATGGCGTCTACAGCATGCAGGACCGAATCACTGTTTAAAAAATAACGATTAATCCGCACAGCGACAACGCGAGCTACGGACAGCCAGGGGGAACGTTTTCGCGAGAACCCGGATGTGAGTGAGTCGGTCACAATCGCGATGTCTAAAATTAGCTTTTGAAGTGCGCCGCCAGCGGCGGCTTGCGTGAATCTGCCTAATCTAGGCGCCCCCCAAAAAATGGTTATTTTACTTACATTTCGTCTCATATAGGGCCCGAAAAAATTACAAGACGATCGCCATTGTGTTTCAACGAGGACGGCCATTTTGAATGTATGAAGATGTGTGAATGGGAAAACAACTTTACGACGGCTGTTTTATGTGTGCACATACTTGCTCATATTTTAGCGTGCGAAGTATTCCGTTTCGGGGTTGCACGTGTTGTCGGTAGTCAGAGCATTTTTATGTGCTAAAATGTGATATAAAATGTGATATAAAATGTGATATAACTAATATAACTAATATAGGCCTGTGTATAATTAAAATTAAATATTAATAAATAAATAAAACATGCCCAGTTCCTGGATTCAATTATTTACTTTTACTACAATAAGTAGGGCATATACATGTATTTACCATATATCGCAGAACCCGCTGCTATGAGGATTCTAGCCAGCCAATCACCATCGGGCAAGCTCGGTGGTCGAGAGGTTAAGACGTCTGCACTAGTAAGCAGGATGTTGCCGGTTCGAATCCCGCCCGAGTCCTGCCTGTGTAGTTTTTCACAGAGACTCGGAAAGCACTGAGTATACATGTACAGTGCTATACACATGACGGTGTTTGGGCAAAATTAAATCAATTGTATATTTACCTTATTAATTTTATTTTGTTTGTGTCCACAATATAATTCAGCAAAAGAAAAATGTTTAAAACACCCTTCATTGACAGGCAATAATGATCGAATCAATGAAGTATTTCATGTTTGAGGATATCGCTGATACTAGGTAGCATATTGTTGTTTAACAAAATAATAATAGTAATAATATTATCAGTATTATTGATAATGATGGATGGCCAAAATGTTAATAATTGGGCCCATTCCCTGTAGCCCAGGAATTTTATTAAGAAATTCACGCCCCCAAATAGACCCAAACCCCGCTTGAACCATCTTTGCAATTTGTCTGTGCACACATAAAACAGCCGTCGGAAAGTTGTTTTCCCATTCACACACTCTTCATTCAAAATGGCCGTCCTCGTTGAAACACAATGCCGATCGTCTTGTAATCTTTTCGGGCCTATATGAGACGAAATGTAAGTAAAATAACCATTTTTTGGGGGGGCGCCTAGATAGTTCAACATCTAAGGAACGTATCTAGCCTGTCAAAATAGTTGCAAATATCGTCAATTTCAGCGCCTGGAATTTAGAAAATTCCTAGAAAACCCCACCGTTAGCGGCAATGAGACCAACGTGTGGCTAAGGATACAGGTCCGTGCCACACTGGTGGGGCAACCATGGAGGAAGGAACAGGGGGAGGGAATAAAAAGGGAGAACAATTTTTTGAACAAAACTAAAAAGATGTTAAAAAAAACATAGCTATTGATAAATGTAACGTTACATTGATGCAGAATGCACAAAGGGTCTGAGGGGAAGAACCCCCACCCACCTACCTGAGATTTAACATGTTCTCGTTAGTGATTTATTTTGTGCAGTGGAGGATCCAGGCTTGAAGTTGGGGGGGGGGGGTGTTAAGGGGCTCCCTTTTTTATTGCTGTGTAGGCGTATGTATATTTCTTCTTTTTATGACCCTCTTTTTTGACAACTACCACACCCACCCCCAATTGACCACTGTGGTTGTGCCTTCTGTGCATGTTCCACATAAAATGCGATTTTCTTCACGTACATTATTGTAACATCTATGTGTATAATTTTACTTTTGGCCGTTTTCAGATTTCACCAACAGTATCATCTTATTCCTGATGTTATAACTTTACCCAGTGTATAATTCCCTGCCATGTACAATGTACGTGTACATTGTGAAGTATCTTGCATGCTTGGAATTGTGGTAAAGTATTGAATTTGTTTGCTTGCTGTAATTTTTTTCTTTTGTTTTATTTTCCTTCTTTCTTTCGTACAATTTGTTTCACAAATACGTTCAGTACTTCTTGTAGATGTGTAAATCAGTTTCTAACCATGTATTCATTCATTTGAAATTTGAAAAGCAATGCCGCATAGCAGGAATAGACTAAGGAGAGGGGTAGAATGTCGTATCTGGCCGCCACTATTTTTCATTAAATATAACCAATAATGTAATCTTACGTACCTGGTAAGGTGGAGAACATATGGATGATGATGGACATATACTTCAAATTATTCCAGGATATTTATTTCATGAAAAATCAGGCATTTTTGGTATACGATGACTTCCTCAGTCATGTCAGTCAGATCTTGTAAACTCCACAATTAGTGACCAACACAGTCATTGTACATGCGTAGTGGCAACTATAATAGGATCCTTCTATTTTCTGAAGGGGAGGATTTTTTTTAGAAGGGAAATCAAGTCCGAAAACCATCATAAAAGTGGATTTTAAAGATATTTTTTGCTTTCTGTACCACCAAAAATCGATAGAATGATTTTTTAACTGGTTAGTGATTGCAAAAAAAATCCAAAAAAGCCCTTAAAAAGTGGCAGCCGGATACGACATTCTTTCCAAGCAGAGGACAATAATAAAAAAATTACAACAAAAAATGCCAAACAAGTTATAAAACTTGATGACAAATACAGAACTGTTGATGCTTGTGATGGACTGACAACGGCTGTGCCAACCTGTCTGGAACAAACACCAGATGTCAAAACAAAACAAAATTGTTGCAAAAGATGATTATTTGTTATGACATTTTCACCTTAAACCCAGTATTCACTTTGCTTGCATTGTATCCCTCTGGCGGTGAAATTTCACCCAGTGTCTTGATGATAGCCACTTTGGCATCAAGTGAGCGTTGTGCGTACATGTAATGCATGTATGTACATGGTACAACGCGCGCACATACTTCTGCCAGCCAATGATCGCTGGAAATATTCTGCGTGTATGCAGATCAACTGCCAAATACACTAAAAGCAATGCACTATTGATCAACAGTGATCTTACAACATGTGCCCTCAACAGCTAATGCACGGTGCGAATACACTTTTGTTATAATGTCTGTTAATGAATCCATACTTTATTTAAAATAAAGATAAACGTAGAAAAACAAACCTGTGAAACTTGCAGCTTATGCCATGTCACTTTATTTGTGATTCAGTTTTAGTCTAGCCTTCCCAAATCCTCCAAAATCCTCTTTGGTAAAGTGAAGCATTTTGAAGGATTGAGGTTATTATGCATACATGTACTTGCCTTTCCATGGTACATGTACATCCTTGTTTGTTGTAGTGATTGCAAGGTCAGTGCTTGGGTCAGTGGACGCTGTTTATTGCTCCATGCATGCAGGGAGGGTCCCTGGCCACATACATGTATTGATTAGATTAGAAACACATGTGTGCATACATGTCATGTGCTTGCTTTACTACTAAAGGATTTTGGAGGATTCAGGTTATGTGTAAGCAAATGGGCTTAGGGAGTTAGCAAGGATTCAGGTTACATGTATGTGTAAGCAAATGGGCCTAGGGAGTTAGGAAGGATTCAGATTATGTGTAAGCAAATGGGCCTAGGGAATTAGGAAGGATTCAGGTTATGTGTAAGCAAATGGGCCTAGGGAGTTAGGAATGATTCAGGTTATGTGTAAGCAAATGGGCCTAGGGAGTTAGGAAGGATTCAGGTTATGTGTAAGCAAATGGGCCTAGGGAGTTAGGAAGGATTCAGGTTATGTGTAAGCAAATGGGCCTAGGGAGTTAGCAAGGATTCAGGTTATGTGTAAGCAAATGGGCCTAGGGAGTTAGGAAGGATTCAGATTATGTGTAAGCAAATGGGCCTAGGGAATTAGGAAGGATTCAGGTTATGTGTAAGCAAATGGGCCTAGGGAGTTAGGAATGATTCAGGTTATGTGTAAGCAAATGGGCCTAGGGAGTTAGGAAGGATTCAGGTTATGTGTAAGCAAATGGGCCTAGGGAGTTAGGAAGGATTCAGGTTATGTGTAAGCAAATGGGCCGAGGGAGTTAAGAGGATTCAGGTTATGTGTAAGCAAATGGGCCTAGGGAGTTAGGAAGGATTCAGGGTATGTGTAAGCAAATGGGCCTAGGGAGTTAGGAAGGATTCAGGTTATGTGTAAGCAAATGGGGCTAGGGAGTTAGGAAGGATTCAGGTTATGTGTAAGCAAATGGGCCTAGGGAGTTAGGAAGGATTCAGGTTATGTGTAAGCAAATGGGCCTAGGGAGTTAAGAGGATTCAGGTTATGTGTAAGCAAATGGGCCTAGGGAGTTAGGAAGGATTCAGGGTATGTGTAAGCAAATGGGCCTAGGGAGTTAGGAAGGATTCAGGTTATGTGTAAGCAAATGGGGCTAGGGAGTTAGGAAGGATTCAGGTTATGTGTAAGCAAATGGGGCTAGGGAGTTAGTGTTAATGCATCCATACTTTATAAAAATCAAGATAAACGTATAAAAACCAAACTGTGAAATTTTCAGCTTATGCCATGTCGCTTTATTTGTGATTCAACTTTACTCTAGTGAAAAATGTACCAGTCCAGTAAATTTGAGAGCTAGTTGATCTGCTTTTAAATTACCTTTCCCCAAATTTGACACCTGTTCAATATGTTTGTGATCCGTTTTTTGTTTTTTGTTTTGTTTTACTAGGGGTGTGGTTGCAGGACCTCATCTATCTCCTCCTTGAAGGAGGGGACCTCAGTAAGACGGAACTTTGTCTAGAGACCGTGGAGGATGCTATTCCATTCCTGGAGGCGCCAAGTCCCGGGCTGGAGACCCTTAAGAGCCTGCCGTCACCTCGCTACATCAAGTCACATCTGCCCTACGGTCTGCTTCCAGATGGCGTCAAGAACAAAGAGTGCAAGGTAACTAAGGGCAACCATAATTATACTGAATATTGAGTACATTTTAACGATCCAACACCCAACAAAGGTGTTGGGCTAGCCTTTAGTCAAGGTGTATGCGGCAGCTTGAACAGTATGCACTCACACGGATGGTATACACAATATACCTTGCATGGAAGTGAAGTCATTTTTGCCATTTCTTGTACTGGCCTTTTTTTCATGCATGGTGTATACGATGCCAGTAGTTGGCTGTGCCTTGACTAAAGGGTACTGTTGGGTGTACTTGGGCAATATTAGTCAATCAATAGCTGTCAATCCTTCTTTAACCCTCCTACTTCTGGTACCTTTTTCATACAAGTTGATCCACCATTTGAAACCATTCGCTTTTGTGGTTTTGAATGGTGAAATCACTGTGTACAGTATTGATTCCCCCAAATGGTTTTGAATGGTAGGTCAGCTAATACAAAACCTTGTTTGGATACTTCTAAGTGGTGAATCAATGGACCCTCTATGCATTTGAATGGATTTGAATGGTAGTAAAGCTTGCTACCAACACTGTTCAAATGGTATCACCATGTGTGTACAAAACCAATGGGCATTTTGGTAAGTGGAAATTTTGAATGGTTTCAAATGGTCAAACAGTAGGAGGGTTAAATTCCATCTTGACCAGTCAGATTTATTTAATGGCCGTGTGCGCGTGGCACATACAATACATGCATAATACAACAATATTATCTCAGACAAGCTTTATGTCTTTTTGTTCCTTTTAGGCTATGTATGCGTTGACTTTGTTAGATGCTGGACTGGTGGTCCAGTACAGTTCAACTGACCAATGAACCAACAATTTGTTGTACTGGACTCTGTTGTCCAACAGAGCACTGTTAATGTCGGACCCTGAAAGGATATACTTCATGTCTGGCCTGTTGAACTGAAAGCTTATAAGATAAAGTTGTCATTACATTATGAGGTCATTCTAAATCAAGTTATTATGCTTCCGTTTAGCACCCCCCCCCCTCCCCCGAACCAAAGATATTGACAATTGGGACACTGCCAACTATAAAACTTAATATCTCACTTGGTAGAGCACCGGTATGGCAATCCGGATGTGGAAGGTTCGAATTCCATTTCACTACATAAATTAATTAAGATGTTTTCCGGGTGCGTGGCATTTGATAGACCAATTGGGAACTTGTCATTTCATGAGATGAGCTTCACAGGGGTGGAAAGATAGCTTAAAACCTATATCCACAGATATTATACAAGCTCCCTTGAATGGTTCGTCTGATTGTTTGAATAGTAAAGATAACAAACCGGCAAAACGACACCAAACAAAAGCATTGCTTATCTTTAAACCAGTGCATACATGAAAATCACTGCTGTCCTCTCTCTCCCTTTGTAGTACTTGACACAAAATGATTGGAACTAGAAATGATTTCAGTATTTGTTCGTTTTTTTTTATGAAGGTGATCTACATCGCCAGGAATCCCAAAGATGTCATGTGTTCTTTCTATGATTTCCACCGGACCGTCCGCATGGTGCACTACAAGGGAACATTTCATCAGTTCTTCTACCGATTCATCAACAGCAAATGTAAGTCATCATGTACCCAGAAAGAGGGAAAAATATATATATATATATATATATATATATATATATATATATATATATATATATATATATATATATATATATATATACTACCGGAATAAAGTAACTGTGCATCATTTGAAGTTATGCTATTTTTTAATGAAAAAAGATAATACAATGATTTGTGGTGTTCTGTTAAATCACTGTTTAACTGTTAACAGGATAATCTCGAAATCTGTATGCTTGGACACTAGGCTTCGTGACACGTCCTTGAAGAGATGTGGTGTCAAAAGTCAGTTCACAAACTCAGTATCGTGTGTGTCCACCATTGGCGTTGATGCAGGCTTGACAACGACGACGCATAGACGACACTAAGCGATTGAAGAAAGCTTGGGGAATGTTGTTCCATGTCTGAACCAACGCTTGTCCCAATTCAGCTAACGCCAATGGCTGATTCTGGGCTTGACGTAAACGCTCCATTTCATCCCAAGCGTGCTCGATAGGGGACAGGTCCGGAGAAACAGCTGGCCAGGGAGTACCGGAATGTTCTGCTGTCTCAGGAAATCTGTCACAACACGAGCGACATGTGGACGGGCATTATCTTGCTGAAGCGTGATGTTACGCCCTTGTCTTTGAATGAACGCTGCACATGAGGCCCAATGATCTCGCCCCTGTATCTCAGACCTGCATCAACGCCAATGGTGGACACACACGATACTGAGTTTGTGAACTGACTTTTGACACCACATCTCTTCAAGGACGTGTCACGAAGCCTAGTGTCCAAGCATACAGATTTCGAGATTATCCTGTTAACAGTTAAACAGTGATTTAACAGAACACCACAAATCATTGTATTATCTTTTTTCATTAAAAATAGCATAACTTCAAATGATGCACAGTTACTTTATTCCGTAGTATATATATATATATATATATATATATATATATATATATATATATATATATATATATATATATATATATATATATATGTTTTGGGGTGCACTTAGTGTTATTTTCAATAGGCTTCCATTTTCACATGTGTATCAGTTAGAAGAGAAACATATAAACTTGAAAACGTGCCTTTCTCAAAAAGTAAAATTCAACGTGTGCACGCTTAAGTCCTTTTACTGGGCACACAACGAAGTTGTTTCTTCCCTTGGTAATGACTAATGAAATACTCTGTGTAATAGTGCCACCCACACCGGCCGACGCACTGTAGCGCTGTCTGCTCTGTGCACATTGTAGCCCTCTATTGGTGAAAATATACCCCATCTCCAAGGCTATTTCAGCGTATAAAATGCTGACCCCAGCTATGCCATGCACATCAGCCGTGACACTTGTGTCCTTGAGCAAGACACTTAAAAACACTTTTGTTTTCATGTCTGTCAGTGGGGTATGGCTCGTACTTCAAACACGTTCTTGAGTGGTGGGAACAGAGAAAAGAAGACAACTTTCTCTTCCTTAAATATGAAGATGTCCGCAAGGTAAGTCTTTTACATAACTGAAGTCAATTTTATCTGCTTAGCACTTCATGAAATTGGCCCCTGGTAATTACCAATGTGTATCTTCCATGGAAGCCACATGTACAATCTGTCATATAAAAGGGTTAAAATATCAACAGTACATGCTGGACTGGTGGTCTAGTACAGTCCAATACATGCTGGACTGGTGGTCTTGTACAGTCCAATACATGCTGGACTGGTGGTCTAGTACAGTCCAATACATGCTGGACTGGTGGTCTAGTACAGTCCAATACATGCTGGACTGGTGGTCTAGTACAGTCCAATACATGCTGGACTGGTGGTCTAGTACAGTCCAATACATGCTGGACTGGTGGTCTAGTACAGTCCAATACATGCTGGACTGGTGGTCTAGTACAGTCCAATACATGCTGGACTGGTGGTCTTGTACAGTCCAATACATGCTGGACTGGTGGTCTTGTACAGTCCAATACATGCTGGACTGGTGGTCTAGTACAGTCCAATACATGCTGGACTGGTGGTCTAGTACAGTCCAATACATGCTGGACTGGTGGTCTAGTACAGTCCAATACATGCTGGACTGGTGGTCTTGTACAGTCCAATACATGCTGGACTGGTGGTCTAGTACAGTCCAATACATGCTGGACTGGTGGTCTAGTACAGTCCAATACATGCTGGACTGGTGGTCTAGTACAGTCCAATACATGCTGGACTGGTGGTCTAGTACAGTCCAATACATGCTGGACTGGTGGTCTAGTACAGTCCAATACATGCTGGACTGGTGGTCTAGTACAGTCCAATACATGCTGGACTGGTGGTCTTGTACAGTCCAATACATGCTGGACTGGTGGTCTAGTACAGTCCAACACATGCTGGACTGGTGGTCTAGTACAGTCCAATACATGCTGGACTGGTGGTCTAGTACAGTCCAATACATGCTGGACTGGTGGTCTAGTACAGTCCAACACATGCTGGACTGGTGGTCTAGTACAGTCCAACACATGCTGGACTGGTGGTCTAGTACAGTCCAATACATGCTGGACTGGTGGTCTAGTACAGTCCAATACATGCTGGACTGGTGGTCTAGTACAGTCCAATACATGCTGGACTGGTGGTCTAGTACAGTCCAATACATGCTGGACTGGTGGTCTAGTACAGTCCAATACATGCTGGACTGGTGGTCTAGTACAGTCCAATACATGCTGGACTGGTGGTCTAGTACAGTCCAATACATGCTGGACTGGTGGTCTAGTACAGTCCAATACATGCTGGACTGGTGGTCTAGTACAGTCCAATACATGCTGGACTGGTGGTCTAGTACAGTCCAATACATGCTGGACTGGTGGTCTAGTACAGTCCAATACATGCTGGACTGGTGGTCTAGTACAGTCCAATACATGCTGGACTGGTGGTCTAGTACAGTCCAATACATGCTGGACTGGTGGTCTAGTACAGTCCAATACATGCTGGACTGGTGGTCTAGTACAGTCCAATACATGCTGGACTGGTGGTCTAGTACAGTCCAATACATGCTGGACTGGTGGTCTAGTACAGTCCAATACATGCTGGACTGGTGGTCTAGTACAGTCCAATACATGCTGGACTGGTGGTCTAGTACAGTCCAATACATGCTGGACTGGTGGTCTTAGTACAGTCCAATACATGCTGGACTGGTGGTCTAGTACAGTCCAATACATGCTGGACTGGTGGTCTAGTACAGTCCAATACATGCTGGACTGGTGGTCTAGTACAGTCCAATACATGCTGGACTGGTGGTCTAGTACAGTCCAATACATGCTGGACTGGTGGTCTAGTACAGTCCAATACATGCTGGACTGGTGGTCTAGTACAGTCCAATACATGCTGGACTGGTGGTCTAGTACAGTCCAATACATGCTGGACTGGTGGTCTAGTACAGTCCAATACATGCTGGACTGGTGGTCTAGTACAGTCCAATACATGCTGGACTGGTGGTCTAGTACAGTCCAATACATGCTGGACTGGTGGTCTAGTACAGTCCAATACATGCTGGACTGGTGGTCTAGTACAGTCCAATACATGCTGGACTGGTGGTCTAGTACAGTCCAATACATGCTGGACTGGTGGTCTAGTACAGTCCAATACATGCTGGACTGGTGGTCTAGTACAGTCCAATACATGCTGGACTGGTGGTCTAGTACAGTCCAATACATGCTGGACTGGTGGTCTAGTACAGTCCAATACATGCTGGACTGGTGGTCTAGTACAGTCCAATACATGCTGGACTGGTGGTCTAGTACAGTCCAATACATGCTGGACTGGTGGTCTAGTACAGTCCAATACATGCTGGACTGGTGGTCTAGTACAGTCCAATACATGCTGGACTGGTGGTCTAGTACAGTCCAATACATGCTGGACTGGTGGTCTTAGTACAGTCCAATACATGCTGGACTGGTGGTCTAGTACAGTCCAATACATGCTGGACTGGTGGTCTAGTACAGTCCAATACATGCTGGACTGGTGGTCTAGTACAGTCCAATACATGCTGGACTGGTGGTCTAGTACAGTCCAATACATGCTGGACTGGTGGTCTAGTACAGTCCAATACATGCTGGACTGGTGGTCTAGTACAGTCCAATACATGCTGGACTGGTGGTCTAGTACAGTCCAATACATGCTGGACTGGTGGTCTAGTACAGTCCAATACATGCTGGACTGGTGGTCTAGTACAGTCCAATACATGCTGGACTGGTGGTCTAGTACAGTCCAATACATGCTGGACTGGTGGTCTAGTACAGTCCAATACATGCTGGACTGGTGGTCTAGTACAGTCCAATACATGCTGGACTGGTGGTCTTGTACAGTCCAATACATGCTGGACTGGTGGTCTAGTACAGTCCAATACATGCTGGACTGGTGGTCTAGTACAGTCCAATACATGCTGGACTGGTGGTCTAGTACAGTCCAATACATGCTGGACTGGTGGTCTAGTACAGTCCAAGTGACCAATGGACCAACAATTTATTGTACTGGACTTTGTCCAACAGAGCACTGTTAATGTCGGACCCTGAAAGGATATACTTCATGTCTGGCCTGTTGAACAAAGATATTGACAATTGGGACACTGCCAAATATAAAACGTAATATCTCACTTGGTAGAGCACCGGTATGGTAATCTGGATGTGGAAGGTTCAAATTCCTTTTCACTACATAAATTAATAATGTAACCGTTCTTTTATAATCAAAGTTCTTCTTTGTTTTCTTATTATCAGGATACCAGCTCTAGTGTTCAACAGTTGGCAAATTTTCTCGAACGACCTTTAACCCCAGAGGCGCTGAAAGATATCTGCACACACTTTGAGGAAGAGATGACGTATAACCGTAAAGGTAGGTACTTCGAGTATACTAAATTTGATTGACTTATTCCATTGAATTTTATGTATCTAAAAATGGTCAAACTTTACATTTTTGTTGAACAGAGGATCGCGTTGGGTATTGGAAGTATTATTTCACCGTCCACATGAACGAGAAATTTGAGAAGTTATTACCTGACAAGTTACCCGCGAGTAGTGGGCTGGACTTCCAGTATACGCTGTGAGCTGATTGGCTATAATCAGAAGAAAAAAACAAGGTGCTTCAAGATGTTTGTGTTTTGGGATTGAAAATGAAAAATCGTACATAAGTGATCTTGCTATTTACTAGTAGGAAGTTTACTCTTGCTGCTCCATGTAGAACCTGTTGTCTTTGCCCATTAAGCATTTGTCCCCAGGGGTCAATTTCATAGACCTGCTAAGCACACAATTTTGTTGCTAAGCACGGAATATTTGTGCTTAGCAAAAATAGCTTACCAGCCAAATTGTTATGTAATGTATTATTGCATCTGGCTGGTTCTCGGCCCAACTTTGCTAAGCAATATTTTCCTGCTAAGCAGCTCTATTGGAAATTGGGGTCAGGACATCAGCATATGACATAAAACACAATAAAGGGGGCCACTTTCCTACCGTCACGTTAGCAGTTTTTCTAACGGTTGTAATTTTTTTTTTTTAATATCTGAAACCACCCAAAAAGAATTTCAACATTTGAATAGACATGCATGCTTATCCTAAAGATAGTTTGAGTTGATTATTACTATTATTTTTTTAATTACTCTAAAATTTCCATCAACAAATGGACGGAAAAGTGAGGTAACTTTTTCCATCCAATTTTTATGGAAATTTGAGGGTAAAAAAAAATAAATTTTAATAAAAAATAAAATAAATCAACTCAAATTAGTTCTAGTATAAGCCTGCATGTCCATTCACATGTTGAAACACTTTTTGGTCGGTTTCAGGTACTTAGGTGATGGATGCAAGGTGATGGATGCAAAGTGGCCCCCTTTATTGTGTTTTATGTCATATATCAATAATAATAATAATAATAATGTGGACTTATATAGCACACGTATCCACCAAACTGGTGCTTAAGGCGCATTACATTGTTACCCCTGCTCATCAGGCTCATAAATCATTCCTGAAACCATCTCAGCTCCCTGGCGAGTATACAGCTTAATTGCTGCCATTTCAGCGCATATAGGGCTAATCAAACACAACAACCAACTCTGCCCTCACGGGTACCTATTTACCCCTGGGTGGAGAGAAGCAATTATGGTAAAGTGTCTTGCTCAAGGACACAAGCACCATGGTCGCGGTTGGGACTCGAACACACATTCTGACGACTCAGCCATCAGAACACAAATCCCATGCACTAAACCGCTCGACCATGGCACTTGCTCTATTGACTCCATTTACATTCAAGTGTTAACGGTTACCAGGAGAAGAGTTTTATTAAATGCCTCTGCAGATTCAGTCGTACAATGTCATAACTATTAGAATAACAAAATTTAAAAAAAATATTGTTTGGGACCAACAACAAAAATTCCCACTCTGGAGACTGGGTACATTTGGACCACTAGAGGGCTATGTTTGGCACGGAGCAGATCTGAGTAACCCATTAAAAGGCAGGGAACATCTTTAGCGATAACTCATTTACAATCTTACCAAATTATTATTAAAATGCTTGATGTGAGGTTGGTAAATAATTCTGTGTGAAGGGCTTTCATTGTTAGAGAAGACACAAAAATATGTGAGTTTCAAACAATCGTCATTGTAGTGGCGATTGTCGGTGAAGCTATTACGAAGCTGTGTAGCTATTGAGTTGAGGTCGTTAGCTGTATATGAATTTTCACTTGCAGAAAATTGTGGAAAAGAATTCTGCTGAAACTTGCATAGGTCAGTTTTGCAATATATTTCTTGATCTTCATGAGCATATTCATTTTTTCTTTTTCTTTTTTGATAATGTTACAGTGGAACAGGCTGACATGCCCTTTTGTCTCCAGTTTTATTTTATTTTTAAGAACAATGGTTTGGAATGGCTGTAAACATCCACCATTCAACCCAATGCATGATCATAGTAGTGTAATTTAAAAAACAAAATTAATTAAAAAAACAAAACAAAAAAAACATTTATTTTGGGGTCGCACAGAGACATGGATCATTTTTTTCAAATAATGCACATTACATAAATTATAAGAGAATTAGCTGTTGTAAACTGCTTACCAACCTAAAGGACCTGTAGTATATAAATGCAAAACAGAAGTTAATGGCCTCACATTTCAAACCTAGCAGGTTCTTTCTCAAAGGCAAAATTGACTACATACAGGAATGCACACAAACCTAACACAGGAGTGGGCAGAAGTTAGTCAGGTTTGAGGAAGAACCTGCTAGGTTTGAAACAAAGCCATTAACTGCTATTTTGCGCTGCACATTACAGTTACAGTTTTTTGCATTTCAATTTAGTTATATGATTTTTAAATACTTGGTGCATTTTAGTAATATTCCTAAAAAAATATTTATATTCATTCCTTTGTATAATTAGCAATTCATTTATATTGTTATAAAAGAAAAGTTCACCTTGTTTCTTTCAGTTATCTTAATTTTTATACAAAGTGTATTAATGTATTTCCTGCTCGTTTCCAGTATTTAAAAACAAATTTATAGAAAGTACTTGTGGTGTGGTGCTCGTAAAGTGTGTATGTAAGTGTAATTTAATTATTTATTTTTAAAGTATTTCAAAAGGTCTTGCCATTGAAATGATGTATTTGTATGTTTTGCCAGAAACATAGGTGTTGATAATTGTGCTTCAGTTATTGTGAATGACATAAAATTTACAAAAGGGGTACTGGTTAAATACCTGCTTTGTAAACTCCTCAACCGAAATAGTTAGAAAATGCATGTGTCATATGAATTTTGTTCTGCACAATAATTCTATTCCTTGCTGTAAACGTGCATGCATTTATATGCAAGGGTTAGAATACTCAGGATGGTACAACATTTGTGGGACGCCTGCTTGATAAAGAAATACAAGTAATTTTGTTGATCAGTTTTCAGGCTAACAATGAATGGTTTTAAATGGGGATACACTAGCCAAGTAGTTTGTGCATCAGGCTTGTGGTCTTATGGTCAAGTCATTCAGAAGCTGAGATGGCAAGAAATTGATTTTGCCAATCAATTTATTGACCAATGAGATGGGCACATCAGGGGTCGAAATTAACTTGAATTTTATGGTAGCCTACAGGGCTAGATATGTCAAAATTTTACTTGTCCTTCGGCAAGATGAAACAACAGAAAAAAAAACGAATTGCTGGCAGTAAGTTGTTGGTCACTACAAAATGTTTAACAAACAGTGCATTTACTTAACATTTTTTGCATATTTTTAGTTAATTTTTTTTTCACTAGCTCATCGGACTGCCCAAATTCCAGCAGCTAGTAGTCCCGCTGCTATAAAACCACTAGCCTAGGGCTAGCAGACTAGCATTAATTTTCATCCTTGCACATGCTGTTTATAAAATACACACATAATAGGACTTCATTATCTGACTAGCTTATACTGTGTATGTTTTGTACACATATGATGTACACACATGTGGATTTGACAGAAAACTTGCAATCTTAGGAAGAGGAATTATGCAGTTGGGCAGATGACTGTGAATAAGAATAGTCTATGCACATATGCTGTGTTAAAGCTTCTTGATAATTAGTATTAATTAGATTAGCAATGGGATTTGTAAATCTTGGTCCAAACTGCTGAGAAAAACAACCACATTGACTGGTGCTTTGTGTGTTAAATTTCACTTTTATCAGTGGTAAGTCAAAAGTATCACATAAACGACATGTTTTAGTTTTATTTCATGAAAATATATATAGTGAAGTGTTGTGTATAAATGCTACTACATGTATGTGAAAATACTAGGGATGGAGGTTGACATGTTGGTCTGAAACCCTGAATACAGATGTACAAAGTCATTGGCAGATAAACTAGTAAGCTGACTATTTAAAGCAGGGTAGTTTACATAGAAACCGAGGAAGTTGGTGTTTAAAAAAAAGGTGAACAAATACAGATGTTGTGTACATGTTGAACACACAGAAATTGTTGCTGATTTATGGAGCACTTTGGGCAAATAATCAAAACTAATGGAATTTATTTAGTGAAAAGGTAGTGATGGCAAAATCTTCGCCAAGTTGGAGGCAAACGTCTTCCCTATATACTGAAGGGTGATAACAATTTGTGCTGTTAACAATTAAAATTGACTGGTTTATTGTTAGACCATGACTGTAAGCTCAGTTAAACCTATCAAAAAAGGGTACAGCATGTGTAAAATAACTAACAATGTGTCTGTATATAAAATGATACGATGTGTAAAATATCTATATTAAAGGTACTAAGTGTGCAGTATTTGTTAATTGGTTGATAAGTCATACAGAATGATTGTATTCAGTAATAAACATGTTATGTAAATGTTCAGTTTATGTATCTTTGTGTGTTTGTTTTGTTTTAATTTGTTTGGTTGGGTTTTGTTTATTTTTGTGGATTTGTTGTGTTGTGTTGTTTGTTTGTTTTGGGGGTTGGGGGTTCTTTATTTGTTATTGTGTATATTCGTTCATTTGTTCATTCCTTAATTTTTTCCTTGATTTGGGTGTATGTATGTTTGTTTGTTTGTTAATTTGATTGGTTTGTTGGGGGTTCTTCATTTGATAGTGGGTTGATTTTGTTGGTATTGTTTTTTGTGATGTTGTTTCTGTGGGTGTTTTTTGTTTCATATTAATCACAATATAAACCTACTTTGGAAATGGCTTTGGGGTCATTATAAATTATTAAGCGAAACAAAATATTACGACCCCACCACCGATTCTGCCAATTGGTGTTGAATGAAGTATGCCTGGTCTTTCGTGAAATGGATAAAGGGAAGCATATCCTGTATGATAATAAGCAAGTGTGAAATAAAAAAGTAGAAGTAATTAAAACATTTTTTTTTGGAAAGCTGTGTCTTATTTCTGTCCAAAGAGATTACGTGTTCTCGTTCTATTCCCTGTTCTGACAGCCTGAAAGGGCCTATGTTTGAAAATCAAGACGTAACAGATAGGCCGTGATTGTATTATTTATTCTGAGCATTTTCCAATTTCCCAAATTAACAGAAATATCAAAATATTCCTCAGTTTACAATAAAAAAAATAAGGTTTTTGAGTAAATTGCAACCGACCTACCCATTTTATTAACCACAAAAATGATTTCCATTTCCAAAAGTTAAGATATTTTCAAATAAAGCAAAAGGGAATCTGACCAGGTACATAACTACATTGTTAGGAGCAAACAAAGAACAACTTACCAGAGCAGGATTTGAACACCCCTCCCCCCCCCCCCCCACTTTAGAAAAGGTCCTGATTACCCCCAATTTTGAACCACTTTTATACATGTACCCTTAAGTATTTTTGTTTGTTACCACCGGTGGAATTAATGATTCTCTAAAACTAAATTTAAAAAAATAAAAAACTAACGCAAAATAATGTTCCAAAATGTCCAGAAAATTTTCCCCAAATGGTTTGAGATTTCTAAAAATAATGTTTTCGTTTTTTTTAAATACAAATTAATGTTTCGAACCCAAATGATTTGTCATATTTTTGCTTGAGGTTGGCTGGCCTGGGGAGGAGAACGTTTAGGGGCGGTCATGGAATTTGGAATCATCCTTTGAAATGTATATGTATCTGCATACATTTTCAACTGTGCATAATAATAAAGAAAAACCCTGACCAAGACAAGAACACTTTATAATTTCATGATGACCCCACGCCGTTGTAGATTCGTAATTTTTCTCAAGCGCTTAAGCAGGCCCCCCAGACCCCACGCCGTGAGCTCGTTTTGCGCACTCACTGGTGGTAAGATTAAAAAATTGTTTTCAAAAATGGACTCAATAAAATCATATTGTTAAAAACTCAAATAGCTCACAAATGCTCACACAGAGCCTACTGAATGCACAATTTTCCCAGGGCCCTTGGATCCAGACCACCAACATTTGACTTTGGTAATTCTGTCACCATTGTGATTCTACGTGCACCCCTTTTTTCGACACCCTGGGTCCGCCCCTGTTAGCAGCTCAATGAAATGTGCCCATGGTCTGTACAAGTCACAACCACAAACTAGGGTACATTTTCCCCATGATTTTAACATACATTCTCTTCAATCAGCCAATTTTCGGCTGCTGAAACAAGGATTTGTACTGAAAGATGATGAAAATGAACACCGTATTTCAGTATTACAAAAAGCCATGCGGAAACTAAAGCAAAAATAAAGCAGATATATGTTATTACATTTTTAGGCATGATAGATATATATAACGGAAATTATCTCAGTTATTTCATAAACCTTAACGGAGCTACTACATGAGTATATAAATAAGTCGGCCTTGCAGAAATACGAAATTTGCAATTTCCTTATCAGCTTTCGTAAACTAGTTTGGAAATTCGTTTTTTCGCGCTGTGTAAGTGTGTATGTTTCCTTCACTGCGTGCTCGGCAGGATTTTGAATCTAAACAATTTTTATAAGAATAACAGATATGGGTAATATTTGTGGCTTTGCATGCTGGTGAAAAGGATAAGTAAAGACTGTTTGCGGCGACACCATGTGAAATTCTCAAAGTGGGAGTATAATAAATAGTTCTGAAAAGAACTGGAGGTTATAAGAATATACAAAAAATCACCACTTCCATCACTTGTTTTTCTTCCATAATGTTTCCAGAAAAGCCCTGTTCCAAACGGAGTCGGAACCAATATAATATATTGGTAGAATAATATTTAAATAATAAAACAGTGTCGCTCTCTCATGTCCCCAAACCAATTCACCATAACTAAATGCACTAAACACAGATGTTAACCTCTTTTGAAAAAGCCATAAAAATCAATATAGATAACATGTGTTGGTCTGACAGCTACGGTGATATATTACCGGGAAAAATATGCAGCATTTTAACAAAAGATAATTTCAATAATCCGACATAATTCAGCCTATTCATCTCCCATATCCTCACTAACAAAGAAAGTCGTCATAGTTTATTAGGTTTTGTTGTTGAATATACAGTCTAGCCTAAATATAGATTTGGCTTCATCTACAGGAACATATGGTAAAGATGTTACTATCACATCTCGATAAAATCACTCAATAAAATAAAATGTTATAATAATATAAACCGAAATAGCTCATAAATGCTCACACATGCAGAGCCTCCTGAATGCACAATAAGCGGGCCCCAGACCCCACGCCGTGAGCTCGCTTTGCACACTGGTCAAGATTGAGAAATCTTTTTCCAAAATGGACTCAATAAAATCCATGACATTTCATACGCTGAAATAGCTCACAAATGCCCACACAGAGCCTCCTGAATGCAAAATGTTTAGGGGCCCGGACCCCACGTCGTGAACTCTCTTTGCTCGTTGGCTCGCTTCGCCCGCCACCCCCCTCCCCCCACTTTCAAAATCATTCCGCCGCCGTTGAGATCAGTGAAAATTTTGTGCCTGGCACAGTTTGAATAAATAAATAAATAAATAAATAAATAAATAAAATAAATCGTATTGTAAAAGTCACATCGCCCCTTTTATTTTTGGTATTGTGATTTGGAATATTATTATTATTATTATTATTATTATTATTATTATTATTATTATTATTATTATTATTATTATTATTATTATTATTATTATTATTATTATTATTATTATTATTATTATTATTATTATTATTATTATTATTATTATTATTATTATTATCCCACTAAAAAGACTCGGATTCAAGAAAATAATAATAATAATAATAATAATAATAATAATAATAATAATAATAATAATAATAATAATAATAATAATAATAAAGACTTGTAGCGCGCACATATCCACCCTGCTGGGCGCTCAAGGCGCGGAAACAAAGAAAAAACATACCCATCTGACCAACCAACTTCCATATTTTTATTTATCTATATATTTACCAGTTTTAAGGCCTGTAAATTATGGAAATTTGATGGAAACCGTCACGAAATTTAAATGGACACAGCGGTGATCATGAAAAATCTCACCAAGGGTCGGATCGTGTTTCCTTTTTGCTAATCATCTGAGTGGTAAAATGTTTTGGTTTTCTACTTTTAGTTTTGCATAACGGGTTCGATATTGAAAAGAGATTTTTTTTTCTGCGGCAAACCTTCCCGAGATCGGTCTTTCCACAATGCAAACTTGCACAGCTTCATTATTGCACCGAACATACTGATGATACTGTGAGAGGTTTATTGAGGGTGTCGCGTTATGATGCTCTTTGTACGACTGATTATGTTGTCTGCACTGATCTATTAATAGGGCCTATCTAGTTACATTCCTATCCAAGCACAAGCACTATGCACAAGCACTGCTTAGCAACCACTCAATCAACTGATTGATCACGTGGTTTCATCACTGGCAACTTGTTGTTTGGTTGGTTCTCTTCTCTCTCGACGTATGGTTTGATGTGTGCTTGCTACTGACCGGGTGCCAGCTACTAAACTTCCCGTACTAACTAACTAGGGGAAAATCACGCGAAAACGGATGGAAACTAACTCGAAGATTGGTGAAAACAATGACTCGTTGATGAACAAGTAAAAAGAACAACTGTAATTTTGGAAGGTAATTGATAATTTTATTTGCGTTTGATGTTAATTTAGGTTTATTACATACAAAAATTGAGCTATGACCTATGTAAAAATACTGTTGAATCGGCCGGTCAGCTGCAACTGGACGTATCCTCAATTTACCCTAAATGACGCACCTAAGGCTATATTATCAACTGGACGGTAACTTACAAATGAAATTAGCAGTTTGGTGTTTCAGTTTGTTTCAGAGAAGGATTCTCTTGTAAAATGCGGAATTTCAATGCATGATCATACGCGTGGACGTCTTGAGCGCCGTTTTTTGAGACGCACAGAATTGTAGTCATCAGAAAATTGATGTTGGTATAATGACTCACCCCAAACTGTTAAAGTTTATGGGGGCACAGAAAATGTACCCAAGAAGAAAAACAGTTGAATCATACTTCATCTTATTCCAGATGGTTGTAAAATTGTTTTTAATCTTAAAAATAAAAATATATTTTAAAATAAAATGGTATAATTTGGAGAAGCTCTCAAAACTTTTAATCAATATTCTTGAAAGACCAATAAAATGGAAGGTGGTAAAAAATTTTGCAAAAAGTACTTTAAAACTTTGAAATGTGTAAAAATGCTGTTAACATTTTGTCAAATAAAAGATTTCTTTTCATAACCATGATATTAATGTTTCATTTTCTCAATAATTTTCCACTACCGAAATAAACACCAACAAATTAAGTAGTATTCGTCTTCTTCTATAAGGAATGGGTCCATTTTGAAGATCAGTATTTCTTTAAAAAATCATTGCAAATGCAAAGCATTCATATATTTTGGTTTCCACAGACAACAGCTTGTTGACGGCATAGAACAATAAAATCACAGATGTTCGTGAAAAAAAATTGAGATCATGTAAATCTCTTACTATTTGTATCTAGTAAAATCTGTGGTTAAACAACCTTTTCCACTTTCACAAGCACTAACTTTCCAGTAAATCATACAATTTCACTATAATTTTTATTTCTGTAACAAGCACGACTTAGATAAGTTTATGCAACCAGTAATACGCCATAATTTTGTAAGTTTTCTGAGAAATGCTAAGCCAAAAGTAGGTGCGTCATTTCACGAGTGCGGCGAATTACGTACATTGACGATACGTTAGTTACCCACTCCTGGTGTATATATAGGCGGCCGGGTCAGGCAGTTTCATAGCCAGCTACATGTTGCATGCACCCCTTGGCCACTCTGATAATGTAATGTTATGCCAAGAAATTATGAAATGTTTACAGTTAATTAGTTATTTTTTAGAATCAGAGTCAATATTATTTTGAGACTCAATATCTCAGGTTCAAGCAAAAATGTTTAAACAACTTCTTGAAAGGCGAAGGGACAATATCGTCACGATCAACAGGGGGGCATGGAATCAGAGTGCTAGTTTTAGTGACTGAAAATAATACCACACATGATCTTGAATGAGAAAAAGTGGCGGTCGGATACGACATTCTACCCATTAACACTAAATTAGAATTATAATTTATGTTAATTTTAAAAGTGTACACAATCAAAATGTTTCAGTCATATAAAATGTTTTTCAAAAGCTCTCAAAGGTCCAATTTCTTTTCATTAGAATCCAGTCAGTGGCAGATGATATGGCAAGTCCTCTCGCCATTGGAAACAGCATGGGGGGTCTCCGCCCAGCAACCGGAGGGGTGATGTTTACACCAAGGGACATCCTCAAGACGTCGAATGGACTACGCACACCTGCCAGCCGAGCATCCAGAGGGTCATTTGAATATGGCCGCATTGAAGAAAGAGCTCCCTCTAGAGGTAACCTAACAATACTTTAATATTTCATTTGACACGTCCAGTCTTGAATGCGGTGTAAGACCATTGGAGTCTTGACCTAAATGATAATTGACTTCGTTGAACATGACACAACTCTAGACACAGCTCTAGTGTAGGCAGTTTCATGAAAATTTGAAGTTGCTTCAATGCTTTTAAATGTCATTTTACTCATATCACTGGATAGAGCAAAAAATTAGAAAGAAAATGAGGGGTCAATGGTCATGATAGGTTAACCCTATGCAAAGTTACGAATTTTTGTTGATTTAAATATTTAGTCATTTTGGAGGCCAGTTTCATTTGAAAAGTTGTGACCGAATTAGCCTGCAATGTATCCTTGTAGTACTAACAAAGTGTCTATATAGCATGTCCCCCTTTTATAAAAAAAAAATCTCATTGAATACCAAAATCCACCCGTGCGTGACACCCCGATTCAGCGTGCGTGACACGCCGATTCAGCGTGTCAAATTGCCGATAGCGGTGATTTTGTTATTTATTTGCCATCGGGTCATTTTGAGCAATTTGCACTGTTTTTGCGCCAACGTTACAGTTGGCATCGACTGACCAATTAAGATAACCACGATGTGTAGTATCCATTTATCGACACTAGAACATCCGTAGACTACCCTTTATATTAGTATTTTACCATGAAAGTTGGACAAGAAAATCGTAAAAACTTACCGAAATTCAGTTGCCTGTATTTCCATAACGAAAGGTTTCCCGTCGCTGATTTTTTTTTTATCGACTGCATAATTTAGTGCTCATAAAAATGGCGTCCAGGAAAACATTGAAGCCTCATCAGCGTAACCAGGCGCTAGCGATATTGCGCCTATGCATTTTCACGTGTACTATCGGGCGCGTCAACGAACTTTCGGCTGGTCACAACTTCGACAGAAAAAAGGGCATGAAAAATAGCGCCACCATCGGCGGTTTGCGTGAAACTGCCTATCTAGTGGTCTTGAATTGGATTGAGATTTTATTTTCAAATTGCAATTTTAGAATGAGGAAATTTCAAAGCCATGTATTTGCAATCAAGGGGCAAGGCAATTTTTCCATGATGAAGGACACTTCTAGTAGAAAATCTAAAAGTCTGTGGGAACATTTCAAAGGGGGTACCAAGGCCAAGACCAAGATCAGGGCAATGGAGACAGTGGCCTCCGTGAAATTCAAGGCTTGAAAATATAAATATAAAAGAAAACCATTGAATTGAGATATTAAGAATTATTTTTGATTTTTAATATTTGTGTTATTCCTGTAGCCTCATCTGCGCCATTGTCACCTGTTGTCCTTACACCCAATCCCCAACTCAGTATCATAGAAGTCGAGCAGCTTATAAGAGACAAGGTCCGACAGCACTACCATGACCTGAAACAGGTATTATATCACCAGCTTTCTCACAGAGGGATCTACCATATGTCATGATTTATTCCATGAGCATGGGAGGTGGAATAAACCTGTGTAACGGGGGTAGATTCAGGGTGGCTAAAAAAATGTATGGTAAATTTATGGCGATTAAAAAAAAAGGCAGCATGTGTAAACTTATTTGCATAATGCAGGCTGGTATAGCAATTAATATCAATTGCTATAGTCATGATTTCTTCAATTTTGTTGTTTTTGCTTTAATAACCCAACTATGTAGACCTTTCGATAAAAAACTGCACAATAATGCACCCGGAAATGTGAACGGTTATTGCAACCTTGTCCAAAATGTAAATCGAATGTATATTTGCAAAGTAGCCTATTGTAATAATAATAATAATAATAATAATAATATAATAATAATAATAATAATAATAATAATAATAATGTAGACTTATATAGCGCACGTATCCACCAAATTGGTGCTCAAGGTGCATTATATTATTACCCCTGCTCATCAGGCGCATATTTCATTCCTGAAACCATCTCAGCTCCCTGGGGCATATAGGGGCTAATCAAACACAACAACCAACTCTGCCCTCACAGGTACCCATTTACCCCTGGGTGGAGAGAAGCAATTATGGTAAAGTATCTTGCTCAAGGACACAAGCACCATGGTCTTGCCATGTACTTCTTGCTCAACTTGTAATTAATTCATTCAATTACAAACTACACAATAATACACCAGGAAATGTGAATATTGATTGCTAGATGGACAGAGATGTAATACACACATAATTTGCACAATAGCCTGTTGTACTTCATGCTCAAATTATAATAAGGTGAGGTTTCCTTTTTTTCCCTCCATTCCCAGGCGTGTCAGAACTACGACATAGACCAGAGCCTGAACATCACCAAGGGGGAACTCCGTAGAGTCCTAGACACTTATTGTCACCCACTCACTAGGGAACAGTTTGATGCAGTAGTGGCCAAGGTACCCACAAATTCTAACGGAACCATCGTCTACTGCAACTTCCTGGATAGATTTGCTAGCAGCGGAGAGGGGTCAAGAGAGTCATGGAAAATGACCTCAGGTCATAGGTCAGTAATTTTTTTGGTATAAAACTAGGATTCTTTTAACAAAAATTATTTGATTTATGTATGAACTCAACTCATCTGGCTTAGACATTCTCTGCAAAAGACTGTGATTGCAGGGATTATTTCTGGCAATCTTGTAAAAAATAAGTTTTACATAAAACTTACTTGGTGTAAAATTGATGATAGTATCAAACATCCCCTGAAATATTTCTGTCTCAGGTCTTATCATTTTTAGTAAAATTAGTAAAATAATTTCCAAAATTAATTTCTGTCATCTGTAGACTGAAATTTTACACCCATGCCTGTGATTTCTCAGGATTTTTTCTGATTTCAGGATTTCCGAAATTTTCTTGAAAGAAGAGAAGCAGCCACCAAGCAAAGAAAGAAATAGCCTGTATTGTGTCCAAACCTCTAGTTTCTTGTGTGTGGGGATGTGGAGAGTCTGTAAATCCTCCAAAATTAAACATCCAGGAGGTTCAGAGGGGGTTTGTCCTCAAGACCAAAAGGCCAGCTTCCCATTTTTCAGGATTTTTTATTTTTGCCAATTCAGAACGTACAAATGATCTCCTCCTTCCTACCAGACAGGAGTCTCATGCCCGCAACCAGCGCAATGCACACCATTATTCCCACTTACGCACCAGGACAACTCGGTTCAAAAACAGCCCAATACCATATTTTATCAGCTTGTTGAACAAGTAGAATCTCTGTGATCAACTTTTTATTAATCCCGTTTACGTTTTATATCAACTAAAACTATGTGCAAGATTATTAAGTTATTATTTTTTTCAGTTTCTTTACCAAACTTTACCATTTTTTCCTGCCAGACGGGAGTCTCATACCCGCATCAGTTCACACACTATGATAAGTCATTTTTTAAAACAGCCCATTTCACCTTTTTATCATTTTGTTGAACAGGTAGTTTCTGTGTGCAGTTTTTTAAAGATTTGAGCTAGACAAATCTATGTGCAATATAATAATTCTATTTTTCTTGTGTCTTAACCAATCAATTTAAATGTTCTTTTTATAAATTTGTTTAATGTTTACTACAGTTTTGATGTTTTTAATATTGTAAATTGTCATGCAATTTGACCTTTGGGTCACAATGTGATGATGTTAATAAAATATACAATATACAATATACAATATACAACATCCCTGACACCTGGAATGAATTCAAACAATCTGAATACATTTTATTGTTAACGACACAATTAAAAAAGGAGGAAACTTTTACAGGTTGTCGTTTAGCTTCTTAGTTTAAGTCCTGGTCATCCTGTTTGGATGTCTGGGACCAGTTCAACAAGAAATAACTGAATCAAAAACTTGATCAAAAAACAAACTGACAACAAAATGCATATCTGCCTATTTGTTCCTATAGATATAGCTACACCAAGTCACCCCAGGATATGGGAATTGACGTCTTGGAGCGGCAGCTAAGGGAGAAAGCAGCAGCCAACCTAAAGAACTTCATCAAAGGCTTGCATCTATTTGATTACAATCGTGACGGGAAGATCCAGAAACACGAGATGCGTAAAGTGATCGAGAACTACTGCTTCAGAATGACGGATGAGCAGTATGACAGGTGAGTTGACACTCCACAATCAATAAGTTCTTTTAAGAAGTTTTCTTCATGCAACCCTCTTCTCTGTGTCTCTGCAAATTGAACTGCAGGCCTGTATGAAATTCTTTTAAGTGGAAGTTTGTGGTAGCAGCATGTAATATCTTGAATGTTTTATAATATTGTGTGGTTCTGAGAGGAATCAATCTCAGTTTCTCCTGAAGACGATCAGAGTATAATGATCGTAACTTCTCTAACTGTTCTTCCAAATAGCAAAGCTTCAAATCCTGGGTATTAAAAATAATAATAATTTCAGTTGTACTCTCTGTATCAGCCTGAAAATGTTGAAAATTTTTCACAACCCCGTAATTTAAAAAGCATAAATAACTTTTGATAAAAGGTCATGATGAACATTCATAATTCATGGAGATTAAAAACTTGTGAAAATTTCAGCCAAATTATTGGTCCACACATTTTCTACAACATTTTCCAAACTGAACAGTAGAGGGCAGTGTTATTTCCTATAAGGGTAATAATTTCTCAGCCAAGAGGATAACAAAATGAGTTTTGCAAATTACATCAAATCTCTTCCCTAAAATGTCTTATAACTTTCAACTATTCTTGTGTGTAGATTGTGGTCTCGGTATGATTTTCATCATAATGGGGTTGTTAATTACAAGGAGTTTCTTCAGCGACTTGGTGTGAATGTCAAACGTCATGACATCATGTTTCCAGAGAACATCCAGCTATGTGAGTACAAAAGGAAATATTTTAATCCTTTCATTTATTAGGCCAAAAAAAAGTCACCAGTTTCTGGTCATCGGTCGGCTTCAAAATTGGTGCGGTGTTTTTTTTTTGTTTTTTTTTGCCAGCAGGGAAATACATGATACATGTATACACAGGGACCAAATTTCCCATACACAAAGTATGGTGGCTAAGAGAGACCTCACAATTCGGGCAAACGTTCATACCCCTACGTGAAAAAGTCGTTTAAAGCACAGCACAGCAGAATTCCAATCGATCCAGCAATTTTGGCTGCAATTGTTCATCATTTCATAGCAAAAAAAGAAAATTAAAAATGCTGACACGCGGGTCTGAGGCGACGCGCGTGGAGACCAGAAACCAGAGACCTTTTTGGTCTAACAGAACCTCAGTAGAGTTGCAGCCATCCTATTTTCTTACATACAAGTCCACTGGACCAAACCGAGGCTGGGAAGAAAATGGCCAGGCCCCTTTTATGTAATAGCACTATGAGCATTGTCTTGCAGTCAGGGATTCTGACCAAGCTGGCCACAGTGTGATTGGCTGTTCATCATCTTGGCATTGACGATGCTCCAACAAGGAGGTTGTCAAATTTACAAGAAGTTGCCTGCCGGCAAAACATTTATAAAAAACACGTATCAGTTTTTGGTTGTTTTCTCAACAATGTTAGCACCTATTGTAATGAAACTTCCATAGGTTAGTTTTATGATGTATTTCCTGAAGACTAGATATTTGAAATTAATGTTCGTTACCATATACCAGTGTTGTACCTTTCTCATGAAAGCTTATTTCCCATCATTGAAAATTCCATAGAGAAACATCTCAATTTCAATTTAATTTTCTATGAAATATTCCAGTGATGTGTATGTAGAACAGTACTTGAATCATCAGATTAATAACTAACAAATCTCATTGCACTTTCTTACAGTGTCATTTGCCGAGAGAGAACAGAATCGTTATAAACAAGTGGAACAATTGGCTGTTTTTAACGGTTCAGATGACTCCGTTCGAGGAATGACCTTTGCTCAAATAGAGGCTGAGCTTCGCAAACGGGTACTTAATAACATTAACGTTCATAATCTGTAGTGTCAACTTAAATGTTTGTATGATGACTATGTTAGGAATGTACAAATTGCCATTCAACTGATTTTAAAGGGACAATATCATCACAATCAGACCAGACTTTCTACAGGGCATGGAATCAGTGCCCTAGTTTAAGATGAACACAGTGACTGAATTCTGTAGAAAAAGAACTCCCAGCAGTACCGCTTAAAATATTTAAAAGTTTTTAGAAGTCAGACTTTCCAATAATTTTTATTTATTTAATTTTGACTTAACCAGAAAATAACATTGTGCGACATTATGCTCATTTCTTTGGAACAGGTCACATATGAGTGTTTATATAATATGATTGGTGTTTGAATGTAGCTGCTGAGAAAAGGGTGTGTGGGAAGGCATGTCATGTCCACCTTTATAGAGGTAAAAGAAAATAGTGACCAGGCCAAGACAAGAATTTCTTTTTAGGGGGTTCTTGACAATTGAAACCATAAATTATGTTTTCATTATTCTGTTTCCCTCTTTTTTCACATTCACAGCTGAAGGAAAATTACATCAATCTCAAGAAAATGTTCATGGCGTTTGACGCAAGACAAGATGGCTTCGTATCCTTGGAGGACTTAAAAAGCATCTTAATTCAGTTTACATTACCAATGTCTGATCAGCTATTTGCCCAGCTCATGGACAGGTAAATATACCAATGTGGAGTCTAACTCATGAGCAAAGTGCAAATAATTGTTATTGGCCTTGCGTTTTTAACCTAGCAGGTTCTTTCTCAAAGGCAATGGACGAAATGCATACATACATAAATGCAAGAGTGGGTGAAATGAACACATGAGAAAAAAGGATACAACAAGCAGAGTCAGGTACTGGTCCTGGGACCGGACAACAGAGGGATTACACATGAATAGATAGAGGTACAAGGAGTGTTGGCTGCAAGAAGAGATTATGAGATTAGTGAAAAGCAATGAGTCAGACAGGGGGGAGTAAAACGAAACAGACAAATAGACTAACAAGTAAAACAAATGTAAAACAAATATTAAAAAATGCTGTGGAGAAAGAAAAAAGTATGAAAAAGCATTTACAATTTTAATAGAAAACATTTGGAGCAGAATGTTGCAGTCTCGTCACTTGTGCTTTTCTTTCCTCTCCAGGATGATTGGTATCTTTTAAGATCAACTTCACATCAAGTTAGCTTTTGGAGAATTTGTTGTTGTAATTTTGTACTCGGGTTATTTCCAATGTCATACCTTTCCTTAAAAAAACTACTTCACATGGAGGCCACTCCGTTCCACTAAATTTCCAATATGTTCTTCACCAACCTTTAAAGCATACAAGCCACTGCTGTCCTTTCCAAGAAATCTTACAAAATAAACTGAGTGCCACCCAAGGCCACTGTAAATAAGACCATCTCCATACATCTCCAGACCATCTCCAGACCATCATCACATACTCAACATACACTGAAGGCCATTACAAAACACAGTCTTTAGTGGTTTTGTATAGGTGTGTTTACAGTCAAAATACATGGGCAGGTTTACAGCTGGTTGTAGCTAGTTGTTTGAACACATTAATAGTATGACCTGCATTGTATCAATGGGAGACCACTTTACCCTGCAATCTCAGTGGTGTGTGACAGTGCACAGAAGGGTAACCATAGGAGGCCACTGGCAACAACTGCAACAGCTTGGAGTGGCCTGAATGGGCTATTTCAAAAATTGCACTGATTGTTGGAAGCTACGAATTCTCATTTAATGATTTGTTTTTATCTAGGTTTGGTCTGAAAGCATCTCACAAGATCCCATGGGAGCACTTTCTGGAGAAGTTCCAGGATCCACGAATGCAAGGAAACGGACAAACCATCCCAATCAAAGCCAACCATAAGTAAGTGTGTTTTCACCCTGATGCTTTCCCATCGCTCTGACAGTTCACTGACTGTCCTGCTAAGTTTAAAATTGTTGTAGATTCGTGCAGTTAATAAATATATCCCATCACTTAAAATCAAAAGCACAACACATCAAAAATAAGACACCATAAAAACTGCTGTGAAAACTTCTGTTAGGGTTGTAATAAGGGGCGATAGGTCAGCAATAGGTCAGAAGAAGCAAATTAGAAAACTTTAAAGTTTATATTTGTTTATTTTGTAGTTTATTTTGTCATAATTCAAAAATTAAATATCCCATACAGTCCCAATTGTATTAACTATCATCTTGCTTGCAAAATATTCAATTACTTTTTTAAGGATGGTCCAAAACTCATGTCAAGTCCATGTCTTTAAGTCTGGATTGACACTGTCTATCATATCTGTTGTCGACTGCTTGATAGCTGATCGACCTTTTTTTTTCACTGAGTGGCCATTTTGGATTTCTAATACACAAGTCTATGGGAACCATAACGAGGCTTATGTCAAAAATAGTCTGGTGCCTTTCAGACTGTAATTGTTTTAATTATGTGGCAGTCAGGGAACCATACAAAAATGGACACTGTTATACGGGTATATTTCCTAGATCTGGTCAATTAACCACACACTTGCTTTTCTCTTTTTGTTTTGCCATGGACAGGGTGAACCCAATCAGAGAGGGAGATGGGGATTTGGACGTGGAGGACATCTCAAGACTGCTCCACAAACACGTCGCCAATATGTACTCCTCTTTCAAGGAAGCCTTCTTGGCATTTGATCAGGTATAACTAGAAATCAGGCATGGTTTTAGGGGTAGGGGCAAGGGGAACTTGAGGCCCCCTTCTCCCAAATTACATAATGAAAATAATAATTTTAAACAAAATTTTAAAAAAACATTTCCGCCCCCTGTCATTCCCCATTGCCACAGTGGTAAAATACCTGTTTAGCCCCTCTTCCCCACACAGTTTTTCTTGCCATTAACCCTCCTACTATAGCTGCGCTTTAGTGGAAAGTAGCTGTAGAGGTCAAAACCAGCCAACTGCCTGTTTTGACTGTTGACCCAAATGTGCACACAGGGGCATTTTTGACTGTTTTTTACCGTCATTTTGACCACCCTGAACAATACCAGACAATGCTTGTACCAGTCAAAAACAGTCGACTCATTTTGACCTGTAAATGTACTTACTACACGTAATGTTTGACAATGTTTGACTTTTAAGTGCACCACTTTTAAGTGGTAAGTATATCAACATTTTGACTGATTTTGACCCTTGTAGTAGTAGGAGGGTCAAAAAATATTTTCCACTCTTCCTCCCCTAAATTGATTTAAGGGCTAAATTTACACAGAACATCTATTGAAAACATTTCAGTGTAAATATTTGTAATCATCGCAGTTCCAAGTCTGACAATAACTTATAGTGTTTTTGGATGCAAACTATTTCACCAATCCCATAACAAAAAAAAATCATGCATTTTTAAGTTTTTACTGAGGGCTGCACTTCACAAAACCAATTTTTTCTCTAGAATAAGATCTAGATATGTTAAAATGTCCTTTTTTAAAATAGGTATATCTAGAAAGTAAATAACATTTAACAATGATTCTTCTCTTTTTTTTCCTCCGTAGAATCGGGATGGGAAGATTACAAGGAAGGAACTCCGTAAGATCTTTGAAAAGTTCACCATACGTCTTAATGATCAGCAATTCAAAGGACTCGTGAATAAGCTGGATCCTTACAATGAGAACAACATAGATTATCATACATTCCTTGACTTGTTTGAAGTCCGTGAAACAAAGGTAGGCATCTTACTCAAGAAACTGTAAATTTGTTTCTGTTCAAATAATATAAATTTTCAGCTACGTCAAACCTGATTAGAGTGGATGTTTGATTGCCAGTGGCAAATAAAATGATTTTACTCAAGGTGTTGGAACTTTAAAATTAAGACAGAAATGAGTACTCATCTTAATTTGTGAATTAACAGATAAAGTCTAATTGATTGAATAAGGATTTGAACCTGCAATATCTAGAGGTACTGGACAAAATCTGTAAAAACCTGTTACACACCATTAAGCCAAGGATGCTAGTTTTTTCCTTGTCGAATATATAATTTTAGACTATATATATTTGGCCATTTGACAAATTGAAATGCAACTTCCTAACGAGATTGGGTCACTTTTAGGAGGGTCACAAATGGTTGAACTCGGAGCATCGCTGGAATGACAGGGCACCAGCCAACCTTGCCTGGTCCACGGTCGAGGAGATTCTACGCGAGAAGATCGAGGAGTACTGGAAGAGCGTTAGCTCTGCGTTCCGGCTGGCCGATCCGGAGGCAACCGGAGCTATCGGATACAAGAGTCTGAAGCGAATTCTCAGTCGCCATGTCCTACCTGTATCTGACGAGCATTTTGATGTGTAAGTTTGTTTTAGGAGAAGAGGATTTTTGTTGTCTAAATGCCAAAGTTTGTGGCTTCCGTCACTATGGTACGCTGCCAAATAAATTGCAGCCATCATAAATGCTGCAAACATGAATAATATTTACTTTTTGAAAATGAATAGGCCATGTATTTTTTCTTGTAAAAGGGAAATGAATTATTTTCAAATAAAATATATCATATAATAATTGACCGAAGCATTATTAACCAGTTCGCACCGGGAATAAAAAAGTTTTTCCGAACCCCGTGGCGGGTTTATTTTTACCGCACAAACACGACCAATGGTGCTCACCAGAGCGTGACCGGGGAGACTGTGTCTTCCACCGTATGCTTATGGCTCGTTGCCACGTCGACCGGGAATCTATACAAATATTACCGAGAATCCTGTGGCGTGTTTAGACGCTCTCCGATCCGCTGTCCAAAAAAAAATTGCGTGTATACACGGCCTCCGACGCGAACTGGTTAAGCAGTCCATAGCTGATATTATTTGACCGGCAATTAATTTTTCAAGCTGCATTCTTAATTAATTTTGTACACTTAATTACTCTTTATCAATTGCTCTATTCAATTTAAAAAAAAACTCATTTAAAAGTAACTTGCTTCACTTTTACAAGGGAAATAGAAATCTATAAAAATGGAGGATCCTCTTCTGGTAGAAGGAGATAATTTTGAGAATTACTTTTACTTTTTCTCCAAATGTTGTAAATGTATTTCTCTAAGACATCATTATTAATGTTTATATTTCAACAGGTTGTGGAGTCAATGCGAGGAATCTCCCGATGGTAAAATCATGTTTGCAGAATTCTTGGAGAAGCTCGGTGTTGACGTGTCACCAGGAGATGTGGTTGGTCCAAGCACACAGATACAGGTCCTCAGTGATCTTAGTGAGCAACAGAGACAGGCGGACTTGGATATCAGGTACGTTAGGGCGGACATCTTTCCCCACCATCCATTAATCTCCCGTTTTTGGCTGGTTCCCAACCAGGTTTACACTCTCTGAACTCTATAACACTATGAATAACTTTACCCTGAAAATGCCCTGAAAATCTGTTTTACCGTGAAATAAATAGTTCACAGTAATTTCATGACGACACAATACCGTGAAAACACCATGAAATCCTTGTGGCAGTTTTGGGGCAGCTCATTAATTCTCGAGAGCGCCGTGAATTTGCCCTGAAATCACTGTAAACATTGTTGCCAATATCTGAGAGGAAGAGCCACCATGAAATTGCCGTAAAATTATAGTGAACAGTTATTTCATGGCAAAACGGATTTTCATGGCATTTTCAGGGTAAAGTTATTCATATTGTAATAGAAGAGTCCAGATGTCCAGTTAAGTTGTGGTTGCTGTTTTTTGTGTGTATCCACCAGGCCCATCTGACAGCTCATTATAATTCCCAAAGGGAACCGGCCAGAAATTTCTGGTATTTGGAGGTTGGGGAAAGATGTCCTCCTTTAGTCCAAACATTGCATGTTGTGTCTGAATAATGTTATGGTACAATCACTCTATTTATTAAAAAGCCCAAATACCGTTTTTATAGGTCATTATGCGTAGGTCATTATGCGTAGGTCATTATGTGTAGGTCGTTATGCGTAGGTCGTTATGCATAGGTCGTTATGTGTAGGTCGTTATGCGTAGGTCGTTATGCGTAGGTCGTTATGTGTAGGTTGTTATGTGTAGGTCATGATGCGTACGTCATTATGCGTACGTCGTTATGTGTATGTCGTTATTTGTAGGTTGTTATGCGTAGGTCGTTATGCGTAGGTCGTTATGCGTAGGTCGTTATCGCGCGATGGTTATCGCGTCGTCGTTGTCGTGGTCGTTATCGTGGGTCGTTATCGTGGAGTGGGTTATCGCACGCCGTTATGTGCGTGGCGTTATGTCGTTATCGTGAGTCGTTATGCGTAGGTCGTTATGTGTAGGTCGTTATGCGTAGGTCATTATGCGTAGGTCATTATGTGTAGGTCATGCGTAGGTCATTATGTGTAGTTCGTTATGTGTAGATCGTTATGTGTAGGTCGTTATGTGTAGGTCGTTATGTGTAGGTCATTATGTGTAGGTCATTATGTGATTTGAAGGTTTGTATGGTGGATTGAATAAGAAAGGTTTAAGGGTAACACTTCGTGAAATAATCTCTTCTTGGAAGAAGTGTGGTTCCTCCTCAAGACGGACAGAGCGTTGGAAACTGTGACAACTATCCCCACTACTGGTTCTTTTCAGAACATCTTCCAAGAAGATATTATTATGTGTTATCATACTTAAACGGTGTGTACACTATTGTATTACCCTAAGAGAAACTGTGATAATTTATCTAAGAGCTAACTTAGTTTTAAGATGGTAATGGAACCAAACATTCTCAGACGTTATTCCATCTGACATGTTGTCATTTGCAAAAAAACATTAATGAAAATTGAAATCTGAAAGCGGCCAGAGATCCATTTCCACATTAGAATGCACACAAATAATCTGGAAATTATGTGTAGTATTTCATTTCACTTAGCAATTACAGCACTTGAGACAAAATTGTACATAGGGGAGATTGATACAGTCATCAGCTTTACACTAAGTAAATTGTTGGTTAAAATTAGGAATGACTAATTCTATACCTTATTTTTAACTACGGATTAAAACATGATTTTGTCTTGATATCAGATTGACAAACATCCAGCTGAATGCATTAGAGAGAACCAGTCAGATGTCAGCAGATGAAGTGATGGTGAAGTTGAAGGATCGTATGGCCCAGAAGTCAGGTCGTATCCGGGATAACTTCTTACGCTACTGCAAGAGCCGGAGAGGCAAGCTGTACAAGAAGGAATTCAGACAGGTACGTGATGGATGAGGATTACCACTGATGCATCATCGGGGAGGCGTGTGTGTGTGTGGAGGGGGAGGGTGTGGGGGGTAAATGTTAACCTAATGAATAGCATGGATGCTTCTTAAATTGGGTGTGTTTCTGTTTTTATCTCGTGGGGTGAATGGCATAGCATTTGTATATTACACAAACCCAGTTTAGGTTACATTATTGGCAACCGTGACATATTGCATGGGAGCAATCGTGGCTCAAATCTTGTTTGCGTTCTTCGGCAAAGCTCCAATACACTTTTGGTAATTGGCAAAACAAATATTGAAATGTCATAAATGTTGTGTTTGGCTTTCCTTAATTTCACACATCTCTCAACAGGTTTTTCTCAACAGGCAACTATTAAAATAATTGCTATTTGGTCATTTTAACTCGGAACGAAAGACAACACAAATTACTTACATATGTATTTTCTTCTGAGCGTGGCTACGTCACAAACAGCAGTAGGTAAAATGTTTGCATCTTTTCTCAGTCAATGTATAAAAAAAATCATTCTATTTCTTGTCTCTTAGGTACTGAAGTCCTTCGGAATGTACATGTCAGATGACCAGTTCAGTCATCTCTGTGAAGGCATTGGTTTCAACCGTGGTCCCCTGACATACTCGGACTTTGTTGAGCAGTTTGAGGATCCGAGGGCAGGGGGACCTGGTGACGAGATCTCGCGGGTACCCAATCATCGTTACACCCAACTGCCGCTTTACAACATGACTGCGGAGGAAGTGGAGAGCCAACTCATGGACAAGATGAGACAGGCATTTGGGGTATGTGGACATTGGATGTATGATGTATGAATGAAAGGATCTACCCACCAAGGGCACTTGGCAAAAGTGGACAGCAAGAACGTCAAACTGGCAAACACCTAGTCTCCCATACATACATTGGTTTAAAGATGTACATTCATCATGCTTTTCTTGAGGATCTAATGTTTGAAATGATTAGGTTCAGTTGCTGGGGGGGGTAACATAAATACAGTAAGAGAGCAAATATTAAGTTGTCTGAATTCAATATTTGGTAATTTTCATTCATTTTCATTTTGAAAGTACTTGGAACTCGGACTCGGACTCGGACTCAACATTGGTGACTTGTGACTCGGACTTGACCTTCATAACTCAGACTTGGACTCGACCTTCATGACACAAGAATCAGACTTGGCACTATAAGGACTCGAACTCAGACTCTGAATCTACCTTTCCACCAGAACTATCACAGTCTACATTCTCACAAACAAAACATGAGCAGCCCATGATTTTCAATGTATTTTTTTCCCCCCAACCTCGTCTTCCAAAACACAGAGTCTGCGTACCACTTTCTACAAACTGGACGACAACCACGACGGACTCGTCGAGCAGGATGACTTCCGGCGTCTGATGGATGCGCTGATGTTCACCATCTCGGAGGAGGAGTTCAAGAAGCTGATGAGCAAACTGACCATCAACACGAGGACCAAGCTGAGCTATCGAGACTTCCTGGATAGGTTTCAGGTGGTGGATGCACCAGGCAGTCACAAGTGGCTGGACTCGGATCACAGGTACGTCAGGGGAAAAAAAAACCAAAGCCAGTTTTCTGGCTGCTAGAGATGGTTTTCTTAGGATTTTTCCTGATTTCAGGATTTAAAAAAAAATCTCCCTTTGCATCAAAATTTTCTTGAAAGAAGAGAAGTAGCCACCAAGGAAAGAAAGCGTAGCCCGTATTGTGTCCAAACCTCTAGTTTTTTGTTTGTGGGGATGCGGAGAGTCCAGGAGGTTCGGGGTTTTGTCCTCTAGACCAAAGGGAGAACCAGGCCTGCTACCCATTTTTCAAGATTTTTTACTTTTGTCAAATCACAACCCTGAAATTTGTGAAAATCGCTTTATGGATCTAGCAGATTTGTTCAAGTAAGCAGCACTATTGGTCCCTGATGCTAAAAGGCTCACAAGCAAACTATCGAGGGAATCTCTTTCATGCACAGCATTGGATTTTCATTTTCAATTCTTCCTTTTCCTTTTCAGGTTCAACAAGACCCTGGACCCTGCTCAACTCGCTGCGGACCAAGTGCACGATATTCTTGTGACCAAGGCCCAGCGCCAGTACCAGGACCTCGCTAAGGCCTTCATGTCCATCGATAAGAATGGCAACGGTGTCATCACTAAGAAGGAGCTCAGGGATCTTCTCTATACCTTCATGCTCCCCATGACAAAAGAGGAATTTGAACTCCTGTGGAAAAAGTAAGTTCTTTGTTTCATTATAAATTATTTCAAATGTAAAATACTTGAAAATGGTTTTAGAAATATTGCACCTTGATTTTTATAGAAAATCTAAATTATGCTTTTATTGTTAGCCACTCTTTTGAATTATACATTGAAACAGGAAATGGAAAATCTAAATACTTACAGCGATTTCAAGTTTTCAGTATTGACGATCTCTGTGATAGGAGCTGAAGCTAAAAAAATTCCATTTTTATGAGACAAAAATGTTATCGTTTGGTCTTTAGAAGTAGGTTTTGTTTTGTCTTGTCTTGTTAGAGCAAGTCATTTTGCAAGAAGGGAAGCGAAACACCCCAAATTTGAATGATGTACTTCATAATAAATTTACAAAGAGTACATTCGTCAACAGTTTGAGTCTAACCTAACAATTCTTTTCACTTTTTTTTTTACGATCCAAGAACTTAAGATCCACTTTACGATAAAAGAGTTGTAACCACCAGTTCTTTTCAGAACTAATTATTACGCAAAAGAGAGGTTTGCACATGGTGTCACCGCAAACTGTCATTAAAAGTCACATTGTATTCTGCACGGGTTGATTATTTTGTACATATGCAGATATCAACAACTGCACTGCAATTTTCACAACAAATTTTGAAATATAAATATTTTTATCACCTACATTTTAGGACAGAAATATTCTTAAATATTAAACATTATTGTGTGTTCTTGCAGGTATGACTCAAATAATACGGGGTACATTGACCACCAACATTTTCTTGCCATGATGGGGAAGTCTTTCGCTCCTGGGGATGAGGCAGGAGTCAGCAGAAGAATCGTGGAGGAATCTTGCAAGACGTTGGAGAACCACCACATTATGCAACTTAACAAACAGTGAGTACTCGGTTTTCCACCTGTTCTCACCCATACATCCTAGCTGTACCTAGATGTACACTCACTGGCCATAAGTATTGCAACACACACCAAAGTTCAGTTTGGAGAACTGTGTTACAATAATTGATTTTATTTTATTTACACTACTTAAGACTTCTTGAAAGTGCCTGTGTTTTGAAGTCAATGTTCTTTTTTACTGTTCTTGCTCGGAAATTATGTAATACACGATTGAAGAAATCAGATTAAATGATCATCTCACCTGTTACTGTAAAGTGCTATTTTGAGCATGTTGCAATACTTTTGGCCAGTGAGTGTAGAACAAAAACCTATACTTATAGCTTTTTTTCCACATGCTACATCTATTGGAATTCCATGCCTGGTGCATGTTTCCCTCCATCCTATGATCTATCCTATTTCAAGAGGAATCTTAATTCCCACATTCAGCTCCTCTGAGTCTATTTACTTGTTATTTTTTCTTCTATTGTAGCCCTGTACCTTGAGTGGCTTTTAGCCCTGTTCAGGGTGAATATGCATAAATAAATAAATAAATAAATAAATAAATAAATAAATAAATAAATAAATAAATAAATAAATAAATAAATAAATAAATAAATAAATAAATAAATAAATAAATAAATAAATAAATAAATAAATAAATAAATAAATAAATAAATAAATAAATAAATAAATAAATAAATAAATAAATAAATAAATAAATAAATAAATAAATAAATAAATAAATAAATAAATAAATAAATAAATAAATAAATAAATAATGGGAGAATGAAGGGATGAGGCAGTCCGCAAAACAGACAATCGCAAAAATGAACCTTCCATAAAATTAAACTTAAACCTAGTGATTTGGCTGTCTTAGGGGCCTTCATTTCCCAGGCTGGTCCACCTACTGTCATCATCGTCATTTTTTTGTACCTGTAATCCAACATTCTCCAATCCTTTTTTCGTCTTCTTCAGAATGAACATCACCGTGAACCAGGCTTCAAACGCCACTTTCATCTCAGCCACAAAGCTGGAGCAAGCCCTCAAGGACCGCATCCGAGACAAGTACTCCACCTTCCAGAATGCCTTCAACCAGCTTGACCTTAGCAAGACCGGCTACATCACGGTCAAGGAGCTCCAGAAGGTTCTGTTGGATCACAACTACCTGGTGGACGACAGCACGTTCGCTGAGTTTCTACAAAGGTGGGTCTCATTTCGTCTGTCATTCTGCTTGACTTTCTGTCCCCACTTCCATTTATGTTCAAACGTCTTGCACTAGGCACAAATTGTGGGTATTATTGTGTCTTCAAAAATATTCCAACACTCAATTTGGTCACTGGATGTGATATACCCTTCTTAATAATTGAGCATGAATGACGATGTAACCCAAAGCCTCATTCTCGGTTTAATGAATATATAGTCATGCATACATATTCTGAAAGAAATCAAGTGATGGCCAAAGGCTCATTTTCAGAATGAACTTTTGTTCTCATAAATCCTTAAATATTAAGAAAGACATATTGCAAATTGCAAGAGATTCTCACACAAAAATCCTATGACAATATATCATTTGCAAAGGATTCTAAAATTACAAAATTTTACTTTTAAGCAAATCTTATTTGTATTAAATAGAGAATTAGTAGTTGCAAACTGCTTACCAACCTAAAGGACCTGTAGTATAAATGCAAAATATTGGTTATTGGTGTTTCATTTCTTATAGAATTGGAGTACGGTCTGAAAAGGGTAAGCTCTCCTACGTCCAGTTCCTGGAGTCATTCGATGAGGGCAGAGAAGCCCGCTATCGCCAGAAGAACCACCCTGAGGTACGACCAGAGAGTTTCTCCCTGCTCGGTCCTGACAAAGCCCTGAAGAAGCTCAAAAGGTTGATGTCGACTCAACTGCCTGTCCTCAAAGCTGTAAGTCCTCACCTAATAAGAATCAAGCATGTTTCGGCTTTGTGAGAGTTTTTGTCTTTCCTAACATTTTGAAACTCACAATTTCTAACTCACAACGACCACATCTTAGCAATTAAAGCAGGTTCATACTTCACATGAATTTCTTTAAAGTTGACAATGAAATCATGTAACAAGATACAATATTACACAATGTTGCAAAGTGTTGTGTTTTGCAAAGAACGTTTTCCGAACTTTATTAAAAAACCTTGACATCTAGTTACAAATAAGAATTAAGTCTTACCGTGGTACAAGTAAAATCTATGGAAGGTGTGCAGAAGCACCATGTAAATGCTCTAATGAGCAGACCTGTGATTTCTCAGGATTCTTCCTGATTTCAGGATTTTTTACAAATCTCCCTTTGCCTCAAAATGTTCTTGAAAGAAGAGAAGTAGCCACCAAGGAAAGAAAGACGTATAGCCTGTATTGTGTTCAAACCTCTAGTTTCTTGTTTGTAAATCTTGTCTGTAAATCCTCCAAAATTAAACATCCAAAAGGTTCAGGGAGCTTTGTCCTCTAGACCAAAGGGACACCCAAACCCGCTACCCATTTTTCAGGATTTTTAGTGGTTAATAGTGGTTTTGAGAAGAACAGGTGGTTTGGACTACTCAATGTCTTTTTAGAACCACTATTATTTACAATTAGAGAATTGACATGGTGTTACTGCAAATCTTGTTACATGTTACAACAGGTGAAAACATGTTTTGACACAAGATAGTTTCATTCTCACAAACAGGCCTTTGGTGCTTTCGATAAGGACAAGCGAGGGCGCATATCTGCAGCAGAGCTACGTCGAGTGCTGGATAACTTCTGCTTCAAACTGTCAGACAAGCAGTTCAAGCACTTGATGACTAAGATCCGAGTGAACTCTGACCTCACCATCAGCTACATGTCCTTTCTGGAAGAGTTCTCAACAAATGAAAATGAGGTAAGAATTCAATTTTTTGTGATTGCTTTCTCAACAGAAAACAAAAGTTGAAGGTAAGGTAAGGAAGGTATGTACTACCTTCCTTTAACTCTCTTACTATAGCTGCACTTTAGTGGCAATTAGCTATAGAGGTCAAAATCAGTCAACAGTTTTGACTGTTGACCCAAATGTGCACACAGGGGCATTTTTGAGTGGTTTTTACTGTCATTTTGACCACCCTGAACAATACCAGACAATGCTTTTACCAGTCAAAAACGGTCGACTCATTTTGACCTGTAAATGTACTTACTACATGTAAGGTTTGACAGTGTTTGACTTTTAAGTGCACTACATATACCTTGTCATGTATATCAACATTGTGACTGATTTTAATAATAATAATAATGTGTGGACTTATATAGCGCACGTATCCACCAACTAAGTGGTGCTCAAGGCGCATTATATTATTACCCCTTCTCATAAGGCTCATAAGGCTCATAAGGCTCATAAGGCTCATAAGGCTCATAAATCATTCCTGAAACCATCTCAGCTCCCTGGGGAGTATACAGCTCAATTGCTGCCATTACAGCGCATATAGGGCTAATCAACCAACTCTGCCCTCACAGGTACCCATTTAACCCCTGGGTGGAGAGAAGCAATTATGGTTAAGTGTCTTGCTCAAGGACACAAGTGTCACGGCCGGGATTCGAACCCACATTCTGCTGCTAACACCAGAACTTGAGTCCGGTAAGCTAGACCGCTCGGCCACGACACTCCACCCTTGTAGTAGTAGGAGGGTTAATGTAAAGTTGGAACAAGTATCCATTATTCTGAAAAAGTATTCCATCTGAAGTGTTTTTATCTTAGAGAACACAGGAATTGTTCTGTAGAATTTACAAAAAGCTTGAGCACCTATTGTCACAAAACATTTACAGGTTAGATTTAATAAATGTTTCTTGAAAACTGTAGAGGGTTGAAATCCCAAGTACTACCAAATGCTGTAAAGAATTGCTGTTAATACCATTTAACAGATCAAATACATACATTCTCATTTGTGTATTTCAATACTGATATCCAATGGATTTCTTTAATTAAATTTCAAGTCTATTTCATCAGCATAAGTGCTGTCAGGTGTTTCTTCATATTTGAAAATATTGCCAATATGGATATTAACCCATATCCGCCTAACCATGTAAACACACAAAAGACTGTATGTGCCTAAGCCCCCGCACAGAGATACATTGTTTTTGCACACAATCAGAAAAATTCCTTATTTAGAGAATATTACAATCACTGACACAGACACATTATATACTGATGGAAAGAGGAGAACATGCACTTTATTATGATGTCAGACTTGTCTAATTTCATATCTTTAATCATGAAATACAGTCATCGGGAAAAAACGTAGTAAATTGGAATTTGACAAAAACACGATACGGAAAATCACGTAGGTCGGCGTTTGTAGCGTTTTACATATCTACGGGTTATCACGTAGATCGGCGGATATGGGCTAAGCAAATCATTTTTGTCATGTAAATCTATACAGAACAGCAAAAGAAACGTCACCCCCTAAATTTTGATAAGTCTGAGAACGTGTTTAGCTTATGTGTCCTCAGACGTCATGCATGACGAATTTTGAGGTCAACCAAATTTGCCACATTGTGTTCGTGTTACACTCCATACTCATAATATTCTTCATTAAACAAATTATATTAATTATAAAATGAAAATAATAAATATTTTTAGGGGTGACGTTTCTTTTGCTGTTATGTATATTATTCTAAGCAACCTTCCTCATTTTTTTCTCTCTCTCTACACTTTGCAAACAGATTGCAAATAACTGGTTCGAATCCCTCAACAAAGTCGATCAGGACACTGCCCACTCGCCTCCCCTGTACACCCTGGAAGATCTACAAAAGGACTTGAAGATGGCGGTGTCGGCACGCTTCTATCACTTCACGGAGAGGTTCGCCGAGGTGGACTACGCTAAGATCGGGGTGGTGTCTAAGGATGACTTCAAAGGAGTGGTGGATGAGCTCGCCTTCAGAATGAACCCAGATCAAGTAAGGGAGGACTAATAATAATAGCATCACAACTAATATACAGCATGAAAAGTACAACAGTAACTGGCAACAATTGAGCTAAAAAACGATACCTTGATTTTCTTGGATTCTTTTGAAATCCACATTGGAGAATACAACGCACCAATAAGGGTGTGACACATGTGCTGACATGTGTGTTTCATCATGCGTTTGGAGCATACATCCATTGTGCATATTTTGCAGTGTACACAGTTACGCATGCTGAAACTTACCACTTTTTCGACCTTAAATTATCAGTAATCACAATGCACAAATGTAATATGTGCACTTATTTTGGCAAGTCAGTGTACCCCCCCTACAGACAAATCGGTCACACATGGTCACGTGACCTTTGAGTCGTTCTCTTCATGGCCCAGGTGCGTAACACCTGGTTTGACCATCAGTGATTGCTCAAGGGGTATGTGATGATTTTAATTAGCGGCTCGTGATGTCTTATTTTGAACCATTACAATTTTATGCTATTCCAAAACAAGTGGTAAGTTTCTATTGCGTCTCAGTATAGTTTTGGCCTATTGATATTCATTTTTTATTGCACGTTATAAAATCAGCCCCTTGTTCAACAATTAAATAGATTTTGGTTATTGCCTCACTAATCTGTCTTCGCGATTACTTTTCTCACCCAGTTTGACAGTCTGTGGAACACACTGCCCACTAATGAGTTTGGCAACCTGGAGTACCACAAGTTCCTCAAGCAGTACTCGGTGGACAATCTGGACGTGTCCAAGTTAGACTCGTTGTCTGAGATGCCCAGAGCGTCCTCGGTTCATCCGGCCAGGCTGATCGCAACCAGCCCAGCAAGTAGAACACCCAGTAGACTGGTGAGCACTTATGCATGTCTTCATGCTTTGATGATTGGTATAAATCCATGAATAAAACATGAATTGCTTCTCTCCACCAAGTAATACAAATGTGGGTACCTGTGAGGGTAGTGAATGTTAATGTATTTATAGCCGATGTGCACCAGGCAGCAGTGGCTGAATACTCCCCAGGGAGAGAGCATTAGCCAGTTTTTTAGAAAAAAGACTGTTAAATTTTTCATTACCTTTTTTAAAACTTGCAATGCTTTTGCATATATGTATCTACAAATTAGTGTCCATTTACCAGATAAGGTGTCCAAAATAAGCCAAGAGGTGTATTGCTGGCTAATGCCTAGAGTGATGATATGGTCCAGGAATAATTGGCCTGATGACAGCAAACATTTCTTTAAAATGTCTTGAGCTCTGTATATCTTAGGGGCCGTTCACAATTGTCAACATTTTCACGAGCGTACAAACCGTACGCTGGGGGGGGGGGGTTAATGCCCGCCGTACGCTTTTTTTTTTTTTTTAAATGTCGATATGTTTTCTCGCCCGTTAATGCCCGCCTAACGCTTGTTTTTTTTTTTAAATGTCGATCTGTTTTCTCGCCCGTCACCACAGCCGACAGCCGCAACCGATGCCGAGCGAGCACTGGCCGAGCCGGTCGCGGCCCGGGGGCTGTCCCGCATCGCATCCCATGAACGTGTAATGTACAGCATGCGCGGCATTGTCCTACACACGTACATGAAAATGTACTGTATTTTACATGTACATGTATACATGTCGCTCGTATCCACCTGCGTGTTTTAACGGCCGCCCGTCCATGCACACACAATCAGACACACGTCCCACACGCACAAACAAGACTGCCTGGACAAGTTCATTTTATGTATAGGGTAAATATTATCAAAATATTATAAATAAACTAATCGGTTTCAAACAGAACATTTGTAAATGTTTTTGCATTGTAAAGGCTTCAGTAATGTAATAATTTAATACAAATTACAAATAAAACATTTTATATCTCTGTTTCCATTTTTAAAGAGGATTACCGCTTAAAACGGTAATTACCTCTTTAAAAATGCAGTGTTCAAACCGAGATTGCGCGCAAATAATTGCGCAATGTCCCTTCCGTTCCCTAGCTACCTGTACTGTAGCATACACACGCAATTGCATGCAAATGTCTATATATAGACTTGTGTGAAAAAAAATCAACATTTTTTTCGTACGCTTTTAGGGGGGGGGGGGTCTTGAAAAAGTGTACTCTTTGTACGCTCGTGAAAATGTTGACAATTGTGAACGGCCCCTTAATGAAAATGGAGCTTTTATAAGAATTTTTTTTTTTTTTTTTTTAAACACCATTTGAACATTATCACATGTACATCAAAAGAAAATTTACCGAATATTCTCTTAATTTGGATCAGTGTTTCAACCCCCCCCCCCCTTTCCCTTTCCCTTTCCCCTTCCAAATCCATCCTTTCCAGCACCTCTTATCCACCTTTCATTTTTAACTTCCCCATTTCTGAGCTTCCTTACAATTCTGGTAATATCGAGTCAAAACCTAAATTTTCCTTGCAAACATTTGCCGGAGCAGCATATCGCTGATGAATCCAAAGCACTCAATATTGGCTAGTGGAAGAGTGGGATTTCTCAGTGATATCTGTACTTGTGTCAGCGAGGTGTATGCCATCAGTCCTGACCTGGATTAGAAGTCAACGACTCTCCCATGTTCACCGCATCTCTGTTTGTATTTCACAGTCCAGTAGGCTGTCCAGTAGCCATCGCCTGGCTACGCCGCTGGTCAACGCTGAGAGCGCAGAGCAGAGACTGAAACAGCAGATGGGCAAACAGTGGAAGGATGTCCAACGACTGTGTCGCCTCAAAGATCCAGAGAGTTCGGGAGAAGTAACCGCAGATGACTTCAGAGGTTTGTTTGTTTGTTTTTATTTCCATTCATGCATACATTTACCAAGGCACAGCAACATTAAAATTTTAACATTCAAGAATCTTGCAAAATAGTAGTTATTGGCCTTACGTTTCAAACCTAGCAGGTTCTTTCTCAAAGAGAAATGTAAGGTTCTTGAAATGTAAGGCCAATAGCTACTATTTTGCATTTATACTACATGTCCTTTAGGTTGGTAAGCAGTTTGCAAAAGTTAATTCTCTATTTATTCAAAAATCTTGTTACTTTCCACTCATTTTGCAATGCTAGGTCACAGTTCATGAACTGTGAAATGAATTTTAAACATTAATTTATTTAAAATCAAGGTCGGAGCTAAAGGTTGTATGTACAATAGTGCATAAATTTGCATACATTAAAACAATTGCGTGCAACAACGTCGTGTCTTCTTCAATAGGATTTGCGTGTTCATCCTGTAACTCCATGTCTGTAACAAGGTCGTAACTATGATACGACCTTGTTGCACTGATGCGACAAAATATTTAAATTCATTTAGAATATCTTCCTCTTTATTTCAGCCATTGTGGAGAGTCTTGGTTTGTCATTATCGGACGATGAATTTGATCAAATAACTACCAAGTACGACCTGAGGGAGAATGGAAAGTAAGTCAACAAATTTGCATTGGGGTAAAAACATACTTAAAACCTGGGGAGGGAAGGGACAACAAATGAAAATTGCTTTATAAAAAAATACAATAAAAACATTTTTTTAAATTGGATTTACATTCTAATACATGTAGCTTCAGACCTGTGCATCAACATTAAAAATTTTTTTTTTTTTGCTATGAAATGATGTCCAATTGCAGCCAAAATTGCTGGATCGATTGGAATTCTGCCATACTGTGTTTTAAACGACTTTTTCACATAGGGGTATGAACGCTTGCCCGATTTATCAGGCCTCTCTTAGCCATCATACTTTGTGTAATGGGATATTTGGTCCCTGTGTATACATGTATCACGTATTTCCCAGTTGGCAAAACAAAAAAAAGATTACCAAAAAAACAAAAAACAAAAAACAAAAAAAACATTTCACCACACCGATTTTGAAGCCAACCGATGACCAGAAACCAGAGACTTTTTTGGGGGGTCTTATTAATAGTTTGTGTGATCATTCATGAACATTCCGAGTGTCGTGGAGCGTCGTGGCCGAGCGGTCTAGCTTACCGGACTCAAGTTCTGGTGTTAGCAGCAGAATGTGGGTTCGAATCCCGGCCGTGACACTTGTGTCCTTGAGCAAGACACTTAACCATAATTGCTTCTCTCCACCCAGGGGTTAAATGGGTACCTGTGAGGGCAGAGTTGGTTGATTAGCCCTATATGCGCTGTAATGGCAGCAATTGAGCTGTATACTCCCCAGGGAGCTGAGATGGTTTCAGGAATGATTTATGAGCCTTATGAGCAGGGGTAATAATATAATGCGCCTTGAGCACCACTCAGTTGGTGGATACGTGCGCTATATAAGTCCACACATTATTATTATTATTATTATTATTCTATAAAATGCTTCTTGTAAAGAAAAGAGCCTTTTCATGTAAATGATGGTGTTTTCACATTCAAAGGCAGCCATTATTCTGGTATTTAAGGCCAGTGTCACCCAAGTAAAACCCTACATGTTGATGATTAACCGTTCACTAAACTGATTTTGTATGTGTTAACTTTGATTGTCTTTGGTTTATTGTAGATTCGCTTATCTGGATTTCCTGAAGCACTTTGTTCTGAAACTGCAACCAGTCGCTGAGGAAGGGGACAGGCCCTCTCTGTCCAGACAGAGAATTCATCCTTCAAAGATCCCGGTAAGATTAGGAACTTTTGACTATTACAAGGTGTACATTTTGTGTTCCGCTATTTTTACCGTAAATTTTTATTTTTAATAAATGTTCTTCTATTTTTGTTGCAAAAACAGAAGGTGATAACATTCAGATGAAGCTTTTTTCATATTCTGTAATTTTTCTGTCTATTTGATCAGTACACTTATATATTCTTTGTAAAAGGAAATTAATTTACTTTTAAATGAGCTATTTTACAAAATAATTTCCCACATAATTGCAAAAAAGTCTTTAGGTGCCATTATTTGATCAGCAATGTATTTATCCACTCTGTCTAGCTCATTTAAATTATTTTTTGAAATTACTTATTTAAAAGTTATTTTCTTTAAACAAAAAAATCAGAATATATGTCTTCAAGTGTTTATTCTAAGAAAAATAGAATAAATTATCTCATCTACAAAACCTCTAAAAATGCATCCAATGAAGTTTTTACAAATCTGACGTTTGATTACTTTTTGATGGTTGAATCGCAGACCAAGCCTGGATCCTCCAGCAGTGATATGGTACAAGCGATGCTGAGAGTACGCGAGTGTATCATGGAGAACTGGAAACAGATGAGACGAGTATTCCGTGGGATCGACCCCTCGGGTACCGGCATCGTCACCGCCATGCAGTTCCGCTCCGTCCTGCGGCAGTTCAACATCAACCTGTCCGAGGATGAGTTTTTCCACCTGATGACGTACTACGACAGGTGCCTAGAAGGCAAGATCTCCTATAATGATTTCTTACGGGCTTTCCTTCAATGAGATTTTTCAGGAATTTGACTTCTGTGGTCAAACTTTTATTGACAGTATTACTTTTTATGAGGTGGTCCATGGATTCATTGTTACTTGCATATGATAATCAACACCTTGTGTGGGATGGCATTTGAGTAGTATCTCACCTTTAGTTCATAGAAAGAAAGTACAGGCCCATGCCCAATTAGGGATCCGTACCAGTCTTTACAGTCAATCAACACAGAGACCAGTGTCCAATTAAGGATACAGGTACCATTATCATATAGAAACCAGTGACCAATTAGATATACAGGTACCAGTTCCATTATTTTTATTAGGTGTTCAAGCCACAGCGCGAACACCTCTTGATATTGTTCGGGTTTTTTTTAATACTTTTTCTTCTTCTTCTTTTCGGTGAATATCCAGAGCAAAAATCATAGTTGCAGAGTTCACAGAACCTTAAAATTTCACACATAGTTAGACCTTAACATGTAGTTGTATCTTAAGTTGTGACGTCACAGTGAGGTCATCAGATATCGAATTACACTCGCCAAAGAAATAAATGCCTTCTCTCAAAGAATTTCGGTACCAAAATTGACCCTTATGTAGCAGAACAGTTGTTTTTCACATTTGAACTGTTTTTTCAAGAATAATGTGATTAAGTTCAAATCATTGAAATTGACTTCAAACAAATCATATTTTACAGGGTACTCTTTAATATGAAAAAAAAAAAATAATGCAAAGTTTCTTTAAAAAACATTCTGACATCATCATCACTGCCCTGACAAAACTCAAACACCTATGTGTTTGTAATATCACAAACACTTCCATCTAGTTTAACTTGCTGTAAATATAAAGAGTGCACTCTAGTAGGATCTTATTCAAATCTTCCTTATGCAGTATCCAGTAATTAGCTGAATTATAAAATACTTCTAGCGTCTTTGGGCTAAAAGCCATAAAGTGATGTACACTCAAGAACCTGGAGCATTAATCTCACTGCTAGAGGGATATGAGCCAAGATCCGGACTCCTGTACTACGACTCTTCCTCCCCTTATAACTCAAGCCATGAAGTGGAAAAACCAGATCAGATTTACACCATGCGCTCATAGTAATGTTGTTATGATTTTGCAAAATATCATGGCGGCCACTGATCTTACAGGAGTACAATTGGGGATAGGCGGATATGATGTATTGTACATGGAGCTCATTGTTTTGATTAAAATGAAAGCTGTCCTTTTTAGAACTGCCTAGAGTAGGCTCACGTAGCTAGGAAGACCCTCCCAAGAGAAATACTGTATATATTTTATAGTATGCAAATATATTCTTTATTCATCAACACAAATAACGAAACAAAGGTAAAAAATTGTAAAAATAATATTTGCTAATCACCAATTTGTAATTTAAAATACCTTTGGTGTTGTGTAAATATTAGATAAGTTTTTTAACTCTGTATTAAGGCTGGATTAATTATTTTTAATATTTACAATTTATTTCTTCCTGGGCTTTTTACAATTTTGTGTGTGACGTGTTGACTATGCATTTTATTTGACTCTTCTTTTGTATGTGTGTAAATGAAACGGTAATATAAATAAAGCATGGTTAACATTGTGAATAGGTAAAACTTGTAGCTTTGCATGGTGAAGAGGATAAGTAAGACTAATTGCGGTGATACCATGTGAAATTCTATATTGAGTAGTAATTAGTTCTGAAAAGAACTGGAGGTTACAACTCGACGTTTCGATCAGTATGCTCTGATCATCCTCAGGAGAAACATGGTGTCACCGCAATTAGTCTTACTTAACATTGTGAATGTTTCTTTTATTGAATTGCTGGTAGTGTCTTCAAAGGAAAGTACACGATTGGTAATAAACTGCAAAAGTATTGTCCAAAAGCAAACTTGATGTGAATTTGGTAAAGGTATACCAATCATCCTGACAAATAATTCTATCTGATGTGCTCTTAGAGAAAACACAAAAACATTTGCACATTTTCAAAACATTTCCAGTTTGCAACCTTTTCCTCTAAATAAGACTCCACTTTCACAGGTTGGTTGTTTTAGTCCATGTTTATAGATTGATTCAAAGAAAGTAAACAGACTTACAGAAGTAGGTTTGTCAACATTACCAATGCTGTAGCCTTCCCTTAAGTCTTACTAATTGGGGCGCGTTTTCGCAACCCTGACCAGAAGCTTCGGTTACTGGTTAAGCGTTTTTGCGAGTTCGGTTGTACTGCGATGATGTCATAATTCTGGCCAAACGTCAACTGAAGTTTGTGATCGGTTACACTTGGTTTCAAGTGGTGGATTGGAAAAAGTAACGGAAGTTTTGTTAATTTTATTTTGGCAACATTTTAATTACACTGTACATTTTGAGAAATGTTAATGACTGAACACGTCACAAACTGAAAACAATTTTCTTATTACGTTCGCGTTTTCACGTCAAAAATAAGTTTCTGTTTGTGTTCGCCAAAACACGCCCCCCGATGTCTTTGCCCAAACTGACATGGCTCGAAACAACCAATCAATATCACCATGAAACAATAACAATGTATAAGGCACCAGTCTATTCTGGACATGAGCCTCATTTTGGTCCTTATAGGTTTGTGTATTATAAAACCAAGATGGCCCCCCTTTTTTTTAGTCATACACCATTCTAGATTTCAAATAACGTCTTGGCATAAGGCCTTCTGTTCTGTGACTTAAAAGTATATTGACTACAGATTTGGCAGTCACCCATGTACAATAAAATAAAATTGACGATGATCTCAGAAGATTGCTCATTACAAAATGTCCCCATCTATAAAATAACACTTCTTTTTAAATTTGTGTTATAACACTGCTCAAAATATAGTATATTATTTTTTCAATTATAAAAGGAAAGCTATTTTTGTTTGTTTATTTGGGTCAAGAAATGTGTAAATTTTAAGCTCATTTGTTCAATACAATCAGTAAAATGCCGTAAACTTATCATGTACTACAAATGCATGTTATTTCATTTTCTGCTCTGAAATAAAATTCACAGCACTTATCTCCTGTGCATAATTCAAAACATTACACCCATCCAGTTATGGCCACAGTCCTTGCTTACCCTTAGCAGCCCTGGAAAACATTTTTGTTCTTACATAATTAGGCTTCACCGTTTGGTTGAATACTTCCTCAGCAGAATATAAGCCAGGATTTGGAAATAGGAACCCAAGTTTGTTATTCTTTGAAAACCAGGGTGTCCAAATGTTTAACTTACAATACTTTTTTGCATGTGTATTACAAATGAAACAGGGTGTTCATTTAACAGCAAACAGGGCGTCCAAAAGACTCCCAAAGGTATTCCCGGCTAACACTATGCTCCTCAGTCACCATTTCAAACATCTTCCAAGTCTGCACTAGTAAGCAGGTCGTGGGTTCGAATCCCGCCCGAGTCGCCTGTGTAGTTTTTTCACAGACACTCGGAAAGCACTGAGTATACAGTGCTATACACACGTCGGTGTAGAGCAAAATTAAATCAATTGTTTATCTCCCGACGCAAGAATTTCACCAACCTATATATACATTATATAACAGCAAAAGAAACGTCACCCCTAAAAATATTTATTATTTTCATTTTATAATTAATATAATTTGTTTAATGAAGAGTATTATGAGTATGGAGTGTAACACGAACACAATGTGGCAAATTTGGTTGACCTGGCAGCCAACCGTCCCACAACATTGTATATTTATTATGTTTAATAATATAATTATTTAACAAAATTTAGGGGGTGACGTTTCTTTTGCTGTTATGTATATATATATCGCGGAACCCGCTGCTATATGGGATTCTAGCCGGCCAATTGTCATCGGGCAAGCTCGGTGGTCGAGAGGTTAAGACGTCTGCACTAGTAAGCAGGAGGTCGTGGGTTCGAATCCCGCCCAAGTCGCCTGTGTAGTTTTTTTTCACAGACACTCGGAAAGCACTGAGTATACAGTGCTATACACATGTCGGTGTAGAGCAAAATTAAATCAATTATCTTTCAAGTATACTAATAAAAAAAATCCCCATCATGGGCTGAGCATTTTACTCATTGGCGATCTTGATGGAGGGCAACTTGAGTCGATCCACACGGTGAGGGTAAAAGGAAGCCACTTGCTTGGAGTATCTTATTATCTTGAGTGCCTTGACTAGGACGAAAAGGATGACGAACAGTAGAACGATCGTCGCTGTTAGCATCGGTAGCTCCACAAAGGAAAAGTTGAATTGGTTTGAGGTAGTCAGCGTTTTTCGAGTGCCTGAAAGGAACACGGAGAAGGATAATTTTTTTGGGGGGGTAGAATTAATTTAAGATAGTAGTGTGTTTCATGTGAATAATGCAGTGGAAATCTTCAGAAGTGCGAAGGTTTCAGACCTTACATCAGTGGGTCTTTGGGACACGGTCATGACCTCTGTACCAGTGGATCTGTAGCTCTTTATTTATATTTATTGTTTTATTACTTCACTTAATCGCAATCAAAACGGCTGAATTAAATACAATTTATAATAATGTACAAGCCGATAGGAATTAAAATATCAAATTATTTCAGTATATAAAAATACATCTATACATCTATAAATACATATCTATATTTTCTTTGTATTAAATAGTAAATAAAAACAACACCAAAACAGATGAATAGGTAAAAACACAAGTACGGACATTAAAGTGTACTTGAAAAAATAACAGGACTAAAAAACATGAATGAGGTAAAAAAAAAAAAAAAAGTGGGAACAGTTCTCCCATTTTACAGAATTAGTCATGATTAAGCATCATTGAAAACTGGTTGCACACCAGGCTCCAATTTCATAGAGCTGCTTAGCAGCTGATTTTTTGCTTACTGTACCTTTTTCATTTTATAGTGCTGCTAACCGTTAAGCATAGAGAAAGGCACGCAAACTTAGAGAAAGGCTAGCAAATGAGTGACGCAACAATACAAATCCATGGTGAACGCACACGCACTGCTCTGAATTTTCTTGCTAACCTGTGAAATACTTAAGAAAATTTTTCTGTTATAGTTAGCACGAAAGTTTGCTTACCACTATGAAATTGGGCCTAGACTATAATTTAAAATGTTTTCCACCAAAACAACAAAAACCACTGTACACATGTAGTAACCAGTAGGGCAGTGGTAACTTAAAATATAAGCAGTACATTCTATATGGCAGTGTATACCTTTCTCACTGGTCTTGATCCTGATGGGTCCATCTGTGTTAGGGTAGGCCTTAGAAGATGAACCAGACTGGGACACATCCCTCCTTGAGATGCCTGAGGATTCTACACAACCTTGTGCACACGGGGATTCACTGTCCGCCGCATGACACGTCGCTATGTCACAGTGAACGAATACCTTCATGACAAAAACAACATGGCCTTCTTCAAAATTTGCTTAACCCATATCCGCCTAACCATGTAAACACACAAAAGACTATGTGCCAAAGCCCCCGCACAGAGATACATTGTTTTTGCACACAATCAGAAAGATTCGTTATTTAGAGAATATTACAATCACTGACACAGACACATTACTGATGGAAAGAGGAGAACATGCACTTTATTATGATGTCAGACTTGTCTAATTTCATATCTATAATCATGAAATATTGGAATTGGACAAAAACACGGTACGGAAAATCACGTAGGTCGACGTTTGTAGCGTTTTACATATCTACGGGTTATCACGTAGATCGGCGGATATGGGTTAATACAAATTTGATTGAAGGTGTTATCGCCAGTACATGTTTTACTGGTAATTACCTGAAATGTTTGGTTTCATTGGAACATTGATAATTTCCTATTAAAAAGGAATAAAAATACTTCAAAATGAGATATTTCACAAAATAGTTTAGTTTAACTGTAAAAAAAAAGCACCAAAAGGAATTTATGGTAGGACAGCCACAGTAAATTCATTTCGGTAAAACCATGTTTCTCGCGACTATTTGTGATGTGATCTGGGAAAACCCTTCACATGGTGAAATTTGTCATTTTTGTGTTATATACATCAAATTAACGAGGACACTGTGCTATTTTCAAAACTGTTTTATTCATGATTCTAGGTTGTCTATAACTTGAGTTATGCTCTCGGGATGTTATAAAGCCGCCGCTGTCCTTAAAAAACAATGGCGGAAACGAAAACAAAGACGGCTTTTTAATTATCTGTCATCATAAAACTATACATAAAACGATGGAATTTTTATTTAAAAAGAATGATCATTTAGATATTAACAATTAAAATGGTAACAAAAACTCAAATTGTCAAACAAAAAATTGGGGGACTATTTTCCCATTATCTTCAAAACAAGTTCGCCGACATCCGACGGGTTTTTCCAGATCGCATCACATTTTAAGTTGAGAAATGTGTCATTTTAGAGCATTTGTATTTACTTCATCTAGTAAAACAGCAATGTTCCGATGAAAAATGTATGTTAAAAATAGCAAAAGTTGCCGTTAAAATAGCGAATAACATGGGTGATGCATCTTTAAATCGGCAACTAACAGAAAAAGCATGTGGTTATCTGGACGAACCAGACCAGGACTGACTCACCGATCCGTGGATATTGTTCCCGAGGAATGCAAAAGCCTCGATGGAGAATCGCTGACGTAGACTGCTGGAATGTTCAATGAACTCCACCGTTTCGTCCACTTTGCACCTGCCGTTTGGTGAAATGTCGGATGAAGATTAATTGTTGGGCTAAAAACATTTTAAATTGGTTTTTGAATTTACATTTTCTTTGTGTGACTCACAAGGAGTCTGGCTGGTGGGAAAAAAATGACTGAAGATAGTCAGAGAGTCTGGGGACTGTCTGCCAAGGATTTTTGTAATTTACATTGCAAATGAGACCTGCTCTTACAAAAACCTAGATAAAGTCGCCAGAAATACTTGATAGTTTTTGAGTGTTTGAAGGGTTTTTATCCACTGTATGTGGTACAGTTGGGTATCACCCACTGGGGATGGGACTAGGTGATCCAAACTCTTAAAACACCCTGAAAATTTATAACACCATCATTTCTGGCGACTTTGTCCTGGTTTTGCGGAAGCAGATCATATATGTGCATAGCAAATTCACTGAATTCGGCAGAAAAGACTCAACACTGGATTTCCAAAATGAGTGGAAAGAAGCCAAAAAATCATCAAAAGGAATAATATTGGTAAAAATAATGACAGGGGTGTGATTTGACAAAAAGTAAAAAATCCTGAGAAATGGGGAGTGGGCCAGGGTCTAGAGGACAAAGCCCCTGAACCTCCTGGATGTATAATTTTGGAGGATTTACAGACTCTCCACATCCCCACAAACAAGAAACTAGAGGTTTGGACACAATACTTCTTTCTTTCCTTGGTGGGAAAAGGAGATTTGCATAAAATCCTGTAATCAGGAAAAATCCTGAGAAATCACAGGCCTGTAATGAAGAAATTTAAAATCCAAAAGACCATGAACATCTTTTATCATGAACAAAGGATCTTACCCTCTGTTAATGAAGATGTACTTTGTTGGATCTCTAGGATTGGCCGTGGGGGTGGCCCTACACGACTCTAGAAACACTGATAAGTCTTCGTTAGACACGACCTTCGCCTCGAAGTACAGCCTCTGTCTCTGGTCCACGTCTATGGGGAAGTTGTTGGGCTTGTACCTTCGCTGATACGTCTCATCCTCAAACATCCGCAGTAGGAAGTTAAACGTCCCGTACCCGACCTCGTGATAAACGATCGTGGTGACGTTGGGGTCAAATTCCACATGTGTGACCCTTGACCCGGTCAGACGGCAGGTCACGTGGACCTCGATGTTCATATCCCTGGTGATTGAGGAGCTTGGGCTGTCTGGTTGTGGAGGGATAACAACAATGTTCTCCACGACCTGGACATCATCTGTTTCCATCTGGGAAATAAATACAAAACCTTGCCGTCAGATGACATACCATATCATCGTGTGCCCGGAAGGTCGTAAGGCTCTATGACCTTCTTCTGGGCACGGAACTTATTGTCCCAGCAGAAAGTCATAAAAGCAATAAAATGGTTCCTTTGAAAAAAAAGTAGGGCATAACTGTTATATATTTGTTGCTAGAATTACTCCCAAGACATGTTTTTCCATTCCCATGCGGAATTTAACTTTCCTACACTGACTTATAAATGGCAGAAAAACGACCAAACTTTCACACTCGGTTTTCTTGAAACACAATTTTGCACATTAATTGCTTACGACCTTTTGCCGGTCACACTTTCGTTACATCCTTCTAGGCTTCATGGCTTCTGACTAGCACCTCTGGAACATAGATATTGTCAATTCATTGGGAGACTGCCAACTATATAGGGCTAGATAGCTCAGTTGGCTGACTGACCGTGGCCAGTTACACTGGTCCCAGACTATGGAACAACCTCCCCACGCAAATCCGCCAATCCACTTCAATCTCAACCTTCAAGAAACAGCTTAAGACTGAATTGTTTAGATCTATTTAGAGTTTTCTTTTCATTTTGTACAGCGCCTTGATCTAGTTGATAGGATACGTGCACTTTATAAGAATTGTGTATTTTTATTAGTTGATAGAGCACTGGAACAGTTATCCAAGAGGTTGCAGGTTTGAGTCTTCTCTTTGTGAACTCTCAAAATTACTTCTGAAATGCGTTGTGTGACAGAATTCCATCACGCTACAGCACAGTGACCAAAGTCGAGCATAAATAACATTAAACACAAGATTTGCAAGCAAAACACTGTGGCCATCACTGGGAGTGAATGAAGAAAAGTGATCATTTACCAAAGACGATTGAAGTAGCCACCTCCTGATAACTGTTCTCTATTCCTTTCTGGATGATTATATAATTATACACAATACAAGATTGTGTACAAATGAACATTTTGGTCAGAGTAGTCACTGAATTTATAGTCCATTTGATGAGAGTGTGTCAGGCCTGGAATTTCATTCTTATAATAATAATAATAATAAATTTATTTAGTGATGGTAACCATATGTCACCTATATTTTCAATGGCCAATCAATTTGCTACCAGAGACACTGGGGTAAACCCCTACTCTTGCACGATAAGTGTCATTATGGGTTCTTTGACGTGCACTGATGTTTGTAGAACACGGGACCTACGGCTGAACGTCCCATCCAAAGGACGAAGCAATTATGGTCAAGTGTCTTGCTCAAGGACACAAGCGCTGCGACTGGCCAGGCCGGGATTCGAACCCACATTCTAACGCCACCAGAACTCGAATCCGATGCGCTACACCGCTCGGCCATGACACTCCGCTCAGCCACGACACTCCGCTCGGCCACGACACTCCACTTACAGGGGCAAGGACATGGACCATTCCTAAATAAAGGGCACTTCCATTAGAATATCAGAATGTCTATGGGAACATTTCAAGGGACACCAAGGCCAAGACAATGAAGGCTAGCAACGGAGGCCATAGCCTCCGTGAAATTCCAGGCCTGGTGTGTTACTTCAGCCTGTTGAAATTTATAAACAATATATGCGGATAGATATACTTTCAGACTTACGGTGGCAACAGTACCGCACATGTCGTGTGAGGCTCCTAACACATAGTGCGTCTCGTTGTAATCCTCCCCGGTACATGACGGGTCGTTCAGATGCATCGCCGCTGGGTCAACAAGAGAACTGACCGTGGCCAACCAAGATTTGGACACGTAGATGGCCATGTAACTGGCAAAACACTCCGGCACGGCCGTAATGACCCTCCTGACCTCCTCGGGGGGCAAGCGGGATGCAGGGAGAAAGTAGTCCGCTGATGAGGAATATTGATAAAAATCAAGACAAGGTTTAAAAATGGTATACACTGTTTGGCAAAATGTCTATAAATGCATCCATACTTAAAGAATCATGATCTATGAGAATGCATCCATACTTAAAGAATCATGATCTATGAGAATGCATCCATACTTAAAGAATCATGATCAATGAGAATGCATCCATACTTAAAGAATCATGATCTATGAGAATGCATCCATACTTAAAGAATCATGATCTATGAGAATGCATTCAAATTGTTTGTATTCATTCGAAAGTGGAATTTCTGAATTTCTGACAGAACTTTATTTTGGAAGTTATTTAAAAAATTTTACTAAAATGACCGCACCTCAGACATAAATATTTCAATGAATGTTTATAAAATTTTACACCAAGTTTGATGAAAAACTGTGATTTATGTTTTTGAGATTACTAAAAGTGTATCGGGGCTTTACAGATAAATAAAGCACCTGTGACAGTTTCAGCTTATTTCATTGTATCGTTAACTGGAAAATAGTGAAAATTAATTCAGCTTGCTCGTATCCAGTCCAGCGTGGAATTTCTGTCTTAGGATGACAGAACTTTGTTTGGGAAATTATTTTACTAATTTGACTAAGGGAGCGTCTCAAAAGTCCGAACGGTAGGAACGTTCTAATTGGATCGGTTGAGTGTTCCATGGACCGCCGGAACGTTCCATTGGAACATTAAAAATGCTAACATGCGTATTCACTCGTGTAGGAATGTTCCCGTAGTTCGGCACACTGTCGCGGTCCAGCAGAACGTTCTGGCGTTCCAATGGATTGCGGGCGTGTGCCCACGGGAACGTTCTTTTGCGCCTAGAATGTGCCCGATTTTTTAGACGCTCCCTAAAATGTAAGCACCTCAGACATAAATATTTCATGGGATGTTTAAAGGGACAATATCGTCACGATCAGAGCAGACTTTCAACAGGGCATGGAATCGATGTCATAGTTTAAGATGAATTACTGGCTCTTTTTTATGCAGCAGCAACGGTAATGTGATCTTATCATGTGGGGTATTATTTCAGTCTCTCTGAGTTAATCTAAAACTGGCACTCTGATTCAATGCCCTGTTGAATTGTGATGTGATATTGTCCCTTTAATACAATCAGCAATTTTACACCAAGTTTGATGAAAATCTGCGATCACTTATGCTTTTAGGGATTACTAATAGTGTATTAGGGCTTTAAAGATAATGAACCTTCCTACTATAGCTGCACTTTAGTGGCAAGTAGCTATAGTGGTCAAAATCAGTGGTCAAAACTGCCTGTTTTGACTGTTGACCCAAATGTGCACACTGGGGCATTTGTGACTGGTTTTTACTGTCATTTTGACCACCCTGAACAATACAAGACAATGCTTTTACCAGTCAAAAACTGTTGAATCATTTTAACCTGTAAATGTACTACACGTAAGGTTTGACAATGTTTGACTTTTAAGTGCACTACATATACCTTGTCATTTTGTATATCAACATTTTGACTGATTTTGACCCTTAAGGGCCGGTCACACTGCAGCGATTACAAGTAACGATAACGAAAACGACGCAAAAGAACACATTCTATTGGTTAAATTGTACCGCGTGGAATACGCGCACGCTTATTTAACCAATCGATGGTGTTCATTAGCAGCGTTCTAGTTCTCCTTACTCGTTATCGCTGCAGTGTGACCGGCCCTTTACAGTCACAGAATGGCTAAAGCGTAGAATTAGATTTTTGTGTACTTACGTCCAGTTGAAAAGTGCCACTCATGCATGGCGGATACAGACTTGCATCCTGTCCCGCTAAGAACAGCGCCCTCGTGCACACGAATGATATATTCGGTGGTTCCTTCCAGAAAGAAGCCTGGAGTTGTAAAAGCGACTTTATCCTGTGCATCTAGCGGGAACTGGACATTTACGTCTGCTTCCGAGGCGAGATTGACGACGTGGACAGTCTCATCGGTGGCAGCCTTAATGAATGCGACCATAGCGCCAGCATCAGTGTCGTGTTGTGTCACCTACGGGCAAAAAAGTGTTAAAGATGACTGCACCTCAAATAAACAAAATTATATCCTTAGTTTAAACATTATTTTTTCCTATGAAAGCCATATACACTATTGGTAATCTCGATAAATATAAATGTGAGAACCAATATTAAGCTGAACATTACACAGATTGGTTTCTAACCACGTGATCTTCAATAAAGCCACTATACACTATTGGTAATCTCGATAAATATAAATGATCAAAGATTTACATGAAACTTACTTGATGTAAAGTTGATGATGGTATCAAACATCCATTGAATTATGTATGTCTGAAGTGCTATTATTTTAATACAATTAATCAGATTATTAATGATGGTATCAAACATCCATTGAATTATGTATGTCTGAAGTGCTATTATTTTAATACAATTAATCAGATTATTAATGATGGTATCAAACATCCATTGAATTATGTATGTCTGAAGTGCTATTATTTTAATACAATTAATCAGATTATTAATGATGGTATCAAACATCCATTGAATTATGTATGTCTGAAGTGCTATTATTTTAATACAATTAATCAGATTATTAATGATGGTATCAAACATCCATTGAATTATGTATGTCTGAAGTGCTATTATTTTAGTACAATTAATCAGATTATTAATGATGGTATCAAACATCCATTGAATTATGTATGTCTGAAGTGCTATTATTTTAGTACAATTAATCAGATTATTAATGATGGTATCAAACATCCATTGAATTATGTATGTCTGAAGTGCTATTATTTTAATACAATTAATCAGATTATTAATGATGGTATCAAACATCCATTGAATTATGTATGTCTGAAGTGCTATTATTTTAGTACAATTAATCAGATTATTAATGATGGTATCAAACATCCATTGAATTATGTATGTCTGAAGTGCTATTATTTTAATACAATTAATCAGATTATTAATGATGGTATCAAACATCCATTGAATTATGTATGTCTGAAGTGCTATTATTTTAATACAATTAATCAGATTATTAATGATGGTATCAAACATCCATTGAATTATGTATGTCTGAAGTGCTATTATTTTAATACAATTAATCAGATTATTAATGATGGTATCAAACATCCATTGAATTATGTATGTCTGAAGTGCTATTATTTTAGTACAATTAATCAGATTATTAATGATGGTATCAAACATCCATTGAATTATGTATGTCTGAAGTGCTATTATTTTAGTACAATTAATCAGATTATTAATGATGGTATCAAACATCCATTGAATTATGTATGTCTGAAGTGCTATTATTTTAATACAATTAATCAGATTATTAATGATGGTATCAAACATCCATTGAATTATGTATGTCTGAAGTGCTATTATTTTAATACAATTAATCAGATTATTAATGATGGTATCAAACATCCATTGAATTATGTATGTCTGAAGTGCTATTATTTTAATACAATTAATCAGATTATTAATGATGGTATCAAACATCCATTGAATTATGTATGTCTGAAGTGCTATTATTTTAATACAATTAATCAGATTATTAATGATGGTATCAAACATCCATTGAATTATGTATGTCTGAAGTGCTATTATTTTAGTACAATTAATCAGATTATTAATGATGGTATCAAACATCCATTGAATTATGTATGTCTGAAGTGCTATTATTTTAGTACAATTAATCAGATTATTAATGATGGTATCAAACATCCATTGAATTATGTATGTCTGAAGTGCTATTATTTTAATACAATTAATCAGATTATTAATGATGGTATCAAACATCCATTGAATTATGTATGTCTGAAGTGCTATTATTTTAGTACAATTAATCAGATTATTAATGATGGTATCAAACATCCATTGAATTATGTATGTCTGAAGTGCTATTATTTTAATACAATTAATCAGATTATTAATGATGGTATCAAACATCCATTGAATTATGTATGTCTGAAGTGCTATTATTTTAATACAATTAATCAGATTATTAATGATGGTATCAAACATCCATTGAATTATGTATGTCTGAAGTGCTATTATTTTAATACAATTAATCAGATTATTAATGATGGTATCAAACATCCATTGAATTATGTATGTCTGAAGTGCTATTATTTTAGTACAATTAATCAGATTATTAATGATGGTATCAAACATCCATTGAATTATGTATGTCTGAAGTGCTATTATTTTAGTACAATTAATCAGATTATTAATGATGGTATCAAACATCCATTGAATTATGTATGTCTGAAGTGCTATTATTTTAATACAATTAATCAGATTATTAATGATGGTATCAAACATCCATTGAATTATGTATGTCTGAAGTGCTATTATTTTAATACAATTAATCAGATTATTAATGATGGTATCAAACATCCATTGAATTATGTATGTCTGAAGTGCTATTATTTTAATACAATTAATCAGATTATTAATGATGGTATCAAACATCCATTGAATTATGTATGTCTGAAGTGCTATTATTTTAATACAATTAATCAGATTATTAATGATGGTATCAAACATCCATTGAATTATGTATGTCTGAAGTGCTATTATTTTAATACAATTAATCAGATTATTAATGATGGTATCAAACATCCATTGAATTATGTATGTCTGAAGTGCTATTATTTTAGTACAATTAATCAGATTATTAATGATGGTATCAAACATCCATTGAATTATGTATGTCTGAAGTGCTATTATTTTAATACAATTAATCAGATTATTAATGATGGTATCAAACATCCATTGAATTATGTATGTCTGAAGTGCTATTATTTTAATACAATTAATCAGATTATTAATGATGGTATCAAACATCCATTGAATTATGTATGTCTGAAGTGCTATCATTTTAATACAATTAATCAGATTATTAATGATGGTATCAAACATCCATTGAATTATGTATGTCTGAAGTGCTATTATTTTAATACAATTAATCAGATTATTAATGATGGTATCAAACATCCATTGAATTATGTATGTCTGAAGTGCTATCATTTTAATTAGTACAATTAATCAGATTATTAATGATGGTATCAAACATCCATTGAATTATGTATGTCTGAAGTGCTATTATTTTAATACAATTAATCAGATTATTAATGATGGTATCAAACATCCATTGAATTATGTATGTCTGAAGTGCTATTATTTTAGTACAATTAATCAGATTATTAATGATGGTATCAAACATCCATTGAATTATGTATGTCTGAAGTGCTATTATTTTAGTACAATTAATCAGATTATTAATGATGGTATCAAACATCCATTGAATTATGTATGTCTGAAGTGCTATTATTTTAATATAATTAATCAGATTATTAATGATGGTATCAAACATCCATTGAATTATGTATGTCTGAAGTGCTATCATTTTAGTACAATTAATCAGATTATTAATGATGGTATCAAACATCCATTGAATTATGTATGTCTGAAGTGCTATTATTTTAATACAATTAATCAGATTATTAATGATGGTATCAAACATCCATTGAATTATGTATGTCTGAAGTGCTATCATTTTAGTACAATTAATCAGATTATTAATGATGGTATCAAACATCCATTGAATTATGTATGTCTGAAGTGCTATTATTTTAATACAATTAATCAGATTATTAATGATGGTATCAAACATCCATTGAATTATGTATGTCTGAAGTGCTATTATTTTAGTACAATTAATCAGATTATTAATGATGGTATCAAACATCCATTGAATTATGTATGTCTGAAGTGCTATTATTTTAGTACAATTAATCAGATTATTAATGATGGTATCAAACATCCATTGAATTATGTATGTCTGAAGTGCTATTATTTTAGTACAATTAATCAGATTATTAATGATGGTATCAAACATCCATTGAATTATGTATGTCTGAAGTGCTATTATTTTAATACAATTAATCAGATTATTAATGATGGTATCAAACATCCATTGAATTATGTATGTCTGAAGTGCTATTATTTTAGTACAATTAATCAGATTATTAATGATGGTATCAAACATCCATTGAATTATGTATGTCTGAAGTGCTATCATTTTAGTACAATTAATCAGATTATTAATGATGGTATCAAACATCCATTGAATTATGTATGTCTGAAGTGCTATTATTTTAATACAATTAATCAGATTATTGATGATGGTATCAAACATCCATTGAATTATGTATGTCTGAAGTGCTATTATTTTAATACAATTAATCAGATTATTAATGATGGTATCAAACATCCATTGAATTATGTATGTCTGAAGTGCTATCATTTTAGTACAATTAATCAGATTATTAATGATGGTATCAAACATCCATTGAATTATGTATGTCTGAAGTGCTATCATTTTAGTACAATTAATCAGATTATTAATGATGGTATCAAACATCCATTGAATTATGTATGTCTGAAGTGCTATTATTTTAATACAATTAATCAGATTATTAATGATGGTATCAAACATCCATTGAATTATGTATGTCTGAAGTGCTATTATTTTAATACAATTAATCAGATTATTAATGATGGTATCAAACATCCATTGAATTATGTATGTCTGAAGTGCTATTATTTTAGTACAATTAATCAGATTATTAATGATGGTATCAAACATCCATTGAATTATGTATGTCTGAAGTGCTATTATTTTAATACAATTAATCAGATTATTAATGATGGTATCAAACATCCATTGAATTATGTATGTCTGAAGTGCTATTATTTTAGTACAATTAATCAGATTATTAATGATGGTATCAAACATCCATTGAATTATGTATGTCTGAAGTGCTATTATTTTAATACAATTAATCAGATTATTAATGATGGTATCAAACATCCATTGAATTATGTATGTCTGAAGTGCTATTATTTTAATACAATTAATCAGATTATTAATGATGGTATCAAACATCCATTGAATTATGTATGTCTGAAGTGCTATTATTTTAATACAATTAATCAGATTATTAATGATGGTATCAAACATCCATTGAATTATGTATGTCTGAAGTGCTATTATTTTAATACAATTAATCAGATTATTAATGATGGTATCAAACATCCATTGAATTATGTATGTCTGAAGTGCTATTATTTTAGTACAATTAATCAGATTATTAATGATGGTATCAAACATCCATTGAATTATGTATGTCTGAAGTGCTATTATTTTAATACAATTAATCAGATTATTGATGATGGTATCAAACATCCATTGAATTATGTATGTCTGAAGTGCTATTATTTTAGTACAATTAATCAGATTATTAATGATGGTATCAAACATCCATTGAATTATGTATGTCTGAAGTGCTATTATTTTAGTACAATTAATCAGATTATTAATGATGGTATCAAACATCCATTGAATTATGTATGTCTGAAGTGCTATTATTTTAATACAATTAATCAGATTATTAATGATGGTATCAAACATCCATTGAATTATGTATGTCTGAAGTGCTATTATTTTAGTACAATTAATCAGATTATTAATGATGGTATCAAACATCCATTGAATTATGTATGTCTGAAGTGCTATTATTTTAGTACAATTAATCAGATTATTAATGATGGTATCAAACATCCATTGAATTATGTATGTCTGAAGTGCTATCATTTTAGTACAATTAATCAGATTATTAATGATGGTATCAAACATCCATTGAATTATGTATGTCTGAAGTGCTATTATTTTAATACAATTAATCAGATTATTAATGATGGTATCAAACATCCATTGAATTATGTATGTCTGAAGTGCTATTATTTTAATACAATTAATCAGATTATTAATGATGGTATCAAACATCCATTGAATTATGTATGTCTGAAGTGCTATTATTTTAGTACAATTAATCAGATTATTAATGATGGTATCAAACATCCATTGAATTATGTATGTCTGAAGTGCTATTATTTTAATATAATTAATCAGATTATTAATGATGGTATCAAACATCCATTGAATTATGTATGTCTGAAGTGCTATTATTTTAGTACAATTAATCAGATTATTAATGATGGTATCAAACATCCATTGAATTATGTATGTCTGAAGTGCTATTATTTTAATACAATTAATCAGATTATTAATGATGGTATCAAACATCCATTGAATTATGTATGTCTGAAGTGCTATTATTTTAATACAATTAATCAGATTATTAATGATGGTATCAAACATCCATTGAATTATGTATGTCTGAAGTGCTATTATTTTAATACAATTAATCAGATTATTAATGATGGTATCAAACATCCATTGAATTATGTATGTCTGAAGTGCTATTATTTTAATACAATTAATCAGATTATTAATGATGGTATCAAACATCCATTGAATTATGTATGTCTGAAGTGCTATTATTTTAGTACAATTAATCAGATTATTAATGATGGTATCAAACATCCATTGAATTATGTATGTCTGAAGTGCTATTATTTTAATACAATTAATCAGATTATTAATGATGGTATCAAACATCCATTGAATTATGTATGTCTGAAGTGCTATTATTTTAGTACAATTAATCAGATTATTAATGATGGTATCAAACATCCATTGAATTATGTATGTCTGAAGTGCTATTATTTTAGTACAATTAATCAGATTATTAATGATGGTATCAAACATCCATTGAATTATGTATGTCTGAAGTGCTATTATTTTAGTACAATTAATCAGATTATTGATGATGGTATCAAACATCCATTGAATTATGTATGTCTGAAGTGCTATTATTTTAATACAATTAATCAGATTATTAATGATGGTATCAAACATCCATTGAATTATGTATGTCTGAAGTGCTATTATTTTAGTACAATTAATCAGATTATTGATGATGGTATCAAACATCCATTGAATTATGTATGTCTGAAGTGCTATTATTTTAATACAATTAATCAGATTATTAATGAATGTATCAAACATCCATTGAATTATGTATGTCTGAAGTGCTATTATTTTAGTACAATTAATCAGATTATTAATGATGGTATCAAACATCCATTGAATTATGTATGTCTGAAGTGCTATTATTTTAATACAATTAATCAGATTATTAATGATGGTATCAAACATCCATTGAATTATGTATGTCTGAAGTGCTATTATTTTAGTACAATTAATCAGATTATTAATGATGGTATCAAACATCCATTGAATTATGTATGTCTGAAGTGCTATTATTTTAGTACAATTAATCAGATTATTAATGATGGTATCAAACATCCATTGAATTATGTATGTCTGAAGTGCTATTATTTTAGTACAATTAATCAGATTATTAATGATGGTATCAAACATCCATTGAATTATGTATGTCTGAAGTGCTATTATTTTAATACAATTAATCAGATTATTAATGATGGTATCAAACATCCATTGAATTATGTATGTCTGAAGTGCTATTATTTTAGTACAATTAATCAGATTATTAATGATGGTATCAAACATCCATTGAATTATGTATGTCTGAAGTGCTATTATTTTAATACAATTAATCAGATTATTAATGATGGTATCAAACATCCATTGAATTATGTATGTCTGAAGTGCTATTATTTTAGTACAATTAATCAGATTATTAATGATGGTATCAAACATCCATTGAATTATGTATGTCTGAAGTGCTATTATTTTAGTACAATTAATCAGATTATTGATGATGGTATCAAACATCCATTGAATTATGTATGTCTGAAGTGCTATTATTTTAGTACAATTAATCAGATTATTGATGATGGTATCAAACATCCATTGAATTATGTATGTCTGAAGTGCTATTATTTTAATACAATTAATCAGATTATTAATGATGGTATCAAACATCCATTGAATTATGTATGTCTGAAGTGCTATTATTTTAGTACAATTAATCAGATTATTGATGATGGTATCAAACATCCATTGAATTATGTATGTCTGAAGTGCTATTATTTTAATACAATTAATCAGATTATTAATGATGGTATCAAACATCCATTGAATTATGTATGTCTGAAGTGCTATTATTTTAGTACAATTAATCAGATTATTAATGATGGTATCAAACATCCATTGAATTATGTATGTCTGAAGTGCTATTATTTTAATACAATTAATCAGATTATTGATGATGGTATCAAACATCCATTGAATTATGTATGTCTGAAGTGCTATTATTTTAGTACAATTAATCAGATTATTAATGATGGTATCAAACATCCATTGAATTATGTATGTCTGAAGTGCTATTATTTTAGTACAATTAATCAGATTATTAATGATGGTATCAAACATCCATTGAATTATGTATGTCTGAAGTGCTATTATTTTAGTACAATTAATCAGATTATTGATGATGGTATCAAACATCCATTGAATTATGTATGTCTGAAGTGCTATTATTTTAATACAATTAATCAGATTATTAATGATGGTATCAAACATCCATTGAATTATGTATGTCTGAAGTGCTATTATTTTAGTACAATTAATCAGATTATTGATGATGGTATCAAACATCCATTGAATTATGTATGTCTGAAGTGCTATTATTTTAATACAATTAATCAGATTATTAATGATGGTATCAAACATCCATTGAATTATGTATGTCTGAAGTGCTGTTATTTTAATACAATTAATCAGATTATTAATGATGGTATCAAACATCCATTGAATTATGTATGTCTGAAGTGCTATTATTTTAATACAATTAATCAGATTATTAATGATGGTATCAAACATCCATTGAATTATGTATGTCTGAAGTGCTATTATTTTAATACAATTAATCAGATTATTGATGATGGTATCAAACATCCATTGAATTATGTATGTCTGAAGTGCTATCATTTTAGTACAATTAATCAGATTATTAATGATGGTATCAAACATCCATTGAATTATGTATGTCTGAAGTGCTATTATTTTAATACAATTAATCAGATTATTAATGATGGTATCAAACATCCATTGAATTATGTATGTCTGAAGTGCTATCATTTTAATACAATTAATCAGATTATTAATGATGGTATCAAACATCCATTGAATTATGTATGTCTGAAGTGCTATTATTTTAATATAATTAATCAGATTATTAATGATGGTATCAAACATCCATTGAATTATGTATGTCTGAAGTGCTATTATTTTAGTACAATTAATCAGATTATTAATGATGGTATCAAACATCCATTGAATTATGTATGTCTGAAGTGCTATTATTTTAGTACAATTAATCAGATTATTAATGATGGTATCAAACATCCATTGAATTATGTATGTCTGAAGTGCTATTATTTTAGTACAATTAATCAGATTATTAATGATGGTATCAAACATCCATTGAATTATGTATGTCTGAAGTGCTATTATTTTAGTACAATTAATCAGATTATTAATGATGGTATCAAACATCCATTGAATTATGTATGTCTGAAGTGCTATTATTTTAATACAATTAATCAGATTATTAATGATGGTATCAAACATCCATTGAATTATGTATGTCTGAAGTGCTATCATTTTAGTACAAGTAAAGACCGTTTGCGGTGACTCCATGTGAAAAAAGAAAAATTTAAACAAGAAATAAATAAATAAATTCTTTTTTGAGGAGTCATTAGTTGTGAAAAGTACTGGTGGTTACAACTCGACGTTTCGATCAGTGTGCTCTGATCGTCTTCAGGTATAATTTAGTACAATTTATTAAATTTATCAATTTCACAAATGAATGTTCGCTCTCTGGAGATGTAAATTTCACAGTGGAATGAATACACAAAATCTTACTGTATTTTGACTATGTTTAACCCTTTCCTTACCATAGGCGACTTTTGTCGACTGCACTCATACCCCCTCTTCTTTACCATAGGCGACTTTTGTCGACCAAAAAACAAGCTTCCACACAAAAAAGCACTCTAGCCTGAGCATAAAGGCCATTTGTTATAAAGCTGTAGTTTTGTCCATGTTTACCCTCCATACCCAATCTTACAATGGTTGGAAATTAAGAGCAAGATCAGACCTTTCCATTGATGGTGAAATAAAATAAGGTTGCTATTATGCAATCCCTTCAAATTGGAGTTGAAAGATCCGAAATGCCAAACACCTACGGAGTGCCATTTGTTTGTGTACAAAAAAGTGTTTGAGTTTACAGATCACACTGAGGAAACAAAGATTGAGAACATTTACAGACAGTTTACTAACAGTGTATACTGGTTTTATAGTTACCAAAAAACATAAATGTGAATAAATGATACTAGTCCTTTTGTCTCTGTTTATCTGGCTACATGTCTATACTATCTGTCTGTTTGTTTGTCTGCGAGACACACTTTCTATCTATCTGTTTTGACTGTTTGTCTTCAGTGTTTCTTGACCTGCCTGACGTACTGTGTGAATTCACAATCATTTGCTATATAGCTTTTTGCCCCCACTGTGACTATCAGTTGATTGTATACATGAGAACCATGATGGCCACGGCTGTATAAGTTAAGTTGCAATTTTAATCTTACCGAGGAATTAAATGTTATTTCCCATTCCTGGTTGGATGCAAGCACTATCTCTCCTGGATGTGGTCTCGACGCTTCAGGAACGGGTTGTGTAATGAGGGCTGTAAAAATAAACCACATTTCAAAGTATTTTGTTTTCGTTTCTAAACAACAAATTTAGGAAATTGCGATAAAACATGGGTCATGCATCCATAAGGCTGTATACTCGTGGTTCAAGTTCTCTAGGTCTATCCAACTCATTCATAGCACATGAATACGTGTAATATTTAGCAACCACTTAAAGACAAGGTACAACATCAGTACCATGGGTGTGATTTGACAAAAGTAAAAAATCCTGAAAAATGGGTAGTGGACCCTTTGGAAGATTTGCTGTACCACCATGTAAATTCTCTAATGCGATGTAAATAATAGTGGTTCTCAAAAAACATTGGGTAGTCCAAACCACCTGTTCTTCTCAAAACCACTATTAACCACTAATGGGTAGCGGGTTTGGGTGTCCCTTTGGTCTAGAGGACAAAGCCCCCTTGAACCTCCTGGATGTTTAATTTTGGAGGATTTACAAACAAGATTTACAAACAAGAAACTAGAGGTTTGAACACAATACAGGCTATACGTCTTTCTTTCCTTGGTGGCTACTTCTCTTCTTTCAAGAACATTTTGAGGCAAAGGGAGATTTGTAAAAAATCCTGAAATCAGGAAGAATCCTGAGAAATCACAGGTCTGTGCTCACTATCTTTGAACCAAGATACAAACTAATCAATCAGTTATTAGAAAGAAAGGCCTCAGTAATAAGAAAATTGTGAAAAAGCATTCTCGATTTTAGACACTGTGTGTTTATAGTTTGATATACACAGAAACTTACCACCAACAAAAACCGTTATGCACACTTGATCAGATGCAAATCTGCATAAACAAACAGAGATATAAAACACAAAGTTATATTAAAAATCCAATATATTTCCTAGTTTATCTTGTCCTTATCAGTAATTGGCTTGTTTCAGTTTTTTTTAAACATTTTTTCCCAGAGGAAAATACTTTTATCTACTATAATCTCATATCTTTTTAAAGGAAAATACAACATTTAAGCAGATAAATAAAGCACTTTAACTAAGCATTACAAAGCAGTGAAACAGAGGATCCCATTGTTGGTGACATTTTTCAATTTCCTCATTCTTGGTGAAAGTATATTTTTCCATTGTATAGTAATATTTTATCTCCTTTTTAAGAATAACAAAGGAACTTTTACTCTCATTCATCTTCATTTTATAGATATGAAAATGCCGAAGAAGAAAGCAGGTTAAGAGCCCTCCAATTTGTGCTAAGCAAACACAATAGTCACATGAAAGTAAATGTTTATGTTTCATGTGTGTCTAAAAATTGGCTTGTTTTATAGCTACAAATTACCAACATTTCTTTTGTGAAACCTAGCAGTTTTTAAAATTCTGTTATAGGCCAAGTCTTATTTTCAGTAAAAAAAAAAAATCAGATTCATTGCTAAACAGTAATCCACTGACAACTGTGTTGTGGTAATACCAATCATTGGTTGAAGAAGTATTATTGGTACCAACACAGTAATAACAGCAGATGGTAAATGGTCGTGAGATACATGTAAGTCTGTAAGCCCTTTACAGTCAAATACATGTAGCTCCGAGTCCGAAATTGTTAATTCATGTATAAATGTATGAGAGAGGAGATATGAGATCAAACTTGAAACTACATTTATTCCAGATATTTATAGCAGCATATATAGTTCTGGCCCAAAGGCTGGGGGGACCACCCCCCCCCCTCCCCCCAATTGAGTTTCACTTACGGTGCATAAACGTAAAGGAAATCCCCAAAAATATTTGATTTTTCCTTCCTGTCTATTTATGAGATGCACTTTTACAAAAAAGATTTGCTTTCTCCATAAAGTACCCCTCCTTTTTTCAAACCAGTAATACGGGCCCGCATCTAAGTACAGTGCAGTAAAAATGTTACGACCACGCCTTCCCAGGTTTTCTATAATAAGCATATGTTTGAACTTTGACCTTAAACCTCCAGACATGCACATACTCATTATTGTCTTTCTGGTCGAACGCTGAAAAGCAGATTGGATGGCGCCCGACTTGAGACTGTGCAGGCGTCCACTGGAGGTCTGCGAAAAAGGTCATGGGGTCAATGGGGTCAGAGGCCAAGGGAGACATGACCATGCCAAGAGGTAGTCCAAAGGTAGATATCCCTGTAATGCTTTAGTAAAATGTGAAGGAAAAAAAAATCTTATATATTTTTTAACACAATTAGTTTTTTTTATGGATTTAACAATAAAATCTTCATCTTGAAGCTAATGTACTCTATTGGGTTCAAAGGTCATGAGTCCTTGAGCAAGAAACTTAACCATAATTGCTTATAGGGGCAGAGGCAGTTTAACAACTGCCTTGTTCTGGACTAGTTACCCCTCCCAGTCCTATTCGCACCGTGAAGAGGCTGGTTATTAACTTGTCTTGTTTCGGTGTGAGGGGCTGGTTTCTTCAGTGTGGAGTCGTTGTAACAACTCAATGACTTAGTAGCCCCACCTTGGAGTGGCCATTGGCCTTGTGTGGGGCGATTTGCGTAAAAAAAAAAAAATGAGTTGTATTCATACTTCATGATGATCAGTAATTAGAAACCAACTTACGAAGGTTAGAGAAAGTTACGAAAATTCATACAGTTTCAGATATTTTGCGTGAAATAATTATATTTTAGCCAGAACAGATCTTCCTTAATAACTTGTGTTCTCATGCCAAAATTTGGGTTTTAATCCTGATCAGGCTGGTCATGATGCTAGTGTCCTTGCGCAAGACACTAAACCATATTTGCTTCTCTCCATCCAGGAGTATAAGGACCTGTTAGGGTAGAGATGGTTAGTGTGTTTGATTAGCCAATGTAGGACTATCAACAGGCTGCAGATGGGGGCTGTATACTCCCCAGGGGAGTTTCTGGAATGTTTCCGGAATGATTCAAAGTGACCCAATGATCAGGGTTAACAATAATAATGTTAGTGCTATGATTGAGTTCTGCCAAAAAAAAAGAGGGTCTTTATTAGTATTCAAAATAAGACGGATTGGTTTTATGGGATATTTTAATATCTCATATAAGGCCAACTCCTATAAGGCCAAAAAAAGTCTGCTGTTTCTGGTCATCGGTCGGTTTTAAAAACGGTGCGATGACACGCTTTTATTTTTTTTTAATTTTTTTTTATTTTTTTTTTTGGTAATCTTTTTTTTTTGCCAACAGGGAAATACACGCTGCATGTATTCGCAGGGACCAAATTTCCCATATGGTGGCTAAGAGAGGCCTCACAAATCAGGAAACGTTCATACCCCTATGTGAAAAACACAGCACGACAGAATTCCAATCAATCCAGCAATTTTGGCTGTAATTGAATATCGTTTCATAGAAAAAAATAAATAAATAAAAATGCAGATGCGTGGGTCTGAGGCGTGGGTCTGAGGCGTGGGTCTGAGGCGTGGGTCTGAGGCGTGGGTCTGAGGCGTGGGTCTGAGGCGTGGGTCTGAGGCGTGGGTCTGAGGCGTGGGTCTGAGGCGTGGGTCTGAGGCGTGGGTCTGAGGCGTGGGTCTGAGGCGTGGGTCTGAGGCGTGGGTCTGAGGCGACGCGCACGGAGACCAGAAACTGAAGACTTTTTTTTTTTTGGCCGACCATTCAAACAATTTTCCTGAATTGAGTGGTTACAAGTTTGTGGATATTTCCAGAAGTGTCACCAGCCCCCTTCTGACTTACACATACTCAGGGTTTTCGCTCGTAGCAGCCAGACGGATTGTCTTTGGTTGACCGACTAGTGCGGGTATGCATTCTCCGTTGTCAGGAGTCGGTCTGACAAACGCTGGCTGATGACAGTTGTCATCAGCTGCTGTCACTTTGATCAGAAAGTGGAGGGGTACCTATGTGAACCGACAGGATACATGGGAGATGGGAGATGGGAGATGGGAGAAAGAAACGAGAAGTCTTTAATCAGATGACGGCAGGAAAAGGAATAAAAATGTACAGTGTTCTGAATATTCAAATTAGGTGCATCAGTCAGAATGCCTTTGGCAGTCACAGTGAATTGTTAAAATAAAAGAACGTATACCATTTGTATTCTACCCTGGTCCTTGATTATATGCTTGAATCTGGCGTGTGATTTGACACAAGTATAAAATCCTGAAAAATGGGTAGCAGGCCTGGGTCTCCCTTTGGTCTAGAGGACCAAGCACTCCTGAACCTCCTGGATGTTTAATTTTGGAGGATTTACAGACTCTCCACATCCCCACCAACAAGAAACTAGAGGTTTGGACACAATACAGGCTACTTCTGTCTTTCCTTGGTGGCTACTTCATGAGTAAAGGGCATTTCCATTAGAATATCTAAATGTCTATGGGAACATTTTCAAGGGGCACCAAGGCCAGGACCTGGCCTCCCAGAAGTTTGTGGCCTGTATCGAAATGCATTCAGATTCAGCATACACAAACTTTGTACTCCTTCCAACATGGAATTATAAACTGCTGTCAGATTTGTATCCAGTCAAAAATAATTGGGAAATAATTTGATTCATTTTCTTTTCAATGAGCCGATCCATCTCTGTCATTTCAACTCGGTAATTTCTGCCTTAAGATGTGGTAGTACCATGAAATAATAAGCCCTATTTCACTGGAGTGGAAGGCATGCAAGTCTTTCAAGTTGGTTAAATTCAGTTTTTGGTTGCAAGTTGAGCACATAAAACATGATTTATCTCATTTGTGGCCATAGGGAATCCCACTGAAAAGGATTATTAACCGATAATCTTACCCTACTGAGAGGCCTGCGACTTCTCCTACGATTGAAATCTTCGATCATGATGGTGACTCCGTACCAGCCCACTTCAGATGGTCCTCTGTAGAACAACACACACTCGGTCTGTAAAGTACAGGGAACTTCGTTTAAAGATTTTAAGGCAGAAATATTTATTTTGAGCTGATTTGATTGGATCCACAGTTTATGAGTAACTGGGGCTAATGGGGTTAATGTTAACTATACTAACCCGATTGGGAGATACTTTGATCCTGATTGATACCCTATTCTCCCAATCAGGATACCAATATACCCCGATCAGGAAACCCTTGGGTGACATCAACACTTTCTGCATTACTTAGGCTCATGGTATCACTGTCAACTATACTAACCCGATTGGGAGATACTTTGATCCTGATTGATACCCTATTCTCCCAATCAGGATACAATATACCCCGATTGGGAAACCCTTGGGTGACAACACTTTCTGCATTACTTAGGCTCATGGTATCACTGTCAACTATACTAACCCGATTGGGAGATACTTTGATCCTGATTGATACCCTATTCTCCCAATCAGGATACCAATATACCCCGATCAGGATACCCTTGAGTGACAACAACATCTTCTGTGTAACTGGGGGTGGGGTTTTGCCATAGAAATAGATAATCTCTGATGTTCCTTTGCATATTTGCTGGCTTCTGTTGCCCAAAATAATACCGTCAGTTTGTGTTTGTGTGGGTTTAGTTTTTCATACTATGGACATTGTGCATGTAGTACATGTTCATTGCAATGCAATGTATGTCAATGACGTGAACTGTCTGTTATAAATTATGCTGTATTTGAGATGTCGCGCTCTGTGCATTTCTGAAAAATCTGTTTCTGAAAGAATCTGGTGTGCCATGATGTCTTTGATGTTAGTCCCCCTATACCTCTAAGCTTTGCAGAGTGGAATCTTGTAATGCGCCACAGACTTTGTAACACTCATTCCTGGTAGCATTCGCAAATCGACAACGCACGACATCGCCATCAGGGTCACTCACTGGAAGTCATGAAGAAGAAAAAAGTGGATAGCAAAAATCAATTATTGACTTGAAAGGTTTTCTACACCATCAGTGATGAAATTGACTGAGACTGGATTAGAACCACCAGTGTCTGGATTCACAACAACAGCACTGTGTTAGTGGTTGAGGATGTATAGGGCCCCCAAAAAAGTCTCTGCTTTTTGGTCTCCGTGCATGTCGCCTCAGTTTTCTTTTTTTTGCTATGAAACGATGTCCAATTGCAGCCAAAATTGCTGGATTTATTGGTATTCTGCAGTGCTGTGTTTTAAATGACTTTTTCACACAGGGGTATGGACATTTGCCTGATTTGTGAGGTCTCTCTTAGCCACCATACTTTGTGTATGTGTATAAGAAATTTGGTCTGGTTCCAATAACCGCGTATACATGTATCATATCTTTCATTGCTTGGCAAAAAAAAAAAAACTGTCACTGCACCGATTTTGAAGCCGATCTATGACCAGAAACCAAAGACTTTTTTTTTTGGCTTAGTGGTCAGATGCAGACCATTTATTTCTATATTTCCTGCGTAGCCTGATCCGTGATTATCACTGTTGTCACTCGGGGCCCAGCTTTGAATTGGAAGAAGACAAGGAATAAATGTCAATTTATTACACTATGAATAACTTTACCCTGAAAATCTGTTTTACCATGAAATAAATAGTTCACGGCAATTTCATGACAACACAACACTGTGAAAAAGCCATGAAATACTTTTGGGATTCCTTTGCCGTGAAAACGCTGTGAAAATGCCATGAACTTCTTGTGGCAGTTTTGGGGCAGCTCATTAATTCTTGAGCGCCCCGTGAATTTGACGTGAAATCACAGTGAACATTATTGCCAATATCTGAGAGGAAGAGACACCGTGAAATTGCAGTGAAATTACAATGAACTGTTATTTCACGGCAAAACGGACGGCATTTTCAGGGTGAAGTTATTCATAGTGTTAAGAAGTTGATGGACATGCACACCCTACAGAATTATTCTGGTGGGGGGGGGGGGGGGGAGACCACATGATCAAGTAGGGACTTGATTCGAACCTGGGTCTATTGAGGTGGAGGAAAGGAAAGTACTGCTACGCCAACCTGATCTACCTTATTTCCAGTGGTGTGGCCAAGAGTCAGGTCCCATCCTGAGATGCAACCTAGGAAATTTAGGAGCAGCATTTTTCTCTTGTCGAGAGCTGAAACGTGACGAGTTCAGTTTCTTGCTGCATGCATTGTACATCAAAGCAACACATTTCACCAAAGCTACGTGTATACAACTTATGAAGTATCCAAAACAGGCTTACTTAACCCTCCTAATAAATATAGCTGCACTTTAGTGGCAAGTAGCTATAGAGGTCAAAATCAGTCAACTGCCTGTTTTGACTGTTGACCCAAATGTGCACACAGGGGCATTTTTTACTGGTTTTTAGTGTCATTTTGACCACCCTGAACAATACCAGACAATGCTTTTACCAATCAAAAACTGTAAATGTACTTACTACACGTAATGTTTGACAGTGTTCAACTTTTAAGTGCACTAGATATACCTTGGCAAGTATTTTGACTGATTGTGAACCTTGCAGTCATTGTAGGGTTAATAGATTTACTCAGACTCTTGTGCTTATAGGCACTGTTTTTTGCTAAGAAAATTTTCACTAAATTGTTATGCTAGCCATACGTAAGCAACAACTCCTTGCTAACATAAAGTGTGTTGCACACAAGCAAAACATCCATACTATACCTGTGAAATACACTCAAGGTATTAAGCAAATTTCTACTTAAAAATAAGCACCAAATTTCCCTGACTGTAAGCAGCTGCTAATAAATTTAACCCCGGTCCTCTGTGTATCAAACAAAGTATACCTGGAATACGTATAACATGAATGCATCCTTGTTGAACATACTGTACTGGCACAGTGGCAGCAATGGGCGAGGAGTTGATCAGATTATCACGGTTGGCACGTGGAGTCAAGTCGACTCTAGCATTCAGCAAGTAGTTTCTTGGGACTGGATAATTTTGCAGGGTGATCCAACAACAGCTTCGAAAACTGAAGAAAGAAGACAGTTTCATCTGGTTAACGGGTAGGCCAGTGGAAAAAAACCTCCCCCCCCCCCCTCGATTTTTCAACAAATAAACAAAAACTTGAACTTATTTGTTATCACCAAAATCCCTTAAAAATGCACAGCTAGACCCTTAATTAACCAGTTCGTGTCGGGAATAAAAAAGTTTTTCTGGGTTTCTTTTTCCCACACAAACACGTTAATGGATGCTTCCACAGGGCATGGCCACGTCTTCCGAGCATGTCACCATACAAATATTCCGGAGTTTCCTATGGCGTGTTTAGACGCTCTCCGATCCGCTGTGCAAAAAAAATTGCGTGTATACACGGCCTCCGACGCGAACTGGTTAATAAAGGTTCGATTTGTTTCGCACATATCCAAATCTTGATACTGATCCACGGATCCTGTATTTGCCGATCCTGCTTAATTGTGTGGCGAATACTCAAGATCACACGATCATGATCCGCGATCTCGAGTGAAACAAATACACAATATCATCACGATCAACACAGGGGTGTGATTTGACAGAGGACAAAGCCCCCTGAACCTCCTGGATGTTTAATTTTGGAGGATTTACAGACTCTCCACAATACAGGCTACTTCTTTCTTTCCTTGGTGGCTACTTCTCTTCTTTCAAAACAATTCCGAGGTGAAGGGAGATTTGTAAAAAAATTATAAAATCAGGAAAAATCCTGATAAACCACAGGCCTGTCAACCGGGCATGGAATAGGAGAGCTAGTTTTAGATTAATTCAGTGACTGAAAATTAATACCTCACATGATTCGAGGTCATATTACTGACCACTGCTTCTGAAAAAATGAGCCAGTAATTTTCAGTCACTGTGTTCGTCTTAAACTAGGACACCGATTCCATGCCCTGTTGAAAGTCTACTCTGATCGTGACGATATTGTCCCTTTAATACCTGATATCAAAGACAGTCAAACCATCTGGTACAGGGATAATGTGTGTCCCTATTCCGGCAGCATAGTCCCCAGCAACGTTGTAGTCTGTGCATACATAGTCCATGTCATTAATGATTGTTGATTCTCCCAGATACAATCTTTTGCCGATGTAAAGATGGGTGCCCTGTTCCACGGCCTCTGCTGTGCACACATCAAAGTTCTGCTCACCAAAGTCCTTCTTCCAAGCAATTCGATAGCTGACCTCAATCTGTGATATAATCAGTAAAGGTGGGAAGCGTCTCATGATTGAAATTTGTGGACTTGATGCAAATCATACCCACTGCAATCACTCAGATTGTTATTAAAATGCAGTCATTTAAAGGGGCTTATGAAATAGAAATTTGTTTACTTGAAAACTTTATGTAAAACTCTGTATAGATCTATGGTGACATCTCTGTCCTACGTTTTAATTACCAATTTGTTGTTGTTTTGATGTATATACCTTTCTTGGCACTTGCTGGCCTTTATGTAGGCCTTTATGCATATTCATGAGCACATCGGTGATGTCGTGGAGTGTCGTGGCCGAGCGGTCTAGCTTACCGTACTCAAGTTCTGGTGTTAGCAGCAGAATGTGGGTTCGAATCCCGGCCGTGACACTTGTGTCCTTGAGCAAGACACTTAACCATAATTGCTTCTCTCCACCCAGGGGTTAAATGGGTACCTGTGAGGGCAGAGTTGGTTGATTAGCCATATATGCGCTGTAATGGCAGCAATTGAGCTGTATACTCCCCAGGGAGCCGAGATGGTTTCAGGAATGATTTATGAGCCTTATGAGCCTTATGAGCAGGGGTAATAATATAATGCGCCTTGAGCACCACTCAGTTGGTTGATACGTGCGCTATATAAGTCCACACATTATTATTATTATTACGTCACATTATGATCAGATGCAACATCATGGTTGATTTAGTGCATAGAGGTTGACTGAATACCCCAACATTTCAAAAGTCATTTCTCTTAAAATTTCAAGGTCTTCATGTTAACTGAGTATTTGGTTATCAATCAGTAAACCTTTTTGAGGTAACCATTGTTTTCCTGGGCAAGGTTTGGGGTATTGATTCTGTGCCATTTCAGTGCTGCTCTGATACTTAGTTCCTAGTTCAGTAGTTGTGTTCTCACAAAACAGTGTCCTTGTGTGTCAAGGATTACATTTTTACAAATTTAAACAGAATACTCAATCTTCACTTTACATCGAAAACAGACATCACATTTTGTTTAAACTGTCTAGAACTAGAAGCATGGATTTTTGCTAAAATATGTATCTAATGTTACATTAGTTCCTTTAACCCTTCCATGGCATGCAAGGGTCAAAATCAGTCAAAATGTTGATATACTTGTCAAGGACAAGGTATATCTATTGCACTTTAAAGTCGAACTCTGTCAAACCTTACCATGTATTGTAGTAAGTACATTTACAGGTCAAAATGAGTCAACCGTTTTTTGACTGGTAAAAACATTGTTTGGTATTGTTCAGGGTGATGGTCAAAATGACAGTAAAAACCAGTCAAAAATGCTCCCGTGTGCACATTTGGTTCAACAGTCAAATGTCTGATTTTGACCCCTATAGCTACTTGCCACTAAAGTTCAGCTAAAGTAGGAGGATACGTTTGTTTTCATGCCGCAATTTTACTGGCAGAAAGAGTTAACATTACTCGTTAGTTTGCCCACCAGTGTGGCACGGACCTGTATCCTTAGGATACAGCTTTTTAATACTAGGTCCGTGCCACACTGTCACTGGTGGTGCGGCAACTCGTTAGTATAACGTTAATAAAAATAATAGCCAAAGGCCAGGCATGTCAGCTCCAAGATCAGCATCTCGAACTAATGTTGAAAGGGGGAGGGGCTGGGGAACACTGCCAATGCACAGCTAGCTTCCAACCAGTAATTTAGCCTCACGGTCCGACAATTCCAACACATACCCCCAGGCGACTACACCGTGGCACACACACAGCTCAGGGCCAGGAGCAGCCATTTCATATTTTGACACTTCGCGGGTTGCCATAAAGGGCGCCACCACTAGTCTTAACATGCACACTGTCACCTTACTGATGCAAAAATACAGTGCACAGCGCTGCAGCTGTTTGCCCGAACACGGCAGGCATAATCGGTTGTCTTGACCAATGGTCATAATTTGCACCTCTCTCACAATCACTATAACCATTACTAGATTAGTGTCGCTAGTTACAGTGAAATTGTTGAATTAACCCATCTTTAATGTCGCACCTGTGACTTAGCAGTCCGAGTCCGACAGGTGTCTTTGTCGCAGCGGTACCGGTAGTTGGACAAATCATACCCCTCACCTGCTGAACACCTCCCGATTGATATTAAATTATCCCTTATCCTTGACACCTTGCCCTTACCCGCCAGAGCTACTCAACAGGCTACGTGAGCTTTTCCACACATCTATGTATCATCCTAGCCCAAGAGTTATATTGTTTCTAATTCCTAATTAATAACCATTCAATAATAATTGTGCATACTTCAAAGGGATAATCAACCTGTGAAAAGTTTTAATTAGGGCTGTGCCGCGCGCCGGGTATCTGGGTATCCGGATACCCGACCGAAACGGTCATTACCCGGTTCCATTTTTCGGTTACAATTACCCGTAAACGACTTTTTAAAATTCGGACTTAACATTTGAGCGGTGCAAACAGAAATCTGTGACTCTTGAACAATGTACAGACATTTATCTTTAAATTCAAGAGATTACACTCCAATAAAGAAAAGATCGATTTAAGTATGGTATCCTCTGTATTATAAAAGTCAATTTGTTACCATTTACAGTACATGTATTTGTACACCACCGGAGGCATGTTTTTAACAAAAATGAAAACGGGTATCCGGGTATCCGAAGTTTCCTGATTTCAGGTATCCGGATCCAAAAATATCCGAAAACACACAGCCCTAGTTTTAATTAGTTGGCACTTTCTAAGAAAATGTGGAAACTAAACTGGGCCCTTTTGTCATATAACGGATGGCCCCTTTTTGTAATCTTCGCCAACAGTTAATTTGAAATATTTTGTATTACTGCTCTAAAAAGAAAGCACTTTAGACGGAATCGATCTATTAAGATGTATTAATATCTGTAAATTCATCCATACTTGCAAGAATTAATAGATGTGACTAAAATCCAACCTAATAATAATAATAATAATATAGACTTATATAGCGCACGTATCCACCAAACTGGTGCTCAAGGAGCATTATATTATTACCCCTGCTCATCAGGCTCATACATCATTCCTGAAACCATCTCAGATCCCTCAGGGGAGTATACAGCTCAATTGCTGCCATTTCAGCGCATATGGGCTAATCAAACACAAGAACCAACTCTGCCCTCACAGGTACCCATTTTACCCCTGGGTGGAGAGAAGCAATTATGGTAAAGTGTCTTGCTCAAGGACACAAGCACCATGGTCGCGGTTGGGATTCGAACCCACATTCTGACAACTCAGCCATGGGAACATGAATGCATTCATATTGTTCGTACTCATTCCAACGTGGAATTTCTGTCATCAGACAACAACAATTCATTTTTGCAAATGATTTCATGATTTTTGAAAAGTATATCACTTATAGGCCTAACTAAAATGATAGCACCTGAGAAAGAAATATTTCAAGGGATATGTTTGATACCCTCATTTTATTCCAAGTTTCATGTATTTGTGGGACCATGCATGGATGAAGCTTGGCAAATAAACAGTTGTGATCTAGATATATTGAAAATAACGCAAATTATCCCCTTTATTTGATTTTATTTGGAATAAATGTTCCAAAATGGGGAGTTATTTAAACATGAGGACGCTTTGCAAAATCAACAGAAGCATCACAATTCTTGACAACTGGCAACACTGAAAACAGTGGGGTTCACAGCCAACCTAAACTGGATTTGCGATGGCCGCGGGCTCGACTTGTTATTGTCTCAAGATTGTACCGAGATTTGTTTTTGATTCGATTTCGACGTATAAAAACTATATCAAAAGCTTTGATTCGATTGACGAAAGAGAACAATGCCGCAGGGGGTTATATAGTGACGCCATCAAGCGCCGTGTGGCGCCCCGGGGATTTACTGGGATGTGTAAATTATGGGACAAGGCTCTCTCCCTTGGAAAGTCAGCAATTTGATTTGTTTCTTCAGAAAAGCACGATTTCAGTAAGAGTCGAGTGTCAGCAAAGTCAACAACCCGGACTGATCTTGTTCTCTCTTTTAAGGTCAATCAAATCATTTATTCTTTTGATTAAATTAAAGTACCTTTTAACACAATAGCTGCGATTTATATTGAAAATGACAGTGTCTCCTACAAATTTCACTACAAAAAAATTCTCCTCCAAAACTGACGACCACTCCACTAGTCTTCTTCCAATTTTGGGCTTTTGCCAAAATGGTATTGTATTCAAATGTCCCCACATTGAAATTATCAGTCACATGATACACTGAATATGTATTGTTATTAAGATACAAATCTATTGAACCCATCCCAGATATTTATAACATTTTGTTATATAAACAATGCATATTATTACTTTATAAGTTTCTGTTGACGGTCAAAAATGGTTGATAATGATGTCACAATTTTCTCAAAAAAAGTATTAACCGATCTGAAGAAATTTTTCATAGACAGAAATCAAATTGCTAATCAGAAATTGTTATTTAAAGGAAAAGTACAACACATGGTAATTTTGGGGGAAAACTAAGATTAAAAGTAAGATTACTCTCTTTGAATCAAAATACACTTCAAACAACAGACTTTACAGCTAATTATGTTTTGTCATTCACGAGAATGAGTGAAAAAGCGTTCAGATATTGTTGTATTTATTCTAATTTGAAATTTAGGAAAGAGTATGCCTATCGATACCGTTTCCTTAATTCGAGCTGGAATTTATTTCAAAAAACAGTCAAAGAAAATATTTTAAGGCAGAATAAAGCGTTCATTAGCTTTACCTAATAAGTTTACATGCAAATTATACCATTTTGTTATTTTCAAAGCCAGTATGCACTTTTGTTAAAATGTTTATAAATGCATCCATACTTCGTGAGAATGCAGAGTTAGGTATACAGAAACCATTAAATAAAATGAGCAAAAAGTGAAACTTAACGTCAATCATAAAACCGGTGTTTATGCTTTAATTATTTTTTCAAAAATAATTAAGAAATCATAGCAACTATTAGGACAAAGTGAAATGCAAACGATATTCCCAACGTCAAATTATAACACTTAAATCAACCTGTGAAAGATTCAGCTTATTACGTTGTGTCGCTCATGAGAAATTAATAAAAAATCTGTTGTATTCATTCTAACGTGCAATTTAGGAAAGAGACTTAAATGTTTTAAATTCGAACTGGGAATTATTTCACTTTTTTTCCTTCTCAGACATTTTTTTCCTATGGAAGATTGATACCATCATCAGCTTTACACCATGTTTCACTCCATTATAATTCAAAAATGTTGTTATTTTTTTAAATTACCAATCCCAAAAACTTTACTTTAAGAAAAACAAACAACTGGCTCATAAAACCACCCTAAGAAAAACAATTATCTCATCACCGCACACCGACAAGTTACACAAAAGTATGACATTCATTATGTTTGGTCTCACACTTCTTGGCGCTCCGTTTTTTCCCCCCAATCAAACACAAGTATGAAAGCAAAACTATTTGAAGAAATACAAGGATAATTTGTTGAAACTTACCGATCCCGGGTTGTCGGGTAGAGATCGCCACGTGAGAATACCTCCCCTGAAATGGGACGCTGAGACACGGTGCAAAGCTACCAAGCCAGCCAGGCACAAAAGACACAAGGGGAACCTATCCATTCTGTCTCCGTTTCAGGGTAAAAGTGTACCCTATGTACCGTATGTAAGTAGAAACTTCACGAACAGCAACAAGATTAACTAAGACAACTTTAAAAAAATAAACAACGGGAAGATGATGGTGACGTGCGAATCTATCGATGAGACTAAACTCCTCAAGTTCAACTTCGCACTTTTATTTGATACCGACTACTTGAGTCGCCAATACACATGATTAAACTTTATTTTTTATTTTTTTTTGGGGGGGCAGGGGATGTACCATTTTTTCCCTAGGTGTTAATCCACAATTATTGTTCTATTTTTCAATTGGTGAGGTTGTCAGCTACTGGAATTATGATTAATACAGATTCATTAATACCTCTGTTTTATTAATCTCTCTTGGGAAACTCAGCTGCGTGTGTTATTATTTAAAAAATAACTTCCAGGGATTCCAGTAAAGCAAGTACGCCCTCCCCACCTTTACGCATATTATTGGACCAGGCCAACACTCACAAAATAACAATTAACGTCCAAAATCGAGGACGAATTCGCCGAAATGTGTCTGGAATGGGCCGTCTCGACGAATGCCTATCGTTTTCATACACCTCATGGGACAGGCCGCCGGCGAGCAGCCTTGTGGTGTCATATCCCATCTTCATGGCAAGATTGGTCCAGGAACTGGGTGTCACTCACCCCACCTTCCTGCTGGTCTGTTGCGTCAAATTGCGAAAGCGTTTCCTTTCCCAAGATAGTTTCCCCTAACTGCTTTGACATGACCGTGCACAAAGGTAGTTCTTTCTTTCTTGAATGCCTATTATTTATTTTGGCAAATGGATTTATCATGGTGTCCACAATATTTGTCACGGTAGTTCAACAACAGGTTGTCCTAAGACAACCCCAAAATCCTTGTTTGCGTTGTAACATCAGTTTGAATTTTTTCACCTGAATATAAAGGAAAGTGCCTAACATCTGTATTTTTTGCCATTCCAAGTTTGAAATTTAATGAATATGGTCTTCATTGACATCACACATTGTTTTTATAAACATTTGAACGGGAATGGGAAACACATCATGTTTTTGGTATAGGCTCTATATACGCACCGTGCATATACTGTAGAGTGCGCATGTTTTTAGATCACTGCTGATCAATAGGGCAGCGATATAGTGCGTCACGTTTGGCGTAATTTGCAGTTGATGTGTATACGCGCGGAATATCTGCTTCGATCATAGACTGGTACCCTGTCTTTATCCTCAAGAATAAATTAAGAGAGGCTCCTGGCGTACCATTCAAGGGAGTTTCATTTGATACATTGTGCTTCGTGGTTCGGGCGATAGCTACCAAGGTCAAAGTTGAATCTCGGGGAAAACATGGCGGTCGCGGCTTGTATCTGGCGTAATTCACGAGCATCAAAGCGTGACGTCAGATCTTCAGGCTACATCGATCATTGCATGGCTGAAGTATGCGAGTGCGTAGAACCATTACATACTCGCTATCGCTCACTTGACGCCAAAGTGCCCTATTATCACGACACAGGAATGTTATAATAATTGTTTGTCATAAACTGAAGGGCGCCCTCGTTCAACCAATTAATTACCTTCTTTTACATGTGAACAAAAACTGGTGACGTGCGTGCCTCATCTCTGTTATACAGACTGGATAAAGGGTTGGCCATTGGTACCTAATTAATTAGTGAAGCCATCACAAGGACCATTTTCTACTCGCATACATAAATAAACACAAAAGGAATACACCCAGGCTAGGAACACAAGGAATGCACATACAATGAGGAGGATTCGTGTATAGCATTGCACGGCACTGGTTTATGAGAGTGGTAACATGGCATACAGTGGCTTCAATGTAAGTGCATGACCCTCGATCCAGTCAGTATCAGTGGCATGCCTTTGCTTGATCTGACACTAGTTAAGTTTATCAGTCCAACTCCAAGCATACATTACTTGTTAAAGGGACACAACATTGGAAATGTTGGTAAAACTGCTTCTACGAATCTATGCCAGTTTCAGCTTATAACGTTGTGTCGTTGATGAGTGAATGCATTCAGATTTGTCATTTTATTCTTTACAGGAAATTATGTCATTATACAATTTTGCTTTTTCAATAGTACACGTAGAACCTGCTTATTGAAAAATAATGAAGACATATGTTTATGACCTAAGCCTAGCCAGGCGCGGTTATACGGAGGGGATTAGCCCCTCTCCCAAAAACAACAGCAAGCAAGCAAGCAAACAAATAAAACTAAAACAGTTCTGAGCAATGGACCTTTGCCTTCCTCGTCTACACTCAATTTTAAGACCTTTTTCCCCAAAATATTGACAGATAACGATTGATTGACGGAACAGATTATTAGCCCCAACAACTTCAGAATTGTTGGAACGCTTATACATTAATTTGTAGACAAATTTACTCAATATTGTACGGGGACGAGGATTGTATAGAACCTTGCATGTGTGTTTTCTGACAGAAATCGACATGTGATATAAACAATTATACTGATGATGTATACCTCATTAACCCTAACTCCCTAGACAACAAAGGCAGTTGGAGGATTTTGAAGGATTTTTATTGTTCACTAACAATGCTTAGGGAGTTAGGGTTAATGTTATGCAATAGACATAGTGAAGGGTCAAGACAATGTGTTGCCTTTATACAATTAATGCTTTTCCATAGAAAAATAGTGGAAAATGTATTTACAATTATTAACGAACCAGCAATCTATGTAATTAATTTAAAACTTGACACAAGTAGTCATTTTTTCTGAAATGCAAGCACTTGATTAACGATTTAAATATTTGTTTGTTTGTAACATGCTCATCCCATCAGCAAATACAGTGCAAAAACTGGGATGTTCAAAACTACACCAGCGCTGTTTATATCGGGCAACTCGCCCGAAATGAACACCGAGGAAGAATAGAGTTGACACCAATTTACACCCTGTTTTTGCAGGGTATCCTTTCATCAATCATTATATCAAACTCGATCTTCCATTTCGAAATTTGACCATTATCTGAAAGTGTCATAGGGTGAGTCTTAATAGTGAAGCAATAATACTGTTCCCTTTAGACTCTTAAATTAGCCTTCTCCGAGGCGCTGCGCCACTTGACACAATGGATGCTGATCAGCACGAGCAGTAAGGCTAGGATGCCTCCCAGCATGGTGATTTCAACAACGTCTGCATTGAAGCCTAGAGGTGTATTCTCATAGAATTGCTGAGCTGTGAATACAAGTAAATAATGTAACATGAATTATTGCGGAAGGAATACTCTGACACACTGGCCGTCAAGTGCGATTGGACTGGGGAAAAGGTTGTGGTTGAGATGGGTGTCATTTAAAGCCTGAAGATCTGACGTCACGCTCTGAGCTAGAGGCGCATGAATTACGCCAGATCCTGGCCGCGTATTTGTTTTTTACACCGCAGCGACGGGTTTTGTGCGCATTTCGCCCTTGTGTCAAGACTATGAACCCATTCAGCACGCATGCGCGCGAAGGGAATTTCGACACGCAAAAAAAACCTACCATCAACGGAGAGGGAATGGCTCCATGAGTTCCACTGCAGAGCGCCATGGACGACTGCAGCTTGCAGTTTTCTATCGTCGCGCGCCTAGGGTTTCGTAGTCTCTCTCTCAAGACCGGAATTGGCACTTTTACTGCACAAAACCCGTCGCTGCGGTGTAAAACAAATATACGCATCCTGGCCGTGCAGCCGCCATATTGCTGAACTTTGACCTTGGTTGGTAGCTAGCTCGCAAGCCTCGAAGCGTGACGTCAGATCTTCAGCACAACAACACGTTAACGTATCAAATGAAATATTTTGAGTGGTACGCCTGGAGCTTGTCTATATCCTTGATAGGATATAGACATGGGACCAGTCTAGGTGTCATTACACCCCCCATTCAAAACCACTGGGGTCTGTGTTTGTTCATGTTTTCTGCCAAATTTGTATACCCCTTCATAGAAATTTTGCAAAAGCTACACAACCTTGGATCCCATACGCCTTCATTCATAATGCAATCATGCCAATGACACCCACAACCTCGTTCTCGGTCTACTGTGTTATAGGCCTAGAAGTCAGTGATGCACAGGGTTTACTGAAGAAGACGAACCTTTCATTACATAATGTGTGAATATAAAATAAGCAAAGGCTCATTTTCAGTCAGTTTCTTGAATAAAGCATCAAATAAAAAAGGGCATAATAATAGACGGTGATTGAGTAAAGGGGTTCCTTTTTGGCCACGAATTGAACACCTTCGAAAATGATGGGAAAATGGGCGTCACACTAGTTTTATAATGGATGGGGGTTGGGAACTAGACGAACAAAGTCGGGCCGTTATGTTGCAAATAATTGAGAATTTTTCCATTCTGTGTGTCTTCACTTTAAGATCAACCATATTATAGGAAGGATCAGTGGAGCTGATATAGCCTACTTGGAATTACATTGCCCCCGTGAAAGCTCTCTCATTTCGGCTTCAAACAATGGTGTGTGGGCAGGGCAAACTAGGAACCTTTACAGAGTTCATACTATGATAGATGTGACCAAAAAAACAAACTAACAAACATCTTAAATGCTCACTTTTCAACTCCCGAGGGCCCCTCGCGTGTCTCGTTGTGACGTGTGCTCTTGACACTGGAGATTTGCCCGCGGGGGTGTCACGTTTAGCCTGGCGCGGTAGACGATTTGAACCCCGGTCGTTGCAGTCAATGCCCTCGGCCGTATTGAGTGGTTCCCCGGCCGGCTTGTCGCTTGTGACGGGTCCACACGGCGAGTCAGCGCCGTGGACGTCACACATGCTCAGCTCGCAGTGCACATAAACCTTAAACAGAAATCAAAGTGACACAAGAGAAAAGCCTCGAAAATTTGATTATTTTGAAGCCACTAGTATACAAGATTGATAATCTCGAAAAACAAGAATGATCACAGTTTACATAAAAATTTACTTGGTGTACAGATACCCAACACCTCTTGAAACATTTCTGTCTCACAGATGCTCTCGTTTTAGTCAAATAATTCCCAAATTAAATTTCTGTCATCCGAATGAATTTATACAATGCATTTTTTATACTTTCTCGTTAACGACACCATGCAATAAGATCACATGTTGGTTTTTATAAGAAATCTTTATTCTTACAAAGTATGGATGTATTATTACAGACGTTTTACCAAACTGGTTTTAACGGAACAAATACATTTTGACTAATAGTGTTATCATCAGATTTCTTTTCTCAGATGTCGAAATTACCTGCATTAGAACCTACAACCACCTCGTGCATGACCTGTTGAGGGCGCCCTTCGTGGAAGCAGCAGCTTGCCAGAAGGCATTAACATATCGCAGGTTAGCGCGCGCTATTGACACATGTTTTAGCTGAAAAACTGCTTCTTGTAATTCGAAGCGCTCCAGTGGTGAAATGCACTTCAGCCCCGAGGTCAGGGCATTCCGCGGCGCCATTTTACGGTCCTTGTATGTATATACGCGCTACAGTTAGGTCGCTTGAATGGCTAAATACAGGAGCCAGGCCTAAGTTAAAGTGCTGTGGATAGACAAGCAATGACTTACCGGTCCATTAATATTGTGTTCTCCAACGAAAGCAAATGAGTCAAATGAGAATCGTTTTTGACTGTTGGAAGGAGAGGCCAAGAATTGCACGGTGTCATCATAGGGACAGCTGAGACAAAGAAGAAAAACATGTGCTTGGTTTTGTTCCCAATTCCATAAGTTATTTTAGTGGATTGTTCCAATTGGATGTTTCTAATTTAGTTCTTTGTGGTATAAAATAGGTTTTTTATAAAGCCACAAAGTTACCAGGTTCCCATGCAACAGATGAAGCTTATGAAGTGTGTCTTATGAATTGTGTTTTTAACTCATGTACTTGTTACGTGTTTTAGGAATGTAGTACCTGAAATCAAAAGTTATAGAAAACGAACTTACCCGTGTTTGATGATTGGGAAACGAGTGACGTCAAACGGGTTCGTTGTGGGCGTGGCCCAGCATCTGTTAACCATGAGGGCGCAATTTCTTTCTGGGTGACATTTTACGCGGGCTTCGAAGTACAGCGAATGGTCGAGTTGAACTTTTACAGGGTAATTGTCGGAGTTGTATGGCATGGTGTAACGGACATCGTCATACATATCCAATGCAAATTTTGAATATTCATATCCTTCGTCGTAGTAGACGACTGTGGTGACATTAGGGTTAAATGACAGGTAGTTAACCGAGTCACCATGGATACGACATGACAGATGGATTTCGATGTTGTGATCTCGCGTGATCTCGCTCCCTGTTGTGTACGGTTGAGGCGGGATAAATGCCGTATTCTCGAAGGTGACGAGTTGGTTGTCTAACTAAAATTACAAAAAGGGATACAATTTGCAATATAATTAAAACGTCAGACAACAGGTGTATATCATTTTTTCAATGAAAATCAAAATAAATAAATTGTTCTTAATTTTATATTGAGAAAATATTAAAGAATGAAGAAAAGGAAGAATAGCACAGTTATAGGGCCAAACTATACTCTATTATTAAAGAACAATGACTTATTGTTATATTGTCTACAGAAAGAGAACGCTTTTTCATTTAATTTCCTTTTTCATATTTGAAGGTGAATATTGCGTGTTAGTACTGTAGAAGAACAATGGGTCAGGGATGTCTATAATCAGTCATGACAAATCAAGTACTTAAAACGTAATTTAATAAACCATTAAAAACAACTCAAGTTAATGACCATTGACCATGGCCTGGGGTTAATTTTCTGGGGACTGTATCCGGATATGGCCACACATACAAACAAGGTCAAGATCTGGGCCGATTTTATGAAGGGTCAAGGTGAGTCTATGGTGGAACTAAGTCCTGTCCAATATTAAAGGTTAATGAAGTTAGTGAAGTTAGTGCGACAATCCTCACCTTGATCGAGGTATTGCACATATTATATGACGTCCCGATGACGTAATGCGTGGTGTTGTGATCCCTACCTGTACAGGTGGGGTCGTTAAGATACATGGTGTTCGGATCAATGACACCAAGCAGACGCTTCGAAATGAAGACCTGCATGAAGTTACCGCGACAGTCGACTGAGCCAAGCCCGGACAGCCTAGTTGTTCCAGGGAGATTCCGTTCTAAGAAAAATAAGGAAACATATTAACTGATAAACTCATTAAATAATTTTTCTGTTATGCTTTATAACTTGAAATCATGTTTTGTTCGCAGTGACTGAATTTCCAAACGATATGTTGTTCTCTAGCAGACAAAATAAGCTTTTGAGTTTTGTTTGCTTGTAGGCGTGGTCAAGAAAAATGTCTTATGGCTCACTTTCACGCAGGATGCCCAGAAACTATTCAGGTCAGAACAAATAAAAAAAATTAAATTAAAAAACAAACAAACAAAAAACGACTAAAGCAAAATGTAGTGTCTCTTGTAGTTCTGTTTTTTTATTTGTTTGTTTTTAAATATTGCATTTTCTGTTCATTAAGCTTGAACCAAATTCTCCTCTAGACATTATAACTAACCAAAAATCAACAGAGGGCAGTATTTCAGCATATTGATCGGTAATGGAATAATTTGAAATAATACTTTGGTTATTCCCCCCCCCCCCCTAACTAAAATGTGGCACCTCAGACAGAATCATTTCTCAGATAATGTACCGGTATATCACTATCAACTTAACTTCTTCGGATCAATTAATTATGGTTTATATCGAGCCTACCTATCCAAGTAAACCTCCATTCCGTTGAGGACAGCGTCGCCTCGCACCGTTGAGTGGTTTGGACCGCACCTGCGTCTGCACGGATCTTGTAGACGTCGCCAGTCGCTAAGGGAAGGTCGGCAGGAAGCGTAATCCGGAGTGACTTCCCGTCAACGTCACTCTCTGAAGTGTCTGCCGTGAAAATCACTTCATCTTCGGCATCAAGGATGGAGACAAAACCGGGCTTCGTTGGTCTGACAATCTTTTCATGAAAAATAAGACATGCATTTTAAAGGGGGTTTGGTAAATTTACCTGAAAAGAAACGGGGTGAGTTATTATCGAAAGTTTACTTGGTTTTGAGGTGGTAATGGTACCAAACATGGTGACGTGTAATTCTGTCTGACATATTGGGAGTTCAATCTGAAATGTGGATTATCAGTTGATGATTCATTTCTACATTAGAATGAATACAAACAATACGAATGCATTTTTGCATTCTGCAACACAACAAAATAAGCTGAAACCTTCACAGTTTGGTCTGTATACATATCTGTTGATTCGTATAAAAAATATGGATGCATTGACAGGCATTCTACAAAAAGTGTAAAGATGGTTTTCGCACATTTTAGTGGTGGAGTCCTTCACCATTGGGTGATAGGCAGAGACAGTGGGAAGGATCATGGTCAGGGAGGGGGAGGGGAGGGGAGGGGAGGGGGAGTCGGTTGATGAGGACGACCCCTCCTCCATCCCTACCGCCATCCGCTATGCATTTTGTTCAATCATAGAGCATGTGCCATTTAACTTGCTTTATGGCTCAACAATACGCACGCCTCGCCAAGCCAATATTCTTTTCGTAGGATTGCAATGAAAGATTTTTAATTATTAATTTTATTTTTTTTAAAGGAACAAATTAATTAAAAATTAAAGACATCAATAATTAAAGCATGACCTTTTAACCATTCCTCGGTTGATAAACAAAGTTATGATTTCATTAAAAAAAATTAAAATAAAAAAAATATATAAAAAAACAGATTCGTGTCGTTCCCCAAAACTGATTTTCAGGCTGTATCCTTTAGGGGGTTATTCAGGTGAAATTATAGGGTCGGGAGACATTTTCAGGGCCCTTGACCCAACAAAAACAATCCTCACCCCAATAATTTGTAGGCGAAAGTTTGAAGACCCACTGGGGTGTCACAATCAACAACTCATAACCCCCTAGAGCCCAGTAAAATGGTCACAGTCAAGAACCACACAAATTGATATGACCCCACTTTGAAGCTCAATAAAAAATTGCAGAAACCTTTTCAATTTAGCAATTTTCCGGCCTCAAATGTTCCCTAAATTCTATACCCATCTACAGTCTGGTTAAAACCACGTACAGTCTTGGGAAAAATAGTCTTTCTTCCTCAAGTAAGTTTTGGGTTTATAATTATAGCCACAGCGATCCCTTATAAAATTGCCTCTAATAAAATAATATTCAAGCTCTGAAAACATTTAATCAGTTCCAAAAATTGATTTTGTCATGGTCACAAATACGAAATAATTACCTGCTTGTTGTATGCAATTACAATTTCTCTTTCCGAGATATTCGACCCCGGCGCCGGTACAGACTCTGCCGTCACAACATAAAAGGGCTCAAAAAGCGTCGAATCTGTGGCAAGGAGGTTGTTAGGAGGAAGTTTAATTGCCGATATGATAAGTGGTTTAGCTGATCAGACTTGTGTTCTGATGGCCAAGTCGTCAGAATGTGGGTTCGAACCCTGGAAATGACTTTGGTGCTTGTGTCTTAGAGCAAGACACATTACCACACGTGCTTCTCTCCACCCAGGAGTAAATGGGTAGGCCTGTGAAGGTGTAGTTGGTTGTTGTGTTTGATTAGTAACTGAGCACAATGCTGCATACACACATGAGGATGATGGCAGTCTAAGGAATGATATCGGCAGAAGGAAGAGAGGCAAGAAATTTTATCCAGGAGTATAATATGGGAAACCTGCGAGGGCAGAGATGGTAGCTGTGTTTGATTGGTGGATGAGCGCCTAACAGGCTGCTGAGGCTGTATACTTGCCTGGAAGTTGGGAGTGATCCAGGAATGCTTTCAAGTAACCCGAAGACAAGTTAATATTAATGTGAATCTATTTCAGGTAGCCATAATACGTACCTACGACGTTGATGTAAACACAGGCCATGTCACTTGAGAATCGCCCCGCCTCTTCTGCTCTGTAGCATACCACGTGATGTCCGATCTGACCAATGGTCGGTGTCCACGTCAGCATAATGTAAAAGTCTGTGTCGGAGCCGTCTACTTTTTGGACGGGGGACACGGTAATGCCGCGGGAATTTATCGTGTCAATACGGGTTATCCTGAAGAAAACAAAACCAATCAAATTTGTTTTAAATGCAAATAAAGGCCTGATATACATTTTAAATGTTCAAGATTACTTTACATTGATTCTTATCATCCATATTTGTATGGTTCCTTGACTACAAACAACACGTCACAGTATGGACTTTATTGAGCTTCATTTTGAATCCATTTTGAATCCATTTTGAATCCATTTTGAAGTCAAGATGGCAGCTCCATGAAGGTCTATTGAGAGCTTTTTGTCAGAACAACGGTAAAGCCATCTTGTTTTTCTTCCATATAATTCCAGATGACCAAACCGAGGCTGGAAAGGCAAATAGGCTGGCCCCATTTATGTATTGTGAATCAACACTATAATTTGTACATGTGCAACACAGGGAATCAAGACAATGATGGCCGCAACGTGATGAGTAAGTTCACAGAAATATCGATTGATATGTGAATTTTGACTGCCTCTTCCTTCACCCAACCATGTAGTTACCCAACTCTGACAGCCAGAATCAGTCACTCAGTCACGCACAACAAAAACACATCACAAAAGGGGATAGCGTGACCAACATTTCATATTTTGTCCGAGGTACGTACTCAAATTCGGCTGACGAACTTCGAGCCGCGACGGGCATCCGCATCTCGCGGCCGGCCGGGATCGTCACGCAGGTCCCGTGCTCCTTTATCAATTGAGGCTTCCGACACGCCCCTTTGTTTGGTGCAACCTTGATCAGGAACTGGAGGGGTACCTTGCTGAGGGGCGTGGCGAGGTTGGACGGGGCGAAGTCTTCGATCATGACCGACAAGGCGTAGATTCCAACGGGAATCTTGGTCCTGAATGTCAACTTGCAGGTGTCCTGTACCGGGGTAAGAGGCCAAGTTGGAAACAATCATATTTAGTGAAATAAGAGACGATTTATGATTTATAATAAAATGAGAAAATGATCGTGGCTCAAACTACTATTAGCTCAATTCCACCATTTAGCTACATTTATATACTGGTAGTATTGGCAGATCTGCTTCTAAACGTATCCTTATTTTCTTTAAATCATCAAACCTGAGGAAGTTTTAACTAATTATTCTTTTTTCGGTAACGAGAAAATAATGTATTCAATCGGCAAACACAAACTTCGCGTTCAACTTAACATGAATTGTGTACATTATAACAAAGACATACATGTAAATTATTGGGGAATGTATCATGTTGGACTATTCTTTAAAACGATTACATTGGTATATGGTAACGTACGTTCAGTTCATTGTCTAGTTTGATTTTGAAAAAGACAACAAAAAATTGAAGATGTTTTTCTGTTGCAAATTCGACATAACAATGTAAAAATTCCAGGGAGAAAGCACTTCAGACGAAGTATCATTGTTATGACTGAAAAGGGAAAATGCGACCGATAAATAACGAGAATCCCGGGCGGTATATCTTTAATATCTCAGGTACGGGAAATGAAATAATATACCTTCCTCGAACTCGGGGCAAAAGGCAACAAATTGATCCAATTCGTTTTGGCTTAATTCGGATGCATTTACAAAAATTGATTCAATAACTAAGAAAATTCACCCGCCTCTTCAAGGTCCGCCCCGGTTTTCTTCTTTCTCGAGTCCACGTACAAGGGACCACACACATCGCCATCTTGCCGGTTACATTCGCCTTTGTTCCGGTCGGTCCAACGACACCTTATCTCGTCAAAATCAATGTCCCACACTGAAACAATAAAACGTCCGTGGTTGAAACATTATTTACAGAGAGTTCACTGACTGAATGGGATAATGTATAGAATTGATCATTCTTAAAAATTATGGTCGAACAGTTAACCTTATATAAACTTATAATTGGTGTAAAGTTATAATTCAATTCAATCTTTACTTCACTTTATCATAACATTAATTAATATAACATTATTGGAGAGCAGTAATGATGATTATAGGTTGAAGAAATTCTTGAGTCGGGTGATAATCGTTGGTTGATTTCATCAACCTATATATATCGCGGAACCCTCTCCTACATAGGATTATAGCCGGCCAATCGTCATCGGGCAAGCTCAGTGGTAGAGAGGTTGAGACGTCTGCACTGTACTAGTAAGCAGGAGGTCGTGGGTTCGAATCCCGCCCGAGTCGCAGTTTTTCACAGACACTTGGAATACATACGTTGGTGTAGTGTAAACCCAAACCAATAGTAATGATGATTAAGTGGTGGGGTCCCTCAAAACTCAAACTTGTCGAGTGAGGGCGCCCACTTTAATCATGTGTAGTACAAAATAATTATAAACAATCTTCATGTAGAAAAACAAAATCAACATTAACTTCTCGAAATCGCAATGAACGATACACAAGAATTTCAATATTTTCTTGGTAACGGCACAACGTAATAAGCTGAAAGTCTCACAGGTTGGTTGTTTAATGTATGTATATCTTCATTCAAAGAAAAATAATGACCATACTCATATAGAAGTAGTGTTGCCAACCTGAGCAGACCAATTAACCGACTTTGAAGACCTAGCAGAGGCAAATGACGCCGCCAAGTTTAGCCAACATAAGTGACGTTGTACTTTCCAGCTTCTGGTAATTTGAGATTGATTGCTACAGTTATTACAATTAACTAGAAGCCCTAGATGTTATACTCAGCTTGAGCTGAGTAAAACCACGGATTCTGATTGATCCTAAACTTTTAGTTTAGATATTATATTAAGTAGTGCAGTCTCCCATCACGTCATTATCATCCACCTGTCTGTTGGATCAAACGACCCATTGGTCCAACAGCAGATTGTCCAACCTTCGGAACAATGAGCTTTCGGACGTATTATGGGTTGTCGGAATATTCTATATTGGCCCTCAAACCTTTTCACATACCCTAACTGCTGTTTTAATCTACAAGGGCCTACAATATCTAGTGGCAAAAACGTTGATTCAAATATGTTTTATTTCAGATTGTTTGACTGATTTGAACCATCATAATTAGTGGTATAGGTTGCTGAAATCACGGCGATTCTCCGTTTACGAAAGGGTCATTGACCCTTGTTGAGATACCGATACGCACCTGGTATGTACAAAGCGTTCTGGCACCCTTTATTCAGTCGATAAACAGGCAGAGACACTGAGAGCGGTGGGATGTTCACCTCTTGGTTATCGGCGCGACGGGAGATGTCTACCGTGCTAGCAAGATTCCAGCCCCGCCCTTCAGAGACGTGCCGGCCGTTGTTTGCAATCTCCGTTAACCAACAACACTCTTCGTAACTGATTGACAAAACAGTACAACCGAAATCATGAAAACAAACATACAGACAATACATATAAACAAAAAGCAAGTGGGTAGGTAGACAGACAGACAGACAGACAGACAGACAAGCAAGTAAACAATGCAAGAATGCAAGAAATAAAACAATCAAACAACAAACTAACAAACACATTTACATGTACGTTTGTTTATGGTGTAAACCGAGGTTCTCCTCTTTTGTTCCCTTTAATTTGTTGCTGGACTGAATCTTGTTTAGGCATCTCCCATTTGATTTGTACACGTTTTCCAACCGTGGACATTTGCCAACAATAACCGCCAACCGAGGAACCACTGTTTCCTTTTGTTACAAGTCCTCGATATACACCACAAACAAACAAACAAACAAACAAATTGTAGTTGTTTGTTTAACAAAAACTAGATGAGCTCCAACTACACATCAAGTTAATTATCGCCAGGATAATAATTCGATAATTCTGTAATCAGGTGATTGACGGTTTTGTACCTTTCCTTTTAGAGTTTCGTATACAAGATAACCTAACGAATATGTACATCATTAATTTGTTTAGTGTTTCAACTTATTATCATTTTAAAAACGAAAATCTATCACAGGCTTAGGACTAGTTGTTTTGGGTTCGCTTTTGGGTTGGGCTGGCCCATGCTACGTTAATTCGTGCCAGAAATGCCCTTTTTGCGCATAATAAGAAAAATAATTAAACAAATACTTACTTGACATCCACGCTGGTCTGTCCAGCAGCCAAAGAGTGTAAAAACGTGTAGGTCCCTGTGCTCCAGTCTTCCTCCGCGTCGTAGTCCGTACAGACATAGTTTGCCCAAGTGACTCGCTCGCCGTCCACTCGGATCGACCCTTCCGTACTGAGGAGCTCTTTGGTACTGACGGCCGCCTCGGTGCACGGCTCGTGAAGGTACCCGTTTGAATAGCTGTGTCTAAAGTTCAGCTGGACAGTTATGTTGACCTGAATACGGAAATGAAAAAGTCAGCTTTCCAGATCATGAATACAGAAATACAAGAATGTTTTATTTCGTTTTATGTTTTATGATTCTCAGGTCAATTAAATCATTATCAAAATTAAACGAAAACCAAATCTTCATTGTTACAGAATAGTTAGACCTGCTTGAACATAAGTTTTGAATAATATTATTAGGTTTGCCGATGAATTTTTTAAATAAAGAAAACTAAAATTAGGCTTAAGTGTAAAATGTATCGCTAAACCTAAAGACATTATACGCTTTTGATAATTGAATTATCAAAATATTTTGAGACGAAGAATACATTTTTGGAAATGTTGTTCAGAACTGACACGAACTGATTTTTTTAAAAGTGCGCTCTCCTTTTGTGACTAAAAAGATGAATGCATCGTAAAATTTGGCCAATAACCATACAATATTGTTCACGAACTTTCAATATATTTCTCAAAAAATGTACGGACCTAAGTGTGTGTTAACTTTCACAAATTAGATTATAATTGATCCTCATAAAATACGAATTAATAACAGACAGACATGAAATAATTTGCCATAACATCGTTATCAACAGAAATAGAAATCATGTTTTCTTGTTAATAATCATAATTAATATTGACTTACCTTTCTCGGATAGTTTTTATCTGCAGACCACGTAATTGAACCCCCTTCGTAATGTCCCAGCGATTCCACCCTTCCAGATGCCAGTTTAAGCCAACCAATTCCTAAGAGGCTAAATACAAACGGGAACCATCGAAACCTGCTGGCGTTAGCCATGGCTGCAACCATTAGGCCTGTATACCCTACCGATGCGATTACTACCGAATGGCTTCAAAAGTGTGATTTTCATCAGTAGCTTGATTTGTGTAGATGTGTTGGATTGGTTCTGGTATTTATAGCTACCCCCAAACAAATTGGGGAAATAGGAGTTGCTCATATAATATGAAGTAATCTTACACGTATTGACCTTGAGAACAGGGTCAATGGACTAAAACAGTTCCTTTTTATTTTAAAGCTCATGCGCGCATGCAGTAGGCCTATATAGTTCAGGCTGTTATGTTTTCCAGCTGGATTTTCGTGTCAAATGGATTTTATTGGCTAACTTTGTCAATCTTGATATGCTGAATTAATTAAAAACAAAATAGGGTGCCAATTTTTTTCATTTGCACCTTCGATCGGCCGCCATTTTGTTTTTCAAAATGGTTGTCAATTTGAACATATTTTTCCTAAACATTCGATTTTCTGACCACTTAAAACATTGTTATTTTATATTTAATGCAATATTTAGAGTCTTGCTCCCTCAAGAGTAATATTATTTACGTTTTATTAATACATATGGCCAAGGCCGCCATCTTGAATTTTAAAGGGGCAGCCATTTTGACTTGCTAACAAACTAATATAAAATGTTCGAAGAGTTAAAGTCTATATAACCTTTGTAGAGGGCTTTTTGCCGCCAGTTTGGATTTCAAATTTTCAGCAATTTACGATTGCTTGAATTTCTAATCACCTTTGTTATTTTACACTGAATGTTATTTTTAGGGTCTTGAAGCCTCAAAATAATATTACCTTTGTAATAATGGGTGCGTTCGAGTAGCTTCCCCGAGGTAACCCGAGTACGTCACACGGGTGAGCCCCGAGTACAACCCACTGATCTCTATACTAACTGGATAGGAGATGGGCGCTGATTGGCCTATAAAAAGTTTAAGTAACCGGCCGCCATGTTGGTTCCCCCAAAAGGTCAAGAGTCAAATGTCATATTAGCATACAGACAATAACAACAACTGGTTCAGCAGCACTCGGCATTGTCGTCGGTCGGGTAGCGGTAAACCTGTCCAGCCATCACGCATGCGCCTTCTTTCTTGGGGAATAAAGATGGTAAACAACGAGCTTCAGCCAATCGGTGCGATCTCCTATCCAGTTAGTATAGACATGGAGGAATTTTCTTCCTCCATGGTATAGAGATCAGTGGTACAACCTAATCGAATGAGCATCCCGTTGAACGTTCGCCCTCTTGTGGTCGTTAATACGATGTGAAGAATGTCAAAGGTCACACGGACTTTGTAAACAAAATATGTACAACGAAACGATCTCTAAATAATTCTTTCCCGGGTAAAAAAAGAACTAATGATCATATTACTTCTCAGGTTCGTACAAAACAACACATCTTCTAGTACAAGAACAGTCTCTATACTCACAGATTCATTGTTTAAGGGTCGAAAATGTAGGTAAAAAAAGAAAACAAAGATGGCGGCCATTTAGAAAGTTACGTCACTTACCTGGGTCTGCCTCAAGTGACCTGCCTCGCGAGCAGGTCACTTGAGGCTGACCCAGGTAAGACCCGGCAATGACGTCAGACCTATACTCGAACGCTCGGGAGTCAGACCCGGGTCGACCCGGGGAAGCTACTTGTACCCATTATAACCATGGTCGCCATCTTGCATTTAAAGGAGCAGCCATTTTGATTTTCTTTTTATTCATTTGACTTACTGGCGATTAAAACAATTCCAATAGTAAAAATGAACATTTCAGGTTTGAAGAGGCCTAGTGGTTGTTACAATTATCCAGACAACATTGTTTAATATTTGGGGGTTAAAACAATCAGTCAATTTAAAAGTTAACGTTAGGCTCAGTTTAGTTTAATATTTATCTGACCTCCCAGTGTGGAAAACATGTAATTTTATAACCTACTCTTCTTATCTTGACTGATAAATATATGTTTCGTCCCTTTAAGCAGCAAATGTCAGTTGTTATTGATTTGAATTGGTATGCCTTTGTCTTTCTGCAAAAAGATAAAACATGAAGATATAAACAATGAATATAAATGAAATAAATAATCGTATATGCTCTATATGCCCTATAGGAAATTTAATACAACAATGTAAAAATACCAATCCCAGATAGTCTTGGTGCAAGACGTACTCTCTGGTTTGAGTTTATCGACCCGCGCCGCACGCCCCATAGTTGCTGTGTCAATCACAGCGAAAAGTACACCAAAAATGCTTGGGATACTTTTATTCTGAAGCAAAATTCCTTGCTGATAGGTATACAAATGTCTTAATATCATATGTCAACCAATGGGATGCATAAAGTTGTTAAGAACAAAAGTGCTAGAAACAAGTGTATGAAATGTTGAAATAAAGTTGTTGAAAGATTATTATAAAGTTGAATGTGTGATGTCTTTTGATTCTTTAGGTACTTGTGAATACTGCTAGATCATTGTCTTTGAAAAACATGGTATGTGGTTTTCAGTTCCAATGCATTTCAATCTTAAAATGACAGTCAAGGAGAAAAAAAAAAGGAAAAAAAATCCCGACCGACCGACCCCTTCAAATATTTTCACTGGAGGGCAACTCAACAATTTTTTGCCTAATCGAACAGGAAGGTACGGAAGCTTAAATGACCATCCATGTTTCCGAGTTACAGAGGTTTTCTTTATCATGGAAAGACAAAGGCAATCAGTGTTTTCAAGATAACTATTCCGTCTTTCCATGATAAAATAATCTAAGTAACACGGATAGTCATAAGCTTCCGTAGGGAGGTGTACAAGGCCATGTCACAAAACCTCTGTAGAATGCGATTTAAAAACATGTACATGTATACCTGTCAGAGTTGTGGGGCTCGTACTCATGAAAAGTACACTCATGCACCCATTATGCAGGTTGTTTGTTAAAAACCAGACATTATTCAAAGTTAACCAAACATCAGTTGCAGTTTGAAAGCCAACTATGAGCGTAATCCTCTTTTAAATGTGTATGGCAGATCGCTATCCACAATAGCCAGCTACTGCGGACATTTTATTAAAGGTACACACCGCCCTAAAAGTGGAAAACGTGGGACTGTTGTTGTTTTTGCTTTTGTTTTGATTTTTTGCTGTAAAAAAGATGTCCAATTGCAGCCAAAATTGATGGATCGATTGGAATTCTGCTGCGCTATGTTTTAAATGACTTTTTATAACATAGGGGCATGAATGTTTGCCCGATTTTGAAGCCGACCTATAACCAGAAACTGGAGACTTTTTTGTTGGCCGAATGCAGTGTAACACGAAACGTACATAATATAATATTTATTATAACTGCAATAATCATTAAGGTCACAGCGTTTCATCACAGCTCTACAGTTAGATAATTGAGTAATTTCTTTTTAAATACATACTTGAATACATAGGCCTACATCTGAAATATAATATTTTACCATAATTGTTTAAATAGCACCACCATGAACCGCAGGGATTATTATTAATTAATAATGTAAGAAAATATGTTGTGAAATAAACAATTCATTTAATATTTAATAATACCAGAAGTCTATATATATATTGTCTGACTATTAATATACCTATTAGCAACCAACGATCCGTATTTAATTTAAACGTTAAAACCATCCGATATTTTGGTTTGTTTTTGTTTAACTACTTTATTTCCATTAATTGATGACATTCTTCCGTATCGTCATCAGGCAAACTCGGGGTCGAAAGGTTAAGAGGTCTGCACTACTCTCTAAACGTTTTAGACTAAAAGTCACTCCATATGATTGAAACTAGGGACAAATATTTAACAATTTGTCCCTAGTTTCAATCGGTTAGAGTGATTTTCAATCTAAAACCATTAGAGATTAGTAAACAGGAAGTCGTGGGTTCGAATCCCGCCCGAGTCGCCTGTGGAAAGCCAGTGCTTCATACATACACCGGTTTCGGGCACACATTGACTACCTAACATTTGAATCTCTGCATGCTGAGGTAACATGCAACTCTAGATCTGTTCGCCTTGTTAATATATATCGACCAGAAAGGGATGTTGATGGTAAACATGTAAATTTCTCCATTTTTCTGCAGGAATTTGAGAAATTAATTGTGGATTATCTCTTGCACCCATCTGACATTATTTTAACCGGCGATTTTAACATTCATATGGACATCACTTCAAACAATTATGCAAATCAGTTTAAAGATCTGCTCTCTGCTCATGGACATATCCAGCACATCACAGCACCCACTCATCGATATAGTCACTGTCTTGACCTCATGATAACGCGTGAAAATACTTCACCTCTAACTATCCATCCCGGTTTATCTGATCATTATGCAATCATGGCAGATATGAACCTTAAAAAACCTCCTATACCTACCATTTCTGTAACTACTCGCCACTGGAAAAATGCAAATATCCAAGATTTATGTCATGGTATTGAATCTCAACTGGAAAATGTAAACCTTGAAGATGGTGAGCTGGATTATTGTGTCAATCTATTTGAATCTACTGTCCGTAACATCTTGGATGATCATGCTCCGCAAAAAACTCGAACTGTTAAACTACAATGTGAATCCCCCTGGTTCAATTATGATATTCGTGCTGCAAGGAAAATCCGCCGTCAACTTGAGCGAAAATGGCGTGACAATGGGAAACTTGGAGTACATCGGCAAGAATACTGTAACCAACGTGATATTGTGAAGAACATGATTAACCAGGCAAAAATAACTCACTACTCATCTCTTGCGGAAGAGAGCTCTGGCGATCAGAAAAAAAAACCTCTTTAACATTGTTGAAAAGCTGCTTCATAAACCCAAAACTCCAGTGTTTACATCTACACACTCTGATCAGGACCTCACAAATGCATTTTCAAACTTTTTTGTCACACAAATTGAGAATATCCGTCATTCTTTTCCCCCAGTACCTGCCATTCTATCACAAACACCGTCACGCAAGGATCCACATTGTACACTGTCCATGTTTGAGACTACTATACGGAGATCAAGAAACTCGTCATGAAATCGCCATCAAAATCATGTGAACTTGATCCAGTATACCAACTTCGCTAATAAAACAAAATATTGATGTGTTTGCTAAGTATATCACAATTATTGTAAACAGATCTCTTTCTTCCGGTTGTTTCCCTGAAGTGCCATCCGACGACATCAACGTATCGTCTTCCCCAAAATAATTTATCTCAGGATGTCGACAGAGTACGAGATTATTTAATGTACTGAGGTTGTGCTAAAGTAAGCAACATGAAATTACCACGAAAAGTACAGAGAAAGTATTGTTGCATTCCCACTATTATGGGTCAACAATAAGGGCAGACACTAACTTTGTTGGTTTATTAAGTAACATTCTCTCTACTCAACAATAATAAAAGGCACTCATAACATGACAAGAGTGGTAGCGTAGTTCAGGTACATGTCAATAGTTAGACTCAGTGTCCGACCAGCCAGCGGGGGGTTCACGGCCGGCCCCCTTGCCCGCTTTTGACATAACTTACGGAAATAAATGAATTGTTTCGTGTACGGAAAAATAATACTACTTAAATAGAGCTAATATTCCGACTGCCCAGTAAAAAATTTCCCGCGTCGGACAAACAATCCAAAAAATTGATAGTATTTTTAGAAATGTTTATGACAATTATAACCGGAAAGCACAAGAATATCCAGAACTGGTTAGTCTGACACCTCGTTACATGTCAGTTCATCTGCATGTGTGGAATTTACAAAAATATGGATGATTCTGTTTTAGTTAGATAATTCGACCTAACTAATGGTAATATCACATTAAAAAGCTTCTTATTAAAAAAGCAATCCGTCCGCAAGCCCATAATTCTGCAACAGGTGATTACAATCCTAGGTCCATATAGTAAGCCCAGGCCACTTTTCCTAAAACAAATTTAAGGGACATTTTATTTCCGATATCCATTTTAACTACCTAATATATATATATTAACAGTAGAATATTAAAATTGAATTTCAGACCTAAATCCTTCACAACATTAAACTATGCACTGGTAATGACTGAATGAACTGGCGCAGAGAAAATCATTTGTAGTATGGTGAATCATTATTTATTTGTAACATTTGTTGAATCAACGATGTATTTTTTAGAAATCCATTTTATAAAATACTTGTACTACTACTTGTACTACTTTAGAACACACTTTCGTAAATATTGTCCTCTATTACCTTCACCCAAGGTTTGTTTACGCCACAGGGAAGGCGAATTAGTTTGAAACTCGCCCGGTAGCCAACACAGCGTGAAGTCACTGCCTGTATGTGTGAGTTGGTTTTAAGAATGTGCAGTGTATATGAAAGGGGGTCGATCACTGTCTGCATGCTCAGATGAAAATAATACTATAGGGAAGAAAACAGTGTCCTTCCCGGATCCTGTTGCACTGTTTATAATCTAGTATGCATAACTTCCAGTCTGCTTTTACACTGATCAGTGGCTTTATATCGCTTTAAATGATTGACTCCTAAATACTAATAAATCAATCCTTGAAAAGCAAACTAACATAATAACATTCATTTTATCATGGAGGAAGGTTCTCTTTTGAGTCCTTAAGTAGTGTTGTAACGGGGTAAGTTGCACAGATTTGTTTTGGCCGCGTTTAAAGGAAACGGCGAATTTGCGGAAAAGGGGGTTCAGAGAAAAAGAAATTTCCCTAAAGTTTAAAGACGAAAAGTGATTTCAGTTAATGTATTTCCTGATTTCCATTTCCTTTTCCTTTTTTCCCTTTTTTAAAATTAGAACCCATCTATCAAAGCGCTGGCTTATATTTGGCTGTGAACACTCATTTTTATGGAGTATATTAATAGACGCATATTTTGGAAAAGCAACACAAACATGTAGGTATGAAAAAAGTGCACATCCTTTCTTGTATTTTTAGTCATATGAAACGTATTGAAATGAGTCAAATGAGGGTTGCGCTCATATGATTTGCAAAAAGCATAGCCATATAGCTTTCAAACTGCAACTGAACGGATGAATAAGTTTGAATATGTCTGGTTTTTTATGCAGAGTAGATGGCTGTGAACACTCCTGAAGTAGTTGCGTGAACAATCAAGTTTTTCCTGTGGTATTTTATATATATAAATTAAGATACCAAGATAAGTGATTGTTTGGGAAGGGCTATCTATTGTTGACCAATTTATATTAAAAATTGGTGGGCGGTATATATAGCCCCATAGAGCAATAGATAATTGTCATAAGTGGACCGCCGACCAACATAGGGGCTGGTTAGCTTAGTTGGTAGAGCACTCGTACGATATTCGAGAGGTCGCAGTTTCGAGTCAGGCATCAGCCAGTTTTTCTTACAGAAAAGAACAGCCTATGTAGATAACGTTTCAGTCGATTCGTGTCAAAATTGTCGTCTACTTTTAAAACAGAAAAACGTGATTCCCTATGGGATGAAAATAATCAGTTTAATTTGATGATCTATTTAATTAAAATTAGATAATCAAAGTTAAAATACGTTTTCAAACGCCAATGTTATTCGTTGAACATAAAAAACACTCCTTTTGAGAATTTGAAAATGAACGTAAATCATAAACAGAAGCCGTGCCAAAATAAACAAACAATACAACAGCATTAACGTGACAATAAGTCTCCTTTTATTTGGTTTGCTGAGATTGAGTGGTACTAGGTGTAAAATGTTAAGCCTGAGAGGGAGTGATCTTTGGAAAGTTTTCAGAGAGGCTTGTAACCTCCACGTAAACTATTAAAGCGAACAACAATGGCAACAATGGAAGCAAAGCTTGCGCAGGAGATATTCAACAAAAGAGGTGTTATGGCCGACTGAACTGAATTAGTTAACGGGATTGGTATTTGGAAGAATACATTCACTCCAATCCTCTGGTCCTTGGTGGTGATCGGTACTAAGATTACATACATAAGGTTAGCTTTAAAATACTTATTTGATAATTTCGAAATTGGGTTGTTACCAATGATGTAGCATCCGTTTAAATCGTACTACTTAATTCATCGTCTGTTCTTCTAGGCGGTCTTATGGATCCTGAAACTGTAACTGAAGGGGGGATTGGAGCTCGGGGTGAATGTGGAGATTTTTCAGTACTCTATACATACACATACCGATCGACTAGTTATTATTATTGTCATTTTATATCTCTATACAACAACTGTCTAAAAGCACACAAAAAATACATCAAAAACTAAAAATCATTACAATTAATGAATGTGGAGATGGCAAGACTGAGGAGGAATTGTTCAATTCCTACAGCCAAAAGGTTCAGTCTTCCAATGAAAATGTATAAAATTAAATAAATATAGAAATATGAATTAAAATCTAAACACATTAAAATGAATGACCAGCATTTAATTAAAAACATTAAAAGGTTACCACAACCAACCAGAGACATCACCAGTGCCACAGTAGGTCCTAATCCTCCACAACCAACCAGTTGATTTCATACAGGGCAAGCATATTCAACAATTGGTCTACGTAGAACTTGGTAAAGCTGAAGTGAAACTTTAGTGTGCCCACTAGTTCTCTTAATGAAACATAGAATTTGTGATGCTTTAGAACAGAGTTTACATGACTCTTCTAATTAAGGTCCGATTGAATAATTATTCCAAGATATTTGTGATCTTTTGAAACAGATATGTGATTGCCTAGGATATTGTAATTATGCGAAAACAAATGTTGACGTCTCTGGGAAATGGGTAACAATGTACATTTAGATAGATTTAGTGACATACCATTGCTAATACTCCATGAAATTACATTATCAAGTACTGATTGTAATGCATAAGCATCGACTTGGTTGGAAACAGGTCTAAAGATGACAGTGTCGTCAGCGTACAGGTACATTGAAGTACCAGGAGAAACACAGCGTTGGAGATCATTTGTAAAGAGTATAAACAAAAGGGGTCCTAGGATGGATCCCTGTGGGACTCCAGACGTCATTTCACGTATGCCTTTACACACAACTTCAGGAGAAACAATAAGCTGATCAATTTCACATTGTAAATGAGTAGGTTGGTTTGCAGCCGATCCACTGTATTCATCCAATGAAGCCAAAACCAGGAGAAGAATTTTGGAAGATTTGTGATAGTTAGGGTTGAAAATCATGAAACGTTCACACGTGGGTGTTTATACATATCCAGAGGCGTAGCTGGGGCGATTGACCTCACCCCCACCCACCCCCCCCCCCCAGATCCGTTTAATAATAATAATAATTATTATAATAAAGCTTTAACGAAAAATGAAATATTTTCTGGGGCTATAGCGTACCTGTACGTACCTGTTTTTTATAATACAAAATTTGTTGCAGCCCATGCTTGAAAAATGTCTGGCTACGTACCTCATACTATAATCTTGTATGGATGCATTTAATTTACAGACATTTTACCAAATGTATGGATGCATTTACACTTAATTACAGAATGTGTATGCTGGTTTTAATTAATAAGTCAAGCGGTTCTCGTGCATGGCTTTATAATACGGCATGCCGGCACGTACACAACGCTGCAGATCAGCAGGTAATACAACGGCAGAATACTGGCCTTCAGTCCGTCGGTGATGTGCTCCAAATCCACAACTCCGTTTCAAATTTTGGAAACAAGTTACGTTCCGTTTGATGATCTGTCTCAGAATTTTACTCGCAGCCCAAGTGTCGGCTATGTTGTCGTTTTCTTCCCAAGACAGTAAGCCGTCCGTGTATGGAATCCCAACCCTCTTGCAACAAGCAGATAATATCCCACGTGGATTTCCGATAAGATCGTCAGCGCTGATTATAACCGGATCCGGGTCGAATTTACAGTCTTTAATGTGATTGAATAGTTCGAACCCTTCCTTGAAAGAAAAACCCGGTGGAACAACGTCCGTCGGCATCTTATCGAAGTCGGTTCCCTTCCTCACCGAAGTGATGTCTCGGACCATGCCGTGCCAAGACGGGAAGACCTTCACCGGATCCCTGATCAGAAAGATGTGACGATACCCTCTCGGGATGAACTCGTATCGCCCTGCCAGGGAATGGAACATGTCCTTAAAGAAGATGAGCTGCCTCCCGCGGTGGTCCGCCTCCAGCATCTTCTGTACGAACTCATAAGTACAGAGGGAGTCTTCAAATACCGATTCTGAACTCCCCGCATCTATGTCCATACGCAGCAGATGGTCTTCGGGATAGGAACTGAGATCTTTCCCAGTGATTCTGTCCGGTCCGAATTGATAGGCACTTATGAAAGGTTCGTAGAAAAGTTTCGAGTCGGGCACGCCGGTTATGCATTTAAGGAAAGCCGTCGAGAGTGAGTGAGGGGGAGCCCACCTGGTCGCTCATCATGTGCTCTATTTCATAAAGAAGAGAAGAAAAACACCACTTAAGACAATTTCAGAGTAAGCCTATGTCTTTAATGAAACACTTGAGATCAGTTGGTCGTAGCTGTATACTTTCATCGCCCTTTCACTTCTGATGACCTGGGTTCGAATCTCGCTTGAAGTATAGCCTTTAGTCAAAGACCAGGCACGTGATCGTGAGTGGCGAAGTCACAAGCGCCTTTATACAAGTCTGTTCTGATGACTACTGAATTATTCATGAACATCCAGCAAAATGAATAATTTATGTATGCAAATTTATTTCAACCAAACACTAAGCAAAATATTGGGGTCGTCTATATTAAAATAAGTGATACCATAACAAACTAGCTGGCTGATACATTATGTACCATGTATTAACACTTCTCTACGAAAATGCGTGGTCTTTTTTCGTATGTGTAGTGTTCTGGGTTGCAACGTGGACTTTAACTAAAGGCTACACTCAGAGCCGAGCTGACGTCTGTTTTTTCTGCAATACACTTCGTGAATGGCTAAGAAATTGGCATAGAAATCTAATTTAAAAAAGGGTTCTTCAGTAATTAATTCATCAATAAATTTGATTTACATGGTGGTTAGAAACGCTTGCCTTGCAAGTAAGAGGTACATAGGTACATAGTTCAAGACTAGGTTTTTCAACATTTTTATAAATATTTTTTATTCATTTTTTATACATTTTTAAACTACAAAATTAATTCAGAGGAAAATCCTTTCTATATAATAGTAATTCATGGTTGTGGAGGATTCTTTATGATTAACTTTTGCAATAATTTATCAAAATTGCATGTATATATGATCGAATCAAGACCAATTCTTACCTGTCTTGAAGGTGATGTGATAAGTCAGTCTTTTTTGTTCAATCCCTGTCCTCCCGTGGGTTTTTGAAGTTCTACTGAAATTGTAAACATTGATAACGGCAACTTCTTGTGCTGAAAACAACTGCAAAACGTTATCGCCTATTACTGCATTTCAGTTATGTTGACTCAAACTGTTACTCGTTTGACATTCGAATATCGAACATCGAATAAGTAACCAACTTCACACCGGTCTTTAAAGCTCTTCATAGAGGATTATTCCATAAACAATTTAAATTCTCCCAATACAAAGAAGCAAGCGATTGATTTAAAACCATATTTACTGAGTTGGAAACGCAGCAGCTGAAACTGATACATCGATGCTTGTTGATGAATTTCGCAAACAATTTGTAATTGGATTGTATCGAACATGAAATTCAGATCAATAACACTCGCGTTACATATACTGAACAGCAAAAGAAACGTCGTATGAATACAAGATATCAACAGGTATATTTTGTAACGTACACAAATATGACTGGAGATATCTGAGTAAGTCATTTTTCTTTCTGTCATCATCGCCACAGTCCGGTGAATGTTTTTGCGCATGTTTGCCTATGGGGCTGATCACGTGATGGTCACGTTCGAGTGTGTGCATATCAATACCTTGTGTGGCCACCATGAGAGATGACAACAGATACACATGGAGTGAACAAGGCGGTTGATAAAGGCCATTGGGATCTGGGCCCATACCCTCAGGAAAGCTGCACTCAGTTCAGCTACAGTTGTCGGCCTTGGGCGCACTTCATTAAGTCGTCTTTGGATCTCGTCCCACAAGTGTTCTATGGGGTTCAAATCCGGACTGATGGCAGGCCAAGGCATGGTTCTGATGTTGAACTGCTGGAGAAAGTCCCTGGTTGCCCTTGCAGTGTGGGGACGGGCGTTGTCATGCTGGAAGACATGATTCTGGTGGCGTGCGAAATACGGCACAACGTGAGGTCTCACAACTTGATCGATGTACCGGACAGCCGTGACCCCATGACCTCTACCTGGACCGATGTTCTGAAAGACCACAGGTCCAACTTTCTGGTGAAGGCCAATACCTCCCCAAACCATGATGCTTGGTCCGCCCCACGGGTCTCTTTCCATCACACACGCATCTGCGTAACGTTCACCCCTCCTTAGCCAGACCCTAGTTCTGCCATCTGCCGTGGAAATGCAGTAACGGCTTTCGTCGGAGAAGAGGATGACGCCAATGTTGACGCTGCATGGCCCATTGCAGACGTTCCCGTCGGTGACGATCTGTCAGAATCGGACCCCTAGCCGGACGACGACAAGACATGTTGTTGGCGGCCAAACGGCGTCGGCCGTGTCGTCACTAATGGGTCGCTGGTGGGTCCCAATGGTCTGACGAGCTGTTTCCGTGGCCCTGGTGAATCGGTCCTGGAGATGTTGGCGCAGGATATACCGATCCTGTCGAGGCGTTGTAACCCTGGGCCGACCACTGCGAGAACGGTCATTGGTAGTGTTGGTGATGTTGTATCGCTGCCTCAGACGTTCGATAGTTCGGACATTGCAGTTAAAGTCATTAGCAATGACCTGACCCAGATAACATCACAACATTGGCCTAACGTAGGGCCAACGGAACGGTTTCATTGGGCCAACGTTGGCTGTCAACGTTGGCCCAACGTAATTTTGCTCATCGGCATTACAGTGGGCCAACGTAAAAGTTGGCCCAACGTTGGGCCAACGTAAACATTGGCCCAACGTTGGGCCTTTGTATCATTACCTTTAAGCCAATATTGAGCCAACGTTGAGTCAACTCATCCCAACATTGGCCCAACGTAGGGCCAACGAAACGGTTTCATTGGGCCAACGTTGGCTGTCAACGTTGGCCCAACGTAATTTTGCTCATCGGCATTACAGTGGGCCAATGTAAAAGTTGGCCCAACGTTGGGCCAACGTAAACATTGGCCCAACATTGGCCCAACGTTGGGCCAATGTTGGGCCTTTGTATCATTACCATTAAGCCAATATTGAGCCAACGTTGAGTCAACTCATCCTAACATTGGCCCAACGTAGGGCCAACGGAACGGTTTCATTGGGCCAACGTTGGCTGTCAACGTTGGCCCAACGTAATTTTGCTCATCGGCATTACAGTGGGCCAACGTAAAAGTTGGCCCAACGTTGAGCCCAACGTAAACATGGTTAACGTTGGGCCAATGTATCATACCATTAAGCCAATATTGAGCCAACGTTGAGTCAACTCATCCCAACATTGGCCCAACGTAGGACCAACGGAACGGTTTCATTGGGCCAACGTTGGCTGTCAACGTTGGTTAACGTAATTTTGCTCATCGGCATTACAGTGGGCCAACGTAAAAGTTGGCCCAACGTTTGGCCAATGTTGGGCCTTTGTATCGTCACCTTTAAGCCAATATTGAGCCAACATATTCCAACATTGGACCAACATTGGGCCTTTGTATCATTGAATTTGCGCCAACATTGAGCCAACATAGTCCAACATTGGACCAATGTTGGGCCTTTGTATCATTAACTTTGATCCAACATCGAGCCAACATATTCCAACATTGTGCCTTTGTATCATTGACTTCGAGCCAGCATCGAGCCAACACACTAAAAACTCCTGGGTCAGAATTGACCCATACTCCGCGGGGTTGGACATGCCCGACACTTTCCAGGTCAGAATGACCCAAAAAGTTGGGTCAGATTATTTGACCCAGAAAACAAGTCACATAATCTGACCCAACTTTCCGGGGTCATTCTCACCTGGAAAGGGTCGGGTCATATCCAACCCAGACTCACGTTAATGTTGACCCAGATTCCGAGTCTAATGAGATAAGCATGTCTTCCATGTATTAAGAAGCCTTATCTACGGCAAGCAATCAAATAAAACAAATTTCTTGTTTTTTGTGTAACATTCAGCTGAATCATAACCTTATAAACTGTTAAATTTACATAGAACATTGCCATAAATAAGTGCATCTTTCTATAAGGAACACATGCTTACCTTGTTAGGATGGCCTAGGAGACAACACATTGTAATTTGAAGGATAACTGTAAAATGAAAAGAAACAAACAATTAAATGATCTTCTGATTGTTATGTATTTATTTCTCTTTAACTGTTGAAAATACATGTTCATAAATAGTAATTTTAAAGTTATTGTTTAAACGTTTGCATTAAGCAAAAAAAATCAGTAGCGGAAAAGGAGGGCAGTCCGATGGCTTGTGGCAGGTCAAAAACCGCTGCTACCAAATGTAACACTTGATATTGGATGGGTTACTGGAGCTGGCCGTTGATTAAAAGATGATGATGAACACATATAAGAAGACAGGCTGAGACAAAGTATCTTTGGGCTTATAACAGATTCATTTTATTGTACTGTGGCTTTAGCAAAGATAATTCTCATACTCAATACTGACTGTAGGGTCATAAGACTAGCAGTACAGCAGAGAGAGAGGGGTGAGTGGTCAGACAAGAGAGAGCAAGAGACGAACTGACCTTTTCTAATCTAACAACATGTATATATTAATAATGGGATCTGGTCACTTACAACTGTGGAGGTATTTTGTTTATACTATAATTTAGGGAGGTCTAAAGGATAATTAAGTGGGGCATTGTGTTTAGATTATAATTTAGGGAAGTCTAAGTGATAATTAAATGGGTCTAGGGAT